>PVJL010002312.1:0-164624 GCA_004026885.1 Lyroderma lyra
ATTTTGTTTATGTGGTGTATCACATTGATTGATTTTCGTATGTTGAACCATCCTTGTGCTCCTGGGATGAATCCCACTTGATCTTGATGTATGATCTTTTTGATGCATTGTTGTATTCTGTTTGCTAATATTTTGTTTAGAATTTTTGCATCTGTGTTCATCAGAGATATTGGTCTATAGTTTTCTTTCTTTGTGTTGTGTTTGCCAGGCTTTGGTATTAGGGTAATGTTGGCCTCATAGAACGAGTTAAGAAGTATTGCTTCCTCTTCAAATTTTTGGAAGAGTCTGAGGAGGATAGGTGTTAATTCTTCTTTGAATGCTTGGTAAAACTCATTGGTGAAACCATTTGGTCCAGGGCTTTTGCCTTTAGGGAGATTATGGATAGTCGTTTTAATCTCTTCACTATCAATTGGTCTATTTAGATTATCCAGTTCTTCCTGGGTCAATCTAGGTAGGCTATAAGTTTCTAGAAACTTGTCCATTTTTCTAGGTTGTTAAATTTAGTGGCATAAAGTTCTTCATAATATTTTCTTATAATCCTTTGTATTTCTGTGGTATCAGTGGTAATTTCTCCCCCTTCATTTCTAATTTTGGATATTTGTGTCCTTTCCTTTCATCCTTTGATTAGTCTAGCCAGGGGTTTGTCAATTTTGTTGACTTTCTCAAAGAACCAGCTCTTCGTAATATTAATTTTTTCTATTGTCCTTCTGTTCTCTAATTGGTTTAGCTCTGCTTTAATTTTTATTATTTCTTTTCTTCTGCTGACTTTGGGTTTTGTCTGCTCTCCTTTTTCTAGTTCTTTAAGATGGGATGTTAAGATGTTTACTTATTGTTTTTCTTGTTTCTTAAGATAGACCTGTAGTGATAAAAATTTCCCTCTTACTACCACTTTCGCAGTGTCCGGATAATTCTGATATGTTGTATTTTCATTGTCATTAGTTTCTATATATTTTTTAATCTCATCTTTTATTTGTTCTTTTATCCAGTCCTTTTTTGATAAGTTGTTGTTTAATCTCCATGTATATGTGTTTCTCTCTGCTTTCCTTTTACAGTTGATCTCCAATTTTAAAGCCTTGTGATCTGAGAATACACTTGGTATGATTTTGATCTTCTTGAATTTCCTGAGGCTACTTTTGTGTCCCAGCATATGGTCTATCCTTGAGAATGTTCCATGTGCACTAGAAAAGAAGGAATAGTCTCCTTTTGCTGGATGAAGTGTCCTGTAAATGTCAATTATGTCCAATTGCTGTAATGTGTCATTTAGAGCTGTTGTTTCCTTATTTATTTTCTGTTTGGATGATCTGTCCATGGCTGTTAGCGGGGTGTTTAAGTCTCCCACAGTGATTGTGTGTTCATCAGTTTCTCCTTTCAAATCTGTTAGTCGTTTCTTTGTATACTTTGGTACATCCTGGTTGGGAGCATATATATTAATTATTGTCAAGTCTTCTTGTTGTTGTATTGTGACTTTTATCGTTATATTATGTCCATCCTTGTCTTTTACTATCTTTTTTAACCTGCAGTTTATTTCATTAGATATCAGTATGGCAACTCCTGCTTTTCTCTGGTTACTATTTGCTTGAAGTATTGTTTCCCATCCTTTCACTCTGAGTCTGTGTCTGTGCTTATGGCTGAGGTGTGTTTCTTGGAGACAGCATATGGATGGGTTCTGTCTTTTAATCCAGTCTGCTACTCTGTGTCTTTTTATTGGTGAGTTCAGTCCATTAACATTTAGAGTGATGATTGATATGTGAGGATTTCCTGTGGCCATTACTTATTTCTTTGTTTATTTTTGTTTTATTTTTGTTTCTTTCTTGTTGCCCCAACTTTATTCCATTTTTCCTGATGTTTTGTTTCAGGTCGAAGAGCCTCCTTCAGTATTTCTTGGAGTGCTGGCCTTGTGCAGGCAAATTCCCTCAGCTTCTGTGTGTCTGAGAAGGTCTTTATTCCACCTTCATATCTGGAAGATAATTTTGCTGGATAATTTATTCTTGGCTGTAAGTTCTTCTCTTTTAAATTTTTGAGTATTGGATTCTACTCCCTCCTGGCTTGCAGAGTTTATGCTGAGAAATCTGATACCAGTCTGATGGGCTTTCCTCTAAAGGTTATAGTTCTTTTTTCCCTGGCTGCCTTGAGAATTGTCTCTTTGTCTTTAGTTTTGGACATCTTTAGTACCATGTGTCTTGGAGAAGAACTGTTAGGGGCCAGGTATCTAGGGGACCTGTTTTCTTCTTGAACTTGGGGTTCCAGATCTTTCCATAGGTTTGGAAAGTTCTCATCTACTATTTGTTTGAGTATGTTCTCTGTAGAGTGCCCTACCCCTTCTTCTATTCCTATTATCCTGATGTTGTTTTGTCTCATGGAGTCAGATAGTTCTTGTAGAGTTCTTTCAATCCTTTTGGATCTGTATTCCCTCTCTTCCTCTTTCTTAGCTGTTTCCATGTTCTGATCTTCGATGTCACTAATTCTTTCCTCCATCTGGTTGGCCCTGTTTCCTATGGCAGTTATTTCGTTTCTCACTTCTTTTATTGTATTATTTATCTCTCGCATTTCCATCTCAATCTTCCTTATGTTTTGAATTTCTTTGCTAACTTGTTCTTTTTGTTCATGAAGTTCCTTTTTCATATTATTCATGTCCTTTTTTATGTTGTTTATATCAGCCATGGTGCTCTGCCAGTATGTTTTCATTTCTCTCACAGCCTTTAGATTGACTACTTTAAATTCTCTGTCACTTAATTCGGAAACTCCTAGGTCTAAGAAGCTGTCTTGATAAATGTCCTGTTCTTTCTGAGGAGTTCTAGTTTTTAAGGAATTCATCCTGTCTGCTGGGTTCTTCCTCTTTGACATGAGGGCATTATGTTCAGTAGTGCCCAGGAGCCCAGATTGGTACTTTTGTGGTGTCTTGCTGCAGGGCAGACACGAGGTTGTACTTGCGGGGGGGGGGGGCAAGTTTTGGGAGAGAGAGGGGTTGTTTATTTCTTATTTCTGGTCTCCTGCTACATTTGGAGGCGGTGCACATCTATCATGGTCCCTCTGCTTCCTGTAGTTAGTTAGTTGGTTGGGAAGGTTGTAGGAAAGGGGAGAGGCCAACAAAGGCACACCGGGGCAGCTCCACCTTCTGCCCTATGCTGGGGAAGCTGGGTGATGCGGGATAAGGCTGCTCCTGCTGGCTGGGGTGAATGCTATCAAATCCACCTTTCTTCCCGGGCCTGCTTCCGTGGCCAAATGTCTGTGCGCTCACACTGCTTTTAGGACCCAGGGGTGCGCCAGCAGGAGTGCACACAAGTCCAAATCTGTGGGTCTGATCCCTCAGTAGGAAGGCAGCCGGCCCACCTCCGCAGTGGGCCAGAACGGGAGCCGTAGTCCCATCTGTGTAGGGGCCCGTGCGTTGTCCGCGGGTCAGCAAGCTCGCCCCCGCAGCGGGCAGGGACCAAGAACCGCAGCTCTGTGCAGGAACTGTGCGCGCCACGTTAGCAGCTGGTCCACCTCCGCAGCAGGCCAGAAGGGGAGCTGCCGCCCTGTGTAGGGGTTGTGTGCTCCCCACGCGGCAGCCGGCCCACCTCCACAGCGGGCCTGGACCAGGAACCGCAGCTCCATCTGTGCAGGAACCGCGCGCGCCTGCGCTGTGGGTCCCAAGGGAGCTTAGAGCCAAGATGTCATCTCTGCAGTTCAGAGTCCTCGCTCAGCCCTGCTACCACTCAAGAGTTCCAGAGGCTGGCTCCCAAGGTCTGTCCCCAACTCGCCGCTCCAAATTCCAGCTCCCCATCCCAACTCCCCAACGGACTCCCACTGTTCTGCACTTTGCTACGGCTTTTTCTCTTGTTGCCTCCTGGCTTCTCCCCTCCCATGCACTGCGGTCAGCCGCGATCCGGCCCTGTTGCGATCCGTCTTTGCTCCCTCCCCTCTTTCCTGCTCGCCCCCTTCTCTCCAAACCTTAGGTCTTTACTTGCGATGCGTGGATGTCTCAGCTGCCGTTTTCTGTCACCTAGGGTCCTCTTTCTTGGCTCCTGTGTGGCCGTTCAATTGTGTTTTCTGGGAGAGGCTTTAGGGACCTCCTCTCCAGTCGCCATTTTGTCCTCCTCACTTATCACAAGAGTGTTTTAAAAAGCAAGCTTAAAGGATATTAGATTGTGGACAGAAAATGAAGTGATTTATTTAGTGACTTTTTTGAGTAAAATGATTTCTGCTCCAAGGTCTATTGGATGTAGTAGAGAGTACGATACTTAAGCTGAGGTTGTCAAAGAAATCTGGGTTGAAACTGTTGGCTCGATCACCCATCAAAAATTTTAGTAGGGAGTAAAATTGAAAGTAAGAAGCAAAGTGTTTAGAAAATGAGGAAGAAATGAAACAAATATCGAGAGGAAGATGATACAGTCACTAATTGCTACATAGCTTTTGCTTTATTCTCTGTTCATTTATAGTTTTACATATATTAAAAGAAATGTAGAATTGTAATTGTCTTAAGGCAAGAATGAGCAATGAAGACAAAGACTAACCTCTTGGTTCTGTGGTACAAGAGATGATCCTGTGGTACAGGAATTTAAAATTTATTGGTAGAGAGGGTCAAAGAGAATTTAGTTGCAGCAAAGAAATGAAGGGAAGGCTCTGAGAATGTGATTATCTAGCAATATCCCTTAGTTTCAATTTAACAGAGAACTGGCTTCCCAAACAGGGACTAGATTTACTAGGTACCATTGCAATAAATTATTGCACTGAGACTAAGTTCTAGCATATGGAATGTGAATAAAAGTGATATATCTTCTTCCAGGCACAGCCTATGACGTTCCCTATGCATACTTTTTCATGCTGATTTCACCTTCTTTGGCTGTCTGGTTGGAGTGGAGAGCTACCTAGGAAGACCTTAGGATCCATGTACTGAACATGACAGAGCTTTTGTCAGACTGGCTCCTTGAATCATTGCATGGAGGAGGGCTATAACACTTACCTGAATTATTCATTTACCCAATACTATTATATGAGCAAAAATTAAACATTAATTTCTTAGAACAATTCCAAGATGTAAAATTAATTTTGCTAACACAGCAAACTTTATCGTAAGTGATCCAGGGAGCTTTGTTGTGGGTTTACTTATTTATTGGGTTGCTTAGCTAGTTGGTTGGTTTTATTATAATAAAGAGTTAATTGAAGATAACAAAGCAGACTGGTTTGGTTTCTAGGGAGGAGAGAAGGACCAGATCAGAAATAAGTACATATCATTCCAGTGATAAGTTTTTTAAAGGCTATTTGCCTGGGTGCTGGTCTTGAATGTTCTTTGTTAACTGATCAAAATGGAAATAGAGCAATAGTTAAATTCAGGAACTCAATTTATTTTTAAGTTTAGTGAATGGTGGACATGGTATTTATATCTTTAGGGTGTGTTATCTGAGTACACAGCCTAGTAAATACAAGACCACTATCCCAGTTTGTTTATCCAGTGATGATGCTGGTCTTAGCAACTGTCAATAAAGACATATTTTAGATTGAATTTTTTACAATTTGAAAATGAAATTATTTTTTCTTTTTGTGTAATAATCTATTTTTAATAAAAATGAGACAACCATTTGCTTAAGCAAGGTGAAGTAGATAGGAAAAAGCAAAGACCTGCCTTAAAAAATTTTTAAGTGTTCATGCACATGTGCACACACACATATCCCACTCAAGTACACTTTTATAATCTTATTTGCTACTTTAACCTGAACTATTGAACTCCTAAAGTTGTTAGTCTAAGTACCAATAAACCTCTTTTGTAAGTCCTGTGTAGGGGGTTAAGCAATTAACATTAACAATTAAGAGCTTTTGCCTCTTACGTGTGTGTGACAACAGTAAAAACAAATGTAGATTTCCCTATTTTAATACCTAGTTATATATGTTTGTTTCTTCTTTTCTTTGTGAATCGATTTATTCTGTTCTTAACAATGCAATCTAATGATACTTCTGGTTGAGCTGGAGGGTATAAACATGCAATCAACTTATTTCTGCTTAATAACTGTTGCAATACCTTGGTAAAAACATTGCTTATGTTTGTTTGTATACTTATGTGAAAAATTCCAGACAGAAAATAAGCAATCTTTGAAATACCAAATCCCTAAGTACTCTTTCCTTCAGTCAACCTTATTAAATATACAACATATGCAAATTAAACCCAAACAATAAAAATTTGTAAATCTAATGTAATCATTTATGTCTCTTAAAATTGAAAACGATTCAGAGGAATTCTCCATTTAGCAATATTTCCAAAGTCATGTTGTATTTTATTTTTTTAACTTGAGATGCTTTAAATTTTGTTACTGACCCCAGAATGAGTGCCTCTTAGAAGCAAGGCTTACAAAAATATGTGGAAAACTTTTAAAAATGAAAAAATAAATCAACAGTAGCTTTTATACTTCAACTTTTCCTCAAAGAGGCTGAGAACAGTGGTAATGAATATTTAAAGAGTAGTAAGTAATGCCTAAGATATAAAAATAAGTCTATTTATATAAAAAAGTATGAAAAGCCATTGCTCCTGACCATACTCTTTTCAAAAGAACATAATCATTTGTTTGAAATAAATTATTAAAAAGAAAACTGCTTTCAAAACACAGTATTGTAAGTTGATACATGTTTAATTAACTGTATACTTAAAGTAGCTACATTTTTATTTCTACCATTTAATAAAACTCTTAAATGCCATATATATTTATTTATAGATAGATTAGATAGATAGATAGATAGATAGATATAGATATAGATATAGTTATATGGCATTTGAATTTGAGCCCCACTAAATAAATTGTGGTAAATAAATAAGTTTTATTTGACTGTAATAAAAATCATACATTTTTGTTACAACTATTCATTCATTCAACAATTCTTTCACTAGGCACTTATGGTATTCCAAGCACTATTTAAAGTGCTGGAGATAAAGAAAGGAACATGTTTGATGAAGCCTTCGTCTTTATGAACTTAACTCCTAGTGATATGCATAAAAACAAGTGGGCAAAGATAGCTATAGTCATGCACTACATAATGTTTCTGTCAATGACAGACCACGTATACGACAGGAGTTCTGTGAGATTATAATGGAGCTGAATTCTCTCTAACAAATGGAAGGATAATGCTTCAAAGCGACTTCTGTTCTCTGACAGGTGCAATATTCATGGAGCTTGCTGTGTATGAGAGAGAACTCTAGGATTCCCTCCATATACAGCACCTCAATTCACAGGTTACATCCCAGTCAGTCAGCCCCTGATGGATTTCATCAGAGGAGATTGTTCCCCCACATTCAGAGGGTGCCATAGCCCTCCCAGATTCATCATGGTGGACTTTGGAGTACATTGTTGTAAATTCCTTGTTGAGGACCTCAAATCCTGCACAAGGACACAGGTCCACAGGAGCTACATTAACGAGTATTAAGCACCACTGCCACTGTAGCAAAAGCTTTCCGTGGTAGTATGGAGCCACTCTGTCCCTGTACTTGGAAATACTTTTCAGGATGTAATGATGTCAAGTATATATAAGTTTTATTTCTTATATGATCTTGATGCCAGAAACAGCCCTATGTGTCAGATAGGGTCAATGGGATCAAAAACAAATTTCCAAAGTCAAAATATGGAGTCTTCAGTTCTGTACCTTCTCCATGTTAAACACCCTCTTTTTTATGAATGCCACAATGTTCCTTAATTGAACAACTTCTCCAACATTCATCAGCCAAAGCCACATTGCCAGAACAATTCCATATGTTGTTTTTTTTAATCTCTTCATCTTTATTTCTTGATTCTACTGATCTGCAGGCCACCTGTCTTTCCTGACAGTCACTACTCTGGTGACCTCTGCCTTATCCAGATACTCTCTCCTCAATATTTCCAGTCAATCCAGCTCACATCCCTGTTCATGGAGCAGCACTGGCAATGGTGTTTCGTTTCTGACCCTGTTTGAAGGTAGCATGGGGAGGGCTTAGGGGACAATGTTTATAAACTCTACAGTTGTGTACAGTAGTGCCATTGGACTTCACTCATCACTCACTGACTCACCCAGAGCCACTTGCAGTCTTGCAAGCTCCATTCATGATAAGTACACTATATAGCTGCACCATGTTTACATTTTTACTGTATTTTTACTCTACCTTTCTATGTTTAAATATGTTAGAGACACAAATATTTACCATTGTGTTAAAATTGCCTACAATATTCAATTCAGTACAGTAACATGCTATACAGGTTTATAACCTAGGAGCAATAAGCTATAATATATGGCCAAGGTGTGGATTAGGCTACATCCACAATGATCACACAATGATGAAATCACCAAACAGCACATTTCTTGGAACATATCCCCATTGTTGACACATGGCTGTAATGTGATACAATACAGCATAATAAAGTCGAAGTAGGTAAGTCAAGAGTGACTGAATTTAGAGGATGGGCTACTTTGTTTAAGGAAGTCAGGAAAAGTTCTTTGTTGGCAAAAATGCAAGTAAAATCCTGCATGATAAAATAAATCCAACAACATGAAGATGTGAGGGAGAACTGTTCCAAGAAGAAAGATCAGTTGACTCATGCCCTTAGATAGAAATAAGGTTGGCCTGTATGAGAAAATACTAAAAGTTGTGTTTGAATAATAGTGAGTGAAGGAAAATGTGGTTATAAAGGAAAATCTAGATGATCCTTTATGTCCTTGTAGCCTATTACCTATTATAAGGACTTGAAATCTTGCTCTCAGTTGAAGGAGAGCCCAGGATTAACATGTGAGAATAATGTAATTGTATTTGTATATCAGGTTTAAAAGTTCATGTCAGGTGATACATGGGTCTATGGGGAAGTTCGGATGAAAGTTAAAATGTGGAGAATAGTTAGAAAATTATTAGTTATTAGTGAAAAGTTAAAATGTGGAGATTAGTTAGAAGGTTATGGAATGGTCCAAATAAAAGATTGTGATCATTTGTACTAGAGTGATATCAGAGGAGTAGGTTGTGATGATTAATTATGTGACTACTTGGCTAGACTGCAGTGCCCAGCTATTTAGTGCTTGACAAGCACCAGTACAGAAGATACTATAAAGATATTATTTTAGAAGCGAGTAACATATAGATCAGCAGACTTTGAGGTAAGCAGATTACACTCCATAATATGGTGGGCCTCACTTAATCAGTTGAAGGTCTTACGAGAAAGGAATTATTCTTTCAGAGTGCCTCCAGACTCAAGATTGCAACATCAACTCTTTCTAGAATTTCCATTGCCTTTCCTGTGGATGATAAACATGTAACCCCCATAATTAAACAAAACAATTACCTAAAATAATTTCCTCTCTCTCTCCTTCTCTCTCTCTGTAGTGTATATAATTTCCTATTGCTTATGTTTTTCTAGAGAACCCAGATTAATACATAGGTTATCAGATTGATATGCATTAGTTGATGGAAGGTCTGCAAGCTATGAGTGAAAGAGAAAACACAAGCACTCATCTTTCTCCACTAAGTCATGTCCCCATATAATTTGCATCCAATAAACCCTTTGCTGTGATTGGCTTCTGAGCCTCAATCTTCAGTCTTCAATAATTCAGAAGACTGGTGGCTGGACTCTGCTACAAGATGGCCTCAAACCTATCATCTGTCACAAACCCAACTTCCACCTACCAGTTCTTCCTCCTGATCTCCCTTTTGCTTTGACGTCAGCTAGCTCAGCCTTCGAGTCATGCATGCTCTTCTACCTTACATCGTAAAATTTATGTCAAGAACAATAGATTCTTCCTCATACAGTATCTCAAATGTCAACTTCATTTCTGTATTTATGAAGAAAATACTAGGACAGGTGCCTCTCACTTTGTGTATTTTAATAGTCTTCCTATCTCTCTCTCTCCCCGTGATGTCACTGCATCTCAGTCCCTCTTACAGTACCATCAATCAATTAAATCAAACTGTATAGTCTGATGTATCAAGCTGTCTGTTAGATATCCAGAACTTATTTCCAAGAAATGAATTCTAGTTGGGTGAGGGGTTCATAAAATAGATGCAATATTAATTATAAGTGCTAAAATAGAAACTTGCATACTTATATTATGAATACAGGCAGCCTGGAATTTCTTCCTGGGAATTTAGGGTAAATTACACGGCATAGCTAGAAATGGAAGGTGAGTGGGAGTTCAGCTAGTGAATAAGCACATTTTAAACACAAGAAAAGTCAAGTGCACATGCACTGTGCCATCCAAGTATGTGGAAATGTAGTGAACAGCAGGTAGTTGTCAGTGTTGGAAAGAAAGCAGAGCCTGAAGTGGAAAATATCCCAATTATCTGTAAGTTTGATGGAAATGCGTGTTATAACACAAGGAGTCAAAGTGAAGGCTGAAGGTAACAAAATTATTTTAGGCATTCTAAAAGGGGATATCCAGTTTCAGCTGTGACATGTGAAGAAGTTAAAATTTGCCAGTCCCACCCTTGCAACAGGAAAAACGCTGAACAAACTCTACTTCAGTAGCATTTGTTAGACTCATCAGAGCACTGAGGGCACTGAGTACCATTACGCAATATCTGGAGAGCCAGGTACCTTCAGGGCACAGTTGAGACTCGCTGATTTGGAACAGAAGCTGCTGGAACTACTAATAACTAGTTGGAGACTTAATTGTTGCAAGCTGAATTTGGACAAGCAGGAAAGCAAGAAACATGTTATGGCTCTCGATTTAGGGAAACCCACTCTTCCATGGTATTTACTCCAAGGAACCTCATCTGGTTTTCATGGTGCAGATGAGAGAGCAGAACTCGATTGCATCTGTGTTGGACAATGTAGAGAAAGAGTAACCGTGACACGCACTGAGCGTTCGCCAGAACAAAGGCCTGCTCTCCAGGATAACATTTTACCGGAACTTTATACTTTCAGAGATAAGGGTTTTTTTCTCAATCCAGCCCCATTTCACCTTTCTGTCTCTCACAAAGGGGAAAAATAAACGTAATCTATGGGGGTCTTAGTCACAAGGAAATAGGTGGACAGTGCTGTAGTCTATGAAGGGAGTAGGAGACACTGGGAGGAAAAGTTAAAGCGTGGAACACCATGGTGAAGGACCAGGCCCTGAGCCACAGGCCCAGTGCATGATTAAGAGTTAATTGGATGACAGTAGGTCACTCCCTGTGCTCCATACCTAACCAGCAAATGAAGGTGACTCTGCTGTGACCATACCATACTGTAACAACCAGAGGTTATGGTGACAGACCTGCAAGACACAGACTGTAAGGAAAGCCCAAAGTTAAGAAAAGACTTAAAACACTCCTGAGCCACTTTCTTTGCTCGAGCCCACTCCTACCTCTTTGAAGTGTACATTCCCCTCAATAAACTATCTTTTTGTTTCACCACTTAAAAAAAAAAAAGACTTAAAACAAAGACAATACATTTTAAACTCTATGCATCTACAATTAAAGAGCAAACACTTAAAAAAATGCAAGATTTTACAAAAGTCAAGTACAATGTGAATAAACAAAGCATTCTTCAGAAACAGAGTTGAGTAGAAAACTGATTTTTGAATCATCGAACCCATTATTTAAAAATAGAAATGATTAACATGTTAAAGGCTGTAATGGAAAAAGTAGAAAAGATGCAACAACATAAGCAGAGAAATGGAAATTCTAACAATGAATCAAAAGGAAATGTTAAAATTAAAAACATTGTGACAGAAATGTAAAATACCATAATGGAACAGTAGACGACATCACACACACACACAAAAAAAAAAAAATCAAGGAGATTGAAGATATATCAGCAGAAACTTTCCAAACTAAAATGTAAAGAAAAAACAAAAAGGGAAAAAGAAGAGAAAAAATTCAAGTAATCTGAGAAAGTATGAAAAGATATAAGTTGTAATTGGGAGAGCAGAGAAGTAAGAAAGAAAAGAAGTAGTTTGTGAAGTAATTATAATGTAGAATTTGTACAAGTTAAAAGCATACAGAAAGAAAAGAATGCAATATTTAAAGTGTTAGAAAAATATAAGAGACAAAAGGAAAATCACGTAGGTAAGAAAATGTTATCTATATGAAAGGGGAAGATCACTAGAGCAGGAATAGTGAAAATAAAATTAAGTCTTTTTTATCTTAATTTATTTAAAGATAATGGTTTGATTAAAGCAATAGCAGCTGAGTAATTTTAGCATATGGATGTGTGAAATGACTTGGCAGTGACAAGGAATGGGAGGAAAGGACTGGGAATGCTCCAGAATAAGTTAACTACACAACACTTGAGCATGCACAGTGCAATTAGAAAGTGTGTTTAGTTAATTGAAAATGTATTTTATAAATGCTTGAAGACTTGATAAAAATTGAAAACAAATAATTCATACACTAAGAGGTATTAAGAATAATATTTTTATTATTATATATAAAATAGTAATAATAAGAGAACATTGTGAACATAGGTTTGTTTGGAAAAGGTATAGCATATAATTTACTCTGAGGCAGGACCAGTTAAGAAAGGAAAAATGGAAGAAAAGAAGATAATGAAGCCTCTTCACTAAAAATCAGTTACTTTTCCTGAATTCCTGCCCACTCAAAAGGGTTCAAAGGCTCTCAATTATTAAATGGAGTACAAGTACACGACCACGTACCTGTGATGGTTCATTTCATACGGCAGCTTAGCCAGGCCATGGCGACCAGATAACGGTGTAGTTATCACTATGAACATATTGTTTAGATGATATTAATATTTAAATCAGTACTCTGAGTAAAACATAGCAACTTTCATAATGTGGTAGGGACTATTCTAGTCAGTGGAAAACCTTAAGAGAAGAAAAAATGTCACCTTGGAACTGAAGCTGCAGCATGAGCTCACCCCTCGGTCTGCCGCTTGTCAGCCTGACCCGAAGATTTCAAATTGCTAGCTCTGTAGTATTCAGGCAATCATTTAAAGTAAATTCTCTTCTTCTTCTTCTTCTTCTTCTTCTTCTTCTTCTTCTTCTTCTTCTTCTACATACACACACACACACACACACACACACACACACACAGAGAGAGAGAGAGAGAGAGATACACACAGAAACATATTGTTTCTCTCATGTTCATGGTTTATAATCCAAGTATTTTCTTAGGCATGCCTCTAATTCTCCCAAATGTATTACTTGCATTTCCAATAACAGGAATGCCATTGCCACTAAATCTATTTCTCAATATAATTTGCACCAAGACTAGCTCTCTACATTCTTATCATTTCTTAAGACCCATCTGAAATATTATTTACTTCTAAACTTTTAGATACTTATTTTTTAAATAGTATTCTTTGGTATACAATTTTATGGTCCTTTATAATCTTCAATGCATGATATATTCTGTAGTCTATTATAAATATTTTTATTCTTTATATCAGTAAGCTTCAGATATCTTATGTTGCCTTCAGGATAATGGAACTAGAAAGAATCCAACCTCATGGTATTTCTTAAAGAGCCTGCTTAGAGGAGGCACATGTCATACACTCACATTTCTTTAACCAAAGTAAGTTACGTGACCAAGCCTCTATAAAAACCTCAATCACATCTCTAGTATATAATGAGTTGTTTCCTTTTAACTTACTTGAATTGGTTTCATGTACTATAGCAGTATATGTGTTTCACTTGTTAGTAATAAAACATAATTTGAGATTAGAAGTATAGTGTAAGTGCAATCATTGTATGTTCTCTCACATTAGGCATCCCAAGGGCAGAAAGGGCAGAAATTAGGCAGACCCAAGAAACTGGAAAGAGTACATGACTGTCACTGTGGTGGCTGTAACAAATTACCGTAAGACATGGTGGCTCGAATTACAGAAATTTATTCTCTCGTAGTTCTGGAGATCGGATGTGTGACATTGTATTTTTGGTCTGAAACCCTCTGGAGGAGGATCGAGGAGATAATTTTTTTGTTGCTTTTTTCAAATTCTGGTGGCTGCTGGCCTTCCTTGGATTGTGGCTGTATCACTTCGATCTTTAATGCCAGCTTCTCAAATAGCTCTTTTTGTCTTCTCTCCGTGTATCAAGTCTCCTTCTTGCTCCATCTTACAAGGATATACTACTTGATTACGCTTAGAACCTATCTGGATTACAGAACAATCTCTCTCTCTCTCTCTCTCTCTCTCTCTCTCTCAACATCCTTTACTAATCATTTCTACAGAGATTCCCCCGTCTATATTTTACCCCCAACATGAGATAACATTCACAACTTCCAGGGATAAAGGATATGATATACTTTGGGGAGCATTTTTCAACCTACCACATTGAGTCTGTCTCTTTTTTTCTTATTTCTGTTTTATCTATGGTTCTCTCTCTCTCTCTCTCTTCCCCGCTACCTCCCCGCTCCCTCTTTCCCTCCCTCCCACTTCAACCCCTCAATGATTTCTGCTCTTTTGTCTACATAATGGAGAAATATTGAAAAATGCTACCTCATTTTTATGTCAAGTATGATTCAAAACACATGAAGGGACTTTCTGAAACTCAAATTCAGATATTCAGATTTTTTTTTTTAGGATTAAGGATCTTATTTTTCAGCATTTCTCTTGGTCCAATCCACAATGACTAGGAATGTGTTTTCAAACATGACTGATAGACATCTTCCCTTATAGAAGATCATTTTTAAAAGCTGAGTTAATCATCATAAGTTGGACAAGCATTCTGAAATGTCTACTGCATTTGCATTGAATATGGTAGTCCAGGAAGATCTTTTTTTTAAAGATTCAACAAATCTTTTAAAAAACCTTCACATTTCTTTTTTAACATTTTGTACTTTTCTTTCATTTTCTTTAAGTCAATAAATTAATGGCTAGCAAGCACTAAGAAAACTTAGTAATACTATTTCTGGTTAATCACTACTTGGAAGCCCACATTATATTCTTACAAGTTAGTAAGGTGATAAGCTGACTAGCTCAGCTGTTCCTGTGATTAGATCAATTTGATTCAGTTAGGAATAGAGAAGTACATGGACAGTCAATTTCCCCTTCAGGTGTTGCAAAAGCCATGATTCATCAATATATAATATCTGAGGGCTGTCCAGAAAAAATCCAGCCATTGTCAACGTAACAAGAACAGAGACATGACTGGATACTTTCCGGACAGCCCTCGTATAATGATCTGTATATTGATATATACCAAGGATACGTATCAGAACAGTGTAATATTATAAAAATAAGCTCAGCGGTAGCCCAAATTTGGGTGGTTGAAGATGGTAGTATTTTACATATCACAGAAAAACTCTGTTTTAAACTTCCTCCCTGTATGTCTCTTTCATGATGGAAGAATTCCTTTATAGTTTACAGACATGTTAGCTAGGATTTCTTAAAAATAATGGCACTGTGTCTTTGTATACTATCTTCAAAGAACTTTTCTTCATATTATCTTTTATTTTTTATTTTCACAATATCTCTGTGAGATGAATAGGAGAGTTATTACTATTATAGATGAAGGAAATTGAGGCTCAGAAAGATGAAAGGCTATCTTGTGACAGACTTAGAAGTGACTTAACTTGAAGAAGACTTCCACTGTGTAAATAGAATGATGCTGAGACGTACTTCTAGGAATACCAATTGGGAAAAGAAAGTAAATTCATACTAATCTAGAAATAGCCTGTTGGAGACCATGATCACCAGGGAAGACAAGGCCAGTCCCTGCTCCCCAAGAAGGACTAACTACCCATAAGTCAATTTTGGCCCAGACTGGCAAAGCAGATGTGACCTGGGCCACAGTCATTGGGAAAGTGTATCTTACAAACAAGTTGTGGCACCAAGGCTGAGTAGCAGAAGTCCCCCAGGATTGGAGAACATGAATGTCATTAACTGGTATGGTCTTTGGGAAAAGAATCCAGTGCAATGCTCCATGAGAAGTTCCTGGTCCAATAACAACAGAAGAAAAGTTTGATCTGGTAGATTTTTTTTTAAATTATATTCATGGCATGTGTATTCGTGCAGCAAGTTTTCTCATCTAAACAAAGGGCCATATAGAATTTTAAAATGAAAACATGTTATAAGTTATTGCAGGATAAGACATCCACAGTGAGAGAACATGCTTTTATTTTTTCCTCCAAATGAAATATGACTACACACACACACATATGGGCTCTCTGGAAAGTATCCAGTCATATAAAAAATAGAGGCATTTATGGCTGAATTTTTTCTGAATATATATGCGCACACACACACACACACACACACACACACACATATGCTGTCCAGAAAAAAATATATAATATATATGTGTGTGTATGTGTGTGTGTGTGTGTGCACGCATATATATGTATGTATATGAGTATATGATAGGGTATGATTTTTCCCCCAAATAAAACATAATGTAGAAAGTAGAAAACTACCTAGACAACTTCTAAAACAGTGTTCACACAATGTTCAGAAAACTCTATCTTTACACACACACACACAGTTGTGTTTGAGCCAATACTTCACTTTTAGTTACATTTACTCTTACAGTTTTTCTTGAACTACAAATTTTTCCCTTCATTGCAAGCCATTAAAAAATAAGTCTGGCACCCTCTTGTGTTGCATGAAGGTGTGTTGGCATAGTAGGGGAGACTCTATCTATTTTGTGTGTACGGAAAAAGCGGTTAATAGCCTACTGTTGACTGGAAGCCTTACTGATAACGTTAACAGTTGATTAACACATATTTTGTAGGCTATATGCACTATATACTGTATTCCTGTAATAAACTGAGCTAAAAGGAAGAAAAATCTTTTTATAAAAATCATAAGGAAGATGACATACACGTAGAATATTTATTGAAAACCATCTGCATGTAAGTGAACCCACACAATTCAAACCCATCTTATTCAAGGGTCGATTGTATTTCCACACTTACTAACACTGGATTCATACTTTCCTTAATAGAATATGAAGAATAGATGACAAACCATCTCCCTCTTGTTAACTCCCTAACCCCAGATATTTGTGTTGAAAACTCCCACTAGCTACATAAATATGATCACTAGGCACCCAGCATTTATCCAGAGACCATTACAAACGGAATCCCATCTCTAATATTTCAAATCTAATAATCCCTCTTTCTCAAGTCCCTTACCAGATACTGCTATGTAGGAGGCACTGATCCACCCAACTCCACTGCTTCTAGGATGTCTCCTTGTTTTGCTAGTAATTCAGTACATATTCATTGAGCACCGTATCTCAGGTAGGTGCTTCTCTCAGGTCCTTGGGATACATTAGTAAACAAAAGTGCCACAAACCCCTGCCTTTGCGTTTCTTACATTCTGGCATAGTTCCATCAAAACACAACTTGAGTTTGTGCTTTTTTGTTACCAGATGAGCTTGTGTTCAGTGCATCTCTGGTTAGCAAAATGTATGGGGGCATCTGAGTCCTAGAAGAGGCCAAGGGTTTAGGAATTTTTCTAAATATGATCTCTTTTAACCCTCAGGGTATAATTGTATTTTTTTTCACCTAGGAAATTGGTATTCATGGTGTTTTGAACAACTTTTATTAGATGTAGAGTTAGAGCTCCTGTTTTCTTACAGGTAGAAAAACATGCTATGGTTGTTTTCAGAAAAATTATTTTTTTAGGTCACAAATGAGCACCTTGAAAATATTGACCTACTTTTGTATGTTAATTTAAAATACTCCATCCATTTCCTATGAGAATATATATATATTCCCTCTCAGCAAATAGTGAGTCCTCTTTACCATGACTGGATTTAGCACACTAACTTTCATGGGCCAGGGCATGAAAGGGAGCCAATATATGTCTTCAACAATTCACTTGTGGATAGTTCTTCCCATCGTACCCCTGTTAGTCTAGCTCCCTAAAATGCAGATGGCAAAGATGGGGTTGACATGTCAGAGATTTTTGCAGAAAATGCCAATGAGGGAAATCGTAGAAGAAAGCTGGAGGTGTGTGGGAGAGTCATCAGTATGGGGCACAGGTTGGAACCTTGTGAAGGAGACATGGAAGGACACTCATAGACTCTAAGTTTTCGTGAGGCTGTCAGGATGCCAGAGTATCCCTAAGGAACTTCTGTGCCTCTGCACCCTCGAGCATTGCTGGATGCAGACCTTAGGAAATGCATCCTCTGGCATTGTTGTGGGGTGAATTGCAGAGAGCAGCAGCTGGGCTGTGAGTCAGTTAGATTCCTCACAGCAGGAGAGTGGGGAGATTCACTATTTGGACTGATGCAGGACCCCTGAAGCACCTCCATCCACTGAACTGTATCATGTATATTCCTCATACATAGATGTATATTTTTATATACATATAACCCATGTATATTCCTTATACTTACCTATTTTGTGGCAGTAAAATAGGCTATTGTCTTCACCTAGTTTGTAAAATAAAATATTCTAATTATATAAATATATAAACATAAATATGAAAACAAAATATAATTTCTATATTTATATATATAAGCACAAATGTAGGTATTATTAAATTTAACTATAGTTAAAATAACTCATAATTTTAAAATGTTAAAGAAAATAAAGTATTCTATAATGATTGGAGAGTAGTATATATAATAATTTATACAACTAACTCCTTTATGGTATAGAAATAAATTGCTTTCAGACATTTTGTAGGTAATAAATACCTTCTATTCATGTAGGATTAGAGAAATGTCTTGATATTCTCACAAGGCATATTGTGCTTTTAAAATGGTCTAACATTTTATTTTCATATGGCATATACTTTATATGTAATATCATTTGATATTTTCAGTAGAATCACCTAAAACAATAGCAATAGTGGGAAGAAATTATTTAGTGAAATCCACTATAAATTGAGGCATTTAGTGATAATTAATTATTAAGCAAGCTGCAATTCAATATTAAGCAGCCACCTGGAGAAATGATGGAACTCTAAAATTCTTTTGATTTTTAGAACTTGGTAGTTTCTCTATATTTAAGTGAACTATCTCTTTTTTATTGAATACTTGACAATATTTCACAAAATATGGAATTCTCTAAACCATTACTAAAGAACCTCTATTATTCTATGAATAATGTTTATGTATTATTCTCCTTCACAAAGATCCTCGGAATAAGTGCAAAGCAGGCTAAAGAAAAGTGATTTCTGTTTTTTAAATTGTTAAATTTATTGGAGTGACATTGATTAATAAAAATTACAGGTTCCAATTCTATAATACATCATCTATATATTGTATTAGGTGTTCATCACCCTAAGTCAGTTCTCCTTCCATCACTATATATGTGTGTCCCTGTCCCTTCTCCCCCACCCCCTCCCCCATAACCCTCAAGTAACTACTTAATTATTTACTGTGCCCATGGGTTTTGTTTCTTTGTTGCTTTCAATTTTGTGTTCCACATGTGAGTAGAATGATGTAGTTCTTGTTTTTTACTGTCTGGCTTATTTCACTTAGCATGATGATCTCAGGATCCATCTATGTTGTCATAAATGGCCCTATTTCATCTTTTCTTATAGCCGAGTAATATTCCATGGTGTAAACGCACCGCAGCTTCTTTATGC
Source organism: Lyroderma lyra (assembly GCA_004026885.1). Lineage (NCBI taxonomy): Eukaryota > Metazoa > Chordata > Mammalia > Chiroptera > Megadermatidae > Lyroderma > Lyroderma lyra. The sequence continues at coordinate 19,401 of PVJL010002312.1, forward strand.
CGTCACCTGTCAGAGGACACTTTGGCTGTTTCCATGATTTCGTCACCATAAATAGTGCTGCGATGAACTTTCAAAGGCATACATCTAAGGACTCAGTGTCAACTAGCAGAGTGTAGGTGTTATATTTGCTGGTGACAAAGTTGCATTTTTATGGGTAGTGTGCCCTGAAACTCTGAAAACAGGTACATGTGGGGAAGAATTGCTATGAGAATCTGTACAATATGGAGAAGAATACAAGACATAATTTTACCCTTTTCATTTGTGCTTTTTCCTAATTCCTTTCTCTATACATTTCCTGTGAGAGGGGTGTGGAATAAACAATGCTGTTCCTAAGCTCTCTGGTGACAGTGAAGTTACACTAATGAGTATGGGCCATTTTCAGCTTGGATTTAGGGTTTTTACAAAGTACAGTATATGCCACGATGGTACTGATCTTAGCACAACACTTTGAACTTCCAGTTTTGTTGTTTTACTTTGAATTTTAAGCTAATTTTCATTTCAGAAACCTTCCACAGCAGCTTACTAATAGAAAAAAAGAAAAAAAAGGCAGAAATGTATCCTTGCTACTCAGCATGAACTTTTCAATGATTCTGTTTTCTGTATGATCAACAGAATTTTCCTCCCATAGCTGGAGACTTGCTGATACGTGTTTTTCAGTACAGGAGTGCAATATTAGCCTTGTATATCAGAAAGAGAAAAACTGGCTTTTCATATTTTTAGAGTCTTTTCTTCTAGGATGCTGATGGTGAGCTAACAAGTAATAATTTCCATCTGGTTGTGTCTTGCACCTGCTTTACTCCCCCATTCTCATCTTTCTCTTTGAGTAGGAAAGTTTTCCCTGTTTCTTACAGCGTGGTTAGTATCTACTGTGTGAATACAAGTAATAACAAACATCGTGGACTCGCACAGTTTACCACAAATGCAAGCTTTAATAAAATTCAGCTGATGTTATGAATCTATGCTTTTTTACTAGAAAACAAACATGAAGAACTCCTGTGAATTAATGTTATTCTGTTTAAACCTTCCAAAAGCATTGATTACTTGGAAACTGTTGAGGTTTCAACATAACTCCGAGAATAAATGAAGTGATAGTTAATTTATTTGCAAATAAATGCTTTTGGAAGTATTAAGAAATGTCTGGGAGAATAATATAAAATCTTGCAAACTAATGACATCTCCTTCTTGTACTCGTAGCACAGTGTGCTTTGCACGAATAAAACTTTAAAACTTCCCAGTTGACCTTACAGTTTGGACTACATTAGCTTGTAGAGAAGGTGGAGCAGACAGTATTTTCAGGTTTCCATCCATGAATGCACAAACGTTGCTGTTCAGAGAAATTTTGTGATGACACATCAACTACCTACTTGTTTGATGAGCAGTGGTGCCCAACGGTAATTCAAAATATTCATCAACTTTTATATGCAAATCCAAATTTGGTATATGAATGACAATTTAGAAGGACAATCAATATAGCAGGTAAATGATGGTCATTCTAATATTAATGGCAAAATTTAAGGAAACTCAGTATTGCAAAGGTATTGAATGAAATGTGCTCTCTTCAATTAAAGTTGATTTGCTTATAATTGGCTAAAGCTGATATAATAACATTCAAGAAAAATTTTGGATGTATTAATACCATTCAGACTGTTCTTTCATGTGAAATAATTAGAAAAATACAGGCCCTGCCCAAGAAGACCTGAGTGTATCGTATTGGTAGTGCTATTATTAGATCTTGTTATGCTATAGTAATGAATAAAATATAATAAAAATTACTTATTGCATGTGTAATTACATAATCAATATCTGTATTTTCTCTTTATCTGCCCTATCTCCAGTTGCTAGCTCAGTGCCAGGCATAGCAGTTGTGGAGAAATTAATGTTTTATGAAAAGAATAAATGTGTCCTCTTAAACTGCATGTTTTGACTTACTATAAGTTAACTTAAGTTTACAGATGAACAATTTTTATTAACATATTTTGCCCTAGAAAATTCAGTGTATACTCTTTTGTTCTTCATAATTACTGTGCATTTTCTCTGTGATTTTCTACCCCTTCATTCATGCATGCATTTATTCATTCATTGGTTCTTTCAAGAAAGAAAGAGATGATAGATAGATAGATAGATAGATTTATGGAGTATTTCTATGGAGATTTGAAAGAGTCAAAACACATGTTAGATAAGACACATAATCAGATACTTACACTGTGGGTAGAGTTCAAAATATTTTGAGTGAATAGATGATAGGGCCATAAATTCATTTGTTGCATGGAAAGACAATATGAAGGAAAACCTATCACAGACATGTTTAAGGAGGGCTTGGATTTATATAAAGGAGACATCTAGGTGTCACAAGAACTAGATGAACAGGATGCAAAAACTTGTCTCACATTTTATTCTAGAGGGAAGTAAAGGCAATAGGAAAGTGATTTCAACAAATGAAAGTTCTTCCCAATAATTAGATTGGTCCAAAATCATAAGCCATTGCTTCAGGTTTTCAGAGACTCTGCCAGAAAATTTACATAACTGGAAGTGGGGGAGCCACATGCATTGATAATTTAGAATGAAGGTAGATGAAGTCAATCATCCCTGTCCTCAATTTGAGACATTGTGATTCCATTATACAGAGCATAGCAGTATTTTTATATCAGAAATACTCCTATGGAATATTTATAGCTCTCTACTGGTCATCCATTGATTGATTTGTTCATTCAACAAATATAAGCTACACGTTTAGTATGTGAAAAGAAAAATTATTATTGCAACAAAAATAATTGTCAGTGTACTGATGAACCTGGTATGTGCACTAATTCAAGATAGCAGCATGGATAGGAAAATTAATTCTGCCTAGGATGGCACAGACACATTTGCTCCCATATTCAAAAATGGACCATTTGGCAGTCTGAGCCATTGGCCAAATGGTAATAGAGAAAAGGTCATTTCTGACAGGGGGTAACACATGTTTAAAGATAGGTATACTTTTTATTTCTAGCTTTATATTTTTACATTATACCTTAATCAATATGATAGTGCTACTTACAAATTGTTGAAGTCTAGAAAGATGCACAGTCCTTGAATGACATATTATATTGTTTATATTATGTGCTAAAGTTGCCATGAGATAGTCTAGGATTTCCACATTGGTTAAAATTATATTATTTTAACAGGTACATTTAATTAATATTTCACAACAACTCTTTTAAAGAGTGAGACTGTAGTATCTAAAAATGATCTTATATAATTATTGTTTGTCTTTACAATTTGCAATAAGCACAAGTGAAGTTATTTGAAGAATAGTTGTGAATAGATTCCTCTGTAGAATTCGATGTGAAACCTTCTGTTCATGTTTTTTACAAGTTCCCTCTTAAAACAAAAATCTGAATATTATTACACAATCACTTTACTGTCTCAACATTATTTTTCCTAAAAATAATTTTCAATTAAATTAAAACAAACCTTGCAAAAGTTTCCTATGGTTCTGTCTTTCAACTTCTTGAAATACCACCCTGTACAGGTGGCATTCATTTTTTTTGTAATTCTTAATAAGTTGATCTTTTCATGGGAATTATTTGCATAAGATAATGAAATAAATTACAGAGGAATTAGCAGTAGTGCTATTAACATATGTATGCACATGCCCAGGCACACACACACACACACACACACACACACACACCTCCATTGGCCTCAAACTTGACATCAAGGAGGAACATTTATTTTTCTTCACTTAAAGCAATTTAAAAGCCAAAACCACCAGGCGGGGGCGGGGGGGATGGCGATTTCTCCACTTATTCTTTAAAAAAGTTTTAAATACCTTTGTCTTAAATATTTTTATCTATTAAACCAAAAATGCTTGAATGCATTTCATAAAATGTCATAAAATGGTTGGTGGATGGTGGATATGTATTCCAGAGCATCATCGCCAGTTAATCAAAAATAACTTAGAAATATTTTTAAATTCTTAATAGCACCACATCTTACAATTCTGTTCACTGCATTTCTAAAATCTCTCCCATTTTAATTTGCATTAACTTCTTCTCACTCCATGTTTTGATCCTATGGTAAATGTTGTTTATAACCTGAAGGTGATTATAAAATGACATCCTACTTATTGCTTAATAGATCTTCAATTTAGAATCAGTGCACTCAATTTATCTCCACTAGATTTAAACAAATACTGTATTATAAAGGTCAGATTTGACTGGCACAAGTAAACACGTAATCTTAATGAAATCTCATTAAGAACAAGCATATTTTCTACCTTCAGCTTTTGAGTAAAGTTGCTTTTAAGAAATAATTGAAGCAAAATTAATCATATTTTATTTTTCTTGTTTTGTATTATTTATTAAAGCAAAGTAATTTGTTTAGAATGTGGTCAAATCAGACTACTATTTTTCTTCCTTGATATATAGCATATGCATGTATTTATGTCCATTTAATTTGCAAGGCTTTTTAGAATGTGAACTGATGGCTCTGGGGGTTGATATAGTTATGAAAGTTGTTAGTTATGGTTGAATAAGATACATAAATTTAAGTGTAAGATGCATTTGATTAAATGATTGGATTGAAAATAAATGTAATCCAATAGCCCTTAACAGTAAGTTACATGTTAAGAAACTAGTCATTAAAATTGTTTATTTCTTGAAGGAAAAAATATTCTAGTATAATCTAGGTATATTTAAAATTTTTTATTCTCAAGTACAATTTAACGTTGGTGAAAACATAGTTCTTCTCTTTGCATTTTTATCAACAGATCTATAGGTATAACCTCTCTTCTGGGAAAGCTGCTTGCCCTACCAAATATGACCTCTTAGATCTAGAGCTAACACAGCTTCTTTCTGCTATGAAACTTCAGTTTCTAACTGTGGCCTTCGTGGAATTGCAGACATCATTTTATCTCTTTCCAGTTGTCACATCATGATGAATGAATAGTTCCTTTTTCGCCCCTTCTCTGCTCAGTTTCAGGCAATCATTAATTTCCTGGGATATTAGAGAAGTAATTTAGAAAGATAAAATTGAAATTGGTGAATTGTGCTGTTATTAGCAAAATTTAAAGTGCTTTTTCCATCTTTTGGGTTTTATTATCATAATTTCATTTAAAAATAGCAGTTTAACTGTGGCACAGAAAGGGGTGGGAGATGAGGACTCCCATCCTAGCTACCAGAGCAAAGTGCACATCCTGAACTTTCTGGAGAATTGAGTGCATGAGTTGAAAATAGTGGATATCCTTCAGGCAGGCCAAAATTTATGAAAATAGACCTGTAGTCATCTCTGAGGCAGAACCCATCATTCTCTTCTGTGGGACAGAAAGAATGTCACTTGTTGGAGTGAGCACTGGGAGAGGGTGGGAAGAATGTAAGAATTTTCCCCCGCCCTAGACTTCCAGGCTTGGGGAACTCACCTCTGCTCTCCCCACGAAAGAATCTAGCAGGGAATGATCAATGTTAGACCATGATTTGAATAGGATTCAATCACTTAATTCTACACCATCAGTTTTTTATTTGTTTGTTTGTTCATTTTCTGGATGGAGGTTTAAAACAGCACAGCCAAAGTCTCAGCATTTACGTATTTGTGCACTGTGTAACACAAGGATGGTCCCTTGACTCTGACTTTTTAATACTCATAATTTTCTTTCCCTTCTCAGATTCTGTAACTTTCTTATTCTAGAGACCCCACGCAGCATAGCCCTGTCCCTTGTCCTCTGCTATGAATTTGTCCCTTCAGTAAAAACCTTACTGAATTTTTCATATTTGGGATATCTGGAAGGTTCTAAGTTCAGGGGTGGAAGCTGGCTTTCCATGGAGGGAGAGGGAGGAGAGAAGGGGGCTTTAGAGGCCTCTTGGACACCTCTTTTCCTTCCCAGTGATGACTGTTGGTTTCCTCCTGAAGTCCCTAAGGTCTGCCACAGCCTGCCACCCAGGATGTAAACTGCTTTTGAAGAACTCAGAATCTACTTTCATATGAGAAATCATGTTTTAACTGTTAACATGTATTTTTCCCCTCCTCTTCCCAGCAAAATAATCACTGAATCTTTTTAGACCAAATCCATGGCATTTAAAAGTTTCTAATATTTCTGGGAAAAAAGTCATAGTTACTTACTTGCTTCATCCTTCTAGACCCTTCCGTGCTTCCAGAATCCACGTCACTCTTGGTCTTTGTTACACTACTCATTTCTTCTCAATCGCTTCTGCTGATGCTTTTCTCATTTTCTCAAAAGTGAGCATCATAAACTAGGGTTCAGGATTCTAAATTTGTTAATCTGTCACTTTTTTAATGATCTCATACAGACTTATGACAGATTTATATATTTTATTTGTGTTGATAAAATCAGATTCTCTCTACAGAACTAGACTCATTTGTAACATCCCACCCACCCTCTCCAATATGCTACCTAACTGGAATCTGAACTGTACACTGACTTCTCTGCACACGTGTGAACACACACACGCACACGCACACGCACGTGCACACACTAACACATATACCCCACTCTAACCTCATGGAGTTCCTTCTCCTTCGGTTTTTTCCTTCAGCACGTTCCCATTATTCATGCTTCAAAGCCTGGTGTGATGGGTGAGTCATCTCCTTCTCTCACAGTCTCTCAGCTAATCCATCAGCAAAGGCTGTAGACCCTAAAATCAAAATATATATACTATCTTTTCAGCTAATCTTAACCCTCATCATCTCTCTACTTAACCCTACCATAGTTCCTACCTCATCTCCTCCTTCCAAATAGCCCTTCTCCAGGTTGTTGGGGTCAAAACTATCCTTCTGAGACTTAAACCAATTCCTTTCATTCTCTTTACAACCCTCAGTCACTAAACGTGAAAGCCCTGAGTCTGCATGCAAGGCCTTCCTCCCCGGGGTCTGCCTCACTTCCCTAGCCTTTCATCAGCCCCCCTTGGGTTCTCGGAATCCCATCTACCCCGTACTTTTATTTTTTACTTGTTAATCCCATCAACTTTTCACCCAGCCCCCCAAAGCCCTCCCAGCTGGTAACTATCAGTTTGTTTTCTGTATCTGTAAGTCTGTTTCTATTTTAGTTTCTGTTTCTGTTGTTCTTTGGATTTCATATACAAGTGAGATCGTATGGTAATCGTCTTTCTCAGTCTGATTTATTTCACTCAGCATAATAGCCTCTAGGTCCATCCATGTCATCATAAATGATAAGATTCAATTATTTTACTGGCTGAACAATATTCCCTCGAATATATGTTCTACATTTTCTTTATCCAATCATCTATTGGGGCGCACTTAGGTTACTAACATATCTTGACTCTTGTAAATAGCACTGCCATGAATATAGGAAGGCATATGAGGGCTGTCTGGAAAGTATCCAGCCATGCAATGTGAAAACTAGGGCATTTATGGCTGGAATGTTTTCCAAATAGTTCTCGTATATTCTTTTCAGTACAGTGATTTGGATTTTTCAGATAAATATGCATAAGTGGCATTGCTGGGTCATAAGGTCGTTCTATTTTTAAGTTTTTGAGGAATCTCCATACTGTTTTCCATAATGGCTGCACCCATTTGCATTCCCCACAATATCCTGAACTTCCTGACGCTCTTACAACATGCTCACTTCTAGCAGTTCCTTCTATCTGCAATGGCCACGCTCCGCATGCCCACATGGTCCTCTCCTCATTACTTCCAGGTTGCTAAATTTCACCACTAACTCCATTGTCACTCTTCACCTGGTCTCTAACCTCTTAAACCATAATGTCATCCAACTTATAAGACAGTCATCAGTGCGTCTGTTTATTGTTTATAATTCCTGTAATTGGAAGGAAAGCTCCACGAGACTGGAACTTTGTTTTGTTCTCTGCCAAATTCAAGTACTAAGACAGTGGCTGGTGCTCAATTTTTATCCTTAATACTGAATTTAAATGGTCTCTGAATGTATTCTCATTATAAAGGCCTTCTTTTTCATTGAAAATGCCCTGGCTTTATTTTTGTCTAAACCTCTAATTGCCCAAGGAATTTTCGATAATCTTTTAGAAGTTTCTCTTTGTCTTTCAAATTTGACTTTGATAGTAGAAGGAGGTGAGGGCAGGCGGGGAAAGGATTGGCTAATGCCACTGAAGAATTGATTGTACTATCGGGCTGGAGGTGCAAATCAGGATGATATTTATCATTTCTAAAAATGCTTCCAGGTTATTTGGGGTGGGTATAGAAAAATTGTCAAAATGGCTGCTGCAATTTGTATGCTCCTTGATTTAATAATAAGAAAGCTGACTATCTTGACTGTACCTGGATCATCTTGAGCCAAGCACACTCCACTTAGAGACAAGAAATACACACAAAAGCATCTAAAACAATTACAAACAACAAAAATCAAAGGCAACAAACTATAATGGGACAATACAATTCCAAACAGCCATCAATGTTAAAGTAGATCTTAACCAAGGACTTCTAGGGAAAAGAATAGAGAGATTGCATCACAAACACACAGGAAGATTTTCAGAAAACTCTTTCTAGAAAGAATGTCTTTGAGCTGAAAGTTCTTATTAAGCTTGGCTTTCATTAGTATCCTCCACTCCCTGTGTGGCTTCTCCACCTGCTCTCCACTTCCCTGCTCCATCTTCTGCTCTCTCTAATCTTCAATATTTCCTCAGAAATAAATGTTGCAGCTGTGGATATTTCTACTTAAGTTCTTACTTCTCTTCCTATTTCGATAAGAAGACTTCAGGAAAACGTTTGCATTGACCTTATTATTTTTTAGCTAACTCATTGCTAATGACATTTTTGAAATGCAAGAGCTACTACATAAAACACATTTTTTCATGACTTCATTGCTGTGCTTTGTGTGTCATAGCTAAATACTAAAATCAGACGGCTGGCATCAGAATGCAGTCTGCCTGAGTCACAGGTGTGAAGTGCTTTGTTGTTTTTGTTTTGGGGCAGGGAGAGAAATATTGCATGTTTTGAATCCAGAATACTTGAAATGAAGTTGCAAACTGAAAGTATAGTTTCCTTTAGACAGAGAACAACAAGCAGAAGACTAAGGACTCGTGTTTACTGAGATTAGGAGGATCCCACCTTGGGAAGAAGCCATGCGATTCCCTTCAGTAAGTGAGAACACAGTGGCAATCCAATTCTGAAAACAGACGCCATCCGTCTGTCTCCTAACTGCTTCCCTACGAATCTTGACTCAGTATTTCCTAGAATAGAAAGTCTTTAAAAATATTTACTAGAATGAAGACTTTGTTAAAAATACCATTATTACATTAGAATCATCTGTATTCACCTTTGCTGTTAGAACAAAATAACGGATTCTCTAAGAACTGGGAAGAAATAAATCCCCAGTGATTGCGTTGTATCTTGTTGTAAGCCAATGAGGCCTACTTTTCATGAGAATTTTAATAAAATATATCAATGGATTCTAATCACATTGGGGTCACGGTCTTGGGGAAAATGTTTAAATCGTGTTAAAAATATTTGCAGTACCTGCTCCACAGTGAAGTTTCAAATTCTCCCACAAGTAAATTTTTACCTTATTAGAATTTCAACCACCAACAAAGGGTATACATGTGCATGTTTGTGTTAGAAGAGAGTAAATATGAATAATTTGCATTATGAAAGATAATCACGTTTTTTATATTAACAGCTAATGATAAATTACATTTATTTGCTTACCATTTACTATGGTTATACTTGTCAGTGAAGCAGTATTAATTCTTCATACATTTAAGTCGTTATATGACAGTGTTTGACGATATACAAAAATGTCAATAAATAATATCATACCTTAAGACAAAATATAGTTAGGTCAAAATTATGACAAATATAAAAGGGAGTCATGTTTGCACATCTATTAACATTTCAATTATATATTTCATGTAAAATATAGTTTCTTAACTAAAGGGACTTCTGTGACTCTGATGTATGAACGAGTGTTGTCCAGAAAAAATCCAGCCTTCAATGCTGCTATTTTTCATATTACATGGCTGGATACTTTCTGGACAACCCTCGTATATCTGAAATTCTTTCTTGTCAGAGCAAGAATTCAGTTTTAATTAATAACTATTCATGCAACCCCAAGTAATTATCTCTTACTTTACACTGTAAAGTAAGAAATATTAATAACTATGTTAGTGTACTATGATCTCTATTACTCATGACAAAGGAGAAACAGAATCCTATCTTATGAATCTGCTAATTATTTATAATTGCTCCTTTTTTTTTTAATTAACAAGGGGCACTATAAAATTCAGGTGAGATATTAAATTGCTGTTCCTGTACACTTGGTAATTATTTTGTAGTTTTTGCCACGTGTGAATTTAAAGCTCTTAGAAAAGGGGTTGGCACATAGCAGGTGCTTTGTTAGTTAAAAGAATTCTCAGTGGCTTTTTAAAAATAAATCCCCATATACTTGTGGCTCAGTCCATTTAATAACATGGACTCCTTGCTCACCTTTATGGGTGGTGTACATAAATCTGCCTTCTAAACAGCTCTCCTCCAAGGGGTAACTCAGACACCCTGGATTCTTTGATTGACCAGTTTCTCCACCTCAGACTTCTTTGCTTTCAGCATTTTAATAAACACAGTAAAAAATGATTCTAAGGGTCATGATTAGCAGAATTTTATATCAATTCTGTCCACATTCCTTTGGCCAGACCCACCCTAACTGCAAAAGGGGCTTGCAAATGTAATTCTGCTATGCTCTTGAGGATAGGAAACTAGACTGGAAAACATCTACCTAATTCCGTCCAGATAAAAGAAAAACACATGTTGGATGGATCTCCCTGAGCCAGTTTTCTTACAAAATGGTTATACATGAAATTGGAGTTCTTCTGACTCAAGGCAGAAGGAACATTTAGGAGGAGAAAAGAAAATCTTACTTACCAAGCTGAGAAATTAGCTTTCCTTTGCTGGTTTGCTTGCTTTCTTCAAGAAGGCAGATGGTATATATAGATCAATGCAATAGAGGAGATTAAAGAAGAGAAATATCACTATTATCAAACTGTAATTGTATAAAAAGTGTCTTATTTGAAAATTAACCATTTTCCTAGTGTTTGAGCAATGACCAAAAATGATAACAAAAAAAAGACTGACATAACTCATTTGCTAATTGCTAATTAATAAAAACAGGAATCTTTTATCCTTAATTATAAGACATTGTCAGGAAGGGGAAAATTTCCCCTGACCCCTTTTGGTTCTTTTAGATGGTCTGATAATTAAATTGACATAAGAGAGATGAATAGGAGAAAACAAATTTTAATTTTGCACTTATGGGAACTCACAGAAATATAAGACTCCCTGAAGTGACTAAAGCAGGCAGCTTTTACACAATGAATTTGTGAAGAACTGACAAGACAAAGAAACTTAGGCATGGTTACTAATTAATGAAGAGTGTAAGAAGACTGTTTACACAGCCTCATCTGCCCTGAATGTCCCATCTCTGGCGATAACGTTGTCTGTCTACCAGTGGTTTAGGGGAGGGAACTTTCCCACGGGCAATTTATTTCCTGCTTTCAGGTGGGTAGGAGGAGGGCCAGAGCATCCACTTTGCAGAAGGTATTTTTCAAGTAACTTGAATTCAAAATCATGAATATTGCTAAAGTCACATCTTGGGGTGGCCTGACCTGCACCTCAGCAACATCAGAGTACTAAGAAAAAGAAATTAGAAGACAAATCTGAGTGCAATTTAGGCTTTTATTCCAAGGGATATAATTTTCTTGAAATATATTTTTCCTTTTCTGTGAAAAAATAGATTTCATTAGAGAACAGGACAAGTGTATTTTTCAGTAGTCCAAATGTTCAATTTTCTTATCATTCCACCACTACCTTAGAGATAAAGCTGATACAAATATTAGCTGTAAAGTAATAAGTCTTATATTTCATATTCGAAACCCAACTTCCTTAGGGTCGTTGGAGCAATCCTTGAAAACTAGTGCTTTCAAAAGGGATTCTAAAATGGTACGATCACCAAAACACCAACTGATTAATGAAAAGGATGCATTTCTTTCGTTTAGTAGATTTTTGTTAAGTGGAAGTTCTGCTGAGACTGCATCTATAGCTGATCTAAGTTGAATAAGAAGCATTAATTTTTGTACATTATATACAGTGGCAGGCAAGTACTCAACCGTGTGGTTCATGGCAGGGAGGGCCCGGACATTCTCAGCTTCAGTGCTGGAAAACACATTAGTTTCTTTATGTTTTCCCCAGGCATCTACATGGCAACCCCAGGAGGAGAAAATCTAGGTGCTCAGAGGCAACATGGATGCGTCTTGCCGTGATCTCTCTCGCCCTTCATCCCTGTCTCTTAATGGTGACTCCAAACTAATTTCTTTTTCTTTTTGTTGTTAGGTTTATTGAGATGACCTGGATTAGTAACAATTACATAGGTTCCAGGCATACAATTCTACAATACATCAAACGAATCCTTTACATTATAGAACAATATTAAGGAATGTAGGAAAGGAAAACGTATTCCCTTCAACTGTAATAAAAGACAGATGACCAGAAAACACACACACACGAAAGTTTAATAACATGTATACCTCCTGTATATTTGGGAGATAAGAAAAATGAGTGACTCACAGAAAAGACAGAAGCTTTCAGCTTACATACCATCTCCAGCTAAAGACAGAAGAAGATTCTGTGGGGTGGGGAAGCCAGCTCTAGGAAATCAGGAAAAGGGCAGTAAACGTGGGAGATTGAAGTGGATTCCCATTTCCATTACTAAATGTATCTAGTAATTTACTCCTGTTTACCTTCCTGGTGTGGAGGGAAACATCTAACAAACGGAGATTTCCCTTATGAATGCAAATTTCTCTGAGAAAAGGGTAACTTCTACTCCGGCTCTCATAGCCTGCCTGCTCTTCCTAATCCTGAGGCTGAAGTGGCATATTTTGGGGTGGCAAATTCTGCTGTCCTTCAGACGCATACCGGAATTGTTGCTTCACCTTCTAACACAAGCATCTCGTTTCCAGTGGCTGTACCCACTTCGCCTTTCTAAATGTCTCAGAAACACCTTCACTGAAAGTATTTTTTTATGCCAAAGAAATTTTTGTATCATTCGAAAACCACCTCGGAGTTAGAAAGGAGCAAGCAGCAAGGGAAGAATCGAGTCTTCGAGAAAATAATCTTTTGTTGTTGCTAAAATAAAACAAAACAAAGAAACAACAACAACAAAAAAGAGGAAGCTCCCTCCTCAATGAGCATACTAAGGAGTGAGAAAAGAAAGTACAAGGTTATGCGTCGTCTCCTTCAGAAAGCGCAGACACTGGACCGAGCTCGAGAGGGTCCCGGGAAAGCTGCCAGTGCGGGGGGCACGTGCCACGTCCACCAGCCTCTTTGAGCTGCTTGTTCAGTGCTTCACTCCTGTGTTTCCTTTAGCCCTGCTTTCCTGCTTTTGTGCATTTGGCGTGGATATTGAAGTCTATTGTTTTAAATGTGTAGCCTTTATCAGTTCAGTTCTTTTGTTATACTTAAGTCATTGCTGTTTTTGCCAGTGCGCCTGAGCTGATGTGCAAATAAAGATATATTTTTTTAAAATATAGTTACTAAGTCTCTTCCCCCAGAACATGTCTCTGTAGGTAGCTTTTCTATGTAAAAGATGTCTGTTTCTAACCTGCACCCCAAACTCTTTCTTCAACAATGTTTTTGGTACTAGTCTCAATTGCTATTTCCATTCCCATCATCAAGGGCCACCTTGTTCTGTGTCTGTGTCATTATTCATTTCAGCAGTGCATACTGGACATAAATTGCACAGAAGCCCCATCCAGGGGCAAACTCGCTTCTGGGCTCCATGAAGCTTACACATGAGTCCTAACACTTGCTCACAACGTACTGATTGCCAGACACAGTTCTAAGCAATTTATATCATTTATTTCTTCTCATTGCATACATTTGTGGGGAGGAAATGTTTCCCCTCCTACCCTATTTAAACTCTTCTGGCTAAACTAATAATGAAATAAACATGAGACAGATTAGCAGGAGAAAAGTCCCAAATGTACTAGGTAGGCAGGCGTTCCATAAGCATAGGAGCCTGAGGACAGATCAGACAGCTAAGGCTCCTGTGTGATAGTGAGCTAAGGGGGAAGGGGACGGGGGCTTTGAAACCTCAAAAGCCGGGAAGGCAATTCACATGGAGATAGAAAAGCAAATGTTTGGTAAATGAATGTTTGCTGGGCCATTTTTAGCAATGGGACATTGAGTAAACTCTGATCAAATAAGCATTGCTTGGTTCCTCCCTGTCAATCACATGAAACTATAGTTATCTATGGCAATAGCTTCCTTCTTGGAAAAGATCATCCATCTAAATTACTTTAAGTGGTGAGAGGAAAGGTCAAGGTTTCATTCTGTGACTTTTGTTTCTTAAAAATAACTCCATTAAAATAATCAATAACCCCAAAGATATATCCTCGGTGGCAAACTGTTTTGCCTCATATTTGAGGAGATTATTCATTCTCTTTACAAATGAGCAAACAGGCACAGAGGGTTTGAATAACTTCCCTGTGGTTTGATCTCTAGTGAGTGGCTTTGAACCCTGCCAGTCTGAGTCCACCAACCAGAGAAACCACTCATGTCACCTAAAAGTTGTAACGTGTGATAAAGATGCTAATGGCAGAAGTGCAGAGATTTATAAAAGCAAATAACAGAAAGAACCAAAGAGAGTCTCCCAGAAAATGTGTCTCTGGGGAAGCACTGTTTGGGAACTCAGGTGGGCAGGGTGTGGTGAGTGGAGGGTGTGGAGACTCAAGTCAAGGATGACTGTGACCCGGATTGGGAAGAGGACTCCAGGGATGAGTCCATTTATTTGAGGAAAAGATTTGGAAGAAGAAACGGGCAGATTCAGGGGTTGTTTTGACATTGGGAAGGGGGAGTTTGGGGCTACATTGTGCCCCACCAAAATTCACATGTTGGAGTCCTAACCCCGAACACCTCTGAATGGGTCTGTGTTAGAGACAGAACCTTCACAGTGATGATTAAGATATGATGAGGTCACATGAGCAGCTCCTGATCCAGTATGAATGGTGTCCTCGCATGAAGAGGACATTAGGACACAGACACACACAGAAAATAGACCACGTGAGGACACAGCAAGAAGGCAGCCATCTGCAAGACGAAGAGAGTGGCCTCAGGAGAAATGAAACTTGCCACCACCTTGGTCTTGGACTTCCAGATCCCAGGACATTAAGAAAATAAGTTTTCTTTGTTTAAATCACTGTGTCTGTGGGATTTTGTTATGGCCTTCATAGATGTCACCCTTCTGGGGCACAGAGAAGAACAGAAATAGGGAAAAAAGAGAAAAAACAGAAGTACAACCACCTATTTCTTGTATTCCAGATGTGATTACAAGCCCTGTAGACATAGACGCATCAGACAGAACCTGCCCTCAGACTCAGGCGCTTTCACACCAGTGTTCCTAGAAGCATTATTCCTACCAGCCAGAAGCTAGGAACAGCTCCAGTGCCTATCAACAGATGCACGAATCAAAACGAGGCATCGTACGCATATACCGGAGTATTATTCAGCCTCGAAGGAATTAAATGCTGATACATGCTGTGATGTGGACCTTGAAAACTTACGCTAAGTAAAATAAGCCAGACACTAAAGGGTGAATATTGCATAGTGCCACTGCTATGAGGTACCTAAAATAAGAGCATCATAGAGACAGAAAATAGAATAGAGGTTACCAGAGGTTAAAGAGACGGGAGGAAGTGGAATTACTATTTAATGATCACACAGTTTTCATTTGGGAATAATAAAAATATTGTGGGGATGGATGCTGGTGATGGTTGCACAATATTGCAAATGTGCTTAACACCACTGACTTGTACACTTAAAAGATGGCTAAATGGTAAATTTTATATTATGTACATTTTACCACAATTTAAAAAAATCTACCCTTAGGACATACCTCAAGTGGGGCAGGCAGATCACAGAACATAGGATATGGAACAGCACTTGCATGGCTCTGGGAACAAGAGGGTATATGGTGAAGGTGAAGGAGAGATGTGGTGAAGTTAGAAATACAACAGGGACCTAGAACTTGGGACTTTTAGGACATTCTATAAACATGTGCTTTGCTTTTGTTTTGTTTTACTCCGAGATAGATATCATATTGGAATTTGTGACACTCACATTTTAAGGGAAACAACTGGAAACCAACAACTGCACTTTGGTTTCCTTACTTAACAATGTTTCTATCATGGCCCGGAAGTGCTAACTAACACGTGACTCTACAAAGCTGGTAGCGGAGCAGGGATTAGCATCCACTTTTTCTGAACCTTGCTTCCACAGTATATTGCGTATCGTGTTTTCTCTTCATTGTGTCACTCAGAGGAATTTGTGCATTGCAGGATTTGTTCAGTAGAGGTGATTTTTAATTAATTACTACTATTTCTATCCATCCATCTATACACACATGTGTGCATATATATCTACATAATCCACATATACATAATATGCGTGTGCATTGTATATGCATATTTTGTATATATGTGTATATTTGTATATATAAACAAGTTGTAAGTATGTGTACAGAAAATATTGGGAGATATATTTAGTATAGTATATTAATTAACACCATATTGAAGTATACATGTAAGAGAGTTGTCCGCAAAAAATCCAGCCATAAGTGCCTCTATTTTTTCTATTACCTGGCTGGATACTTCCCAGACAGCCTTTGTAAGTGTGTGTGTTTGTGTGTATTTTACTTACAGATTTACTTGTATGTACATATATCTATGAATTGTATCTAACAGTGGGGATCTGAATGAGATTGCTTTTAAGGTGAGCCAGATGATTCTAATTTGCCCTCGTGGTCGATAAACACCCACCTGAGAGAAAAAAAGGAGCAAAGAAAGGCCGTGACTGAGGCTTTGGGAACCAACACAGAGATAACTGTATAGAACTTAATTTTCAATCCCTAAAATAGTATCTATTTATGTTAA
Source organism: Lyroderma lyra (assembly GCA_004026885.1). Classification (NCBI taxonomy): domain Eukaryota; kingdom Metazoa; phylum Chordata; class Mammalia; order Chiroptera; family Megadermatidae; genus Lyroderma; species Lyroderma lyra. The sequence goes on from PVJL010002312.1 coordinate 36,302, forward strand.
CATTGAAGTGTCTAAGTTTTCTTTCTTTTGGCTTATACATACAAAGTTGCCACAATAATTTCTATAGTAAAGTATAGGAAAGATATTTTTCCCTAAATACCTCAGTTGAAAATGCTATCTTTCATCTACTTCCTATTTAATATTTGTGTGTGTGTGTGTGTGTGTGTGTGTGTGTGTGTTCTTTCAAAATGCAATCACAAATGTTCCTTTTATAAGTCCTTTTGGCCAATGATAAGAGTCTGAGTTACTTTTCAAGAGGATATTTGAAAGTACCACAAGTCAGCTGTCAGTTGTGAAGAGCACTGCAATCAACTATTGTAAAAACAGAGAAGGCTAAAGAGACAAACACATTTGAAAACATTGCTTAAAACCAACCATTTGAACAGGGCTGTCACAAACAACTCTTGTCTGTACTGAAGGGACACAGGACACAGCTAAACAGACGTGGGATTTGTTCAAAAGGCATTTTCTGAGGCATTCAGCTCCTGGAAAACTCAGTGCGTTCTAGAATTTTGACTGAAAATACTACTTTTTAAAGGTTGAGACAGTGTTTAGACACGTGCAGGATTTTATGTTTTTGTGCTTGTATATGTTTTATTCTAGATTAGAACACCGTGAAGACCAAAACAGGTACCAGTTGAAAGCCCATGAGCCGGTGCTCTTTGATGGCAGGTGTCCTTAATCTCTCCCCTTTTATTATTCTAGTCACAGGTGGCCTATAACATGTCTCTTCAGCTAATTTAAAGACGTTTGACCTCTCTCATGGTTCATAAACTGTTGCCCATTTCTCACTGCTTTCCCAAGGGCTCCTTCTTTCATCCTTCCTCATCCCACTTCTGATTTTACTAGTTTCTGAAAATCCACAAATTTGTGCCTGCAGGCCATCCAAAGTGAGTGCGATTAAACTGTTGACAAGAGAAACGGGAGAGGGAGTGTCACCCTCAGTCACCACCAGGTGCTGGGCAACTGCTATGAAGCAAGTTCAGGTCCTCTTCCTGCATGCGTAGGTCACACGTTCTACCTGTGGCCCTTCTGGTCCTGGGTCATCCAGCTCCCAGAAGACACCACATCTCCTCTGGCTCAACCACAGCAGGTGATGGAGCTGTAACCTGCTGGCGCGTCCACTGATTTGGCCGAGAAGCGTTTTAGAAGTTGGGGAAGAACGTAAGGCCCTGGAAGTCCCAGTGCAGGGGTTTAAGAGGAAGTGAGGCACGTATTACGTATTCAGTGCCTTAAGTTATCGCCACAGTCCTTCACACGCTCTCTCTCCCTCTCTCTCTTTTCAGCTTAATGCCTGAATACAGTGCCAGCACTGTTCTTATGTTGACTTTTACAAAAGTTCGGAAATAATAGAAGTAAAAACCAATAAATCATGGAAGTAGTAATTAGTCTATGTCCATTGTGCACACACCAAAAACGATTTGCACACTGTGAGCTTTCAAACCGAACCAGGGAATGAGGCCCGGGAGTACACGAGGGCTGTCCAGCCACAAACGCCTCTGTTTTCCATAAGGCGTGGCTGGACACTTTCCGGACAGCCCTTGTATTGTTCTAAATCAGCTGGTATAGTGAGGGGGCAGTGACTATTCTTCACAGCGCTTGGTGCTAATATTAGAATGTCCTTAAATCATAAGGAAGTGGTTAGTGGTTGCCTTCTATCCATTTTGGGAATGAATTTGGTTCTCTGATGATTTCCAGGATAAATAGGGAAGAACCCCGGTCAAGTTAGCCTTAAAAGTGAGCGCTTCTCTTACGTGGCTCAGCTGGGTCTGGGTGTGCAGGACACTTAAGGTTGCTCTGCGCTCGTTTTTGACTTTACTAACTTCTCGTTCTTTCCATTTAAGAAAGTTAAAATGTTAATCAATACAAAATGTAGGTTCAGCTGTTTTGTGTGTAATCCAGCTCTTCTTTTATTGTATCGGCTCATTGTCTATCCCTCATTGAGCCTCATTTGTGTGCTAATTGCAAGTTGAGTCTGGCCACTGGTGCACGAACTGCAGAAACGGCTCAGTCTTCGTGGCTGGATACTTTCTGGACAGCCCTCGTATAAGTTAAAAACTTTTTTTTCCCAGTAAAATGACTGGGTTAGAAATTCCGTACTTATTACAGTCATTATTGCCTCTATTTCCATGGTTTCAGTTTATGATTTTTTTTTCTACTTTGATGCATTATGGATCCTAGCAACAGTGAGAGTAAGCAGTCTCTAACTAAAGTCGGCCTGTGACAGGAGCGTGACTAGTGCAGCGGTTCTCAACCTGGGGGTCACGACCCCTTCGGGGGTCCAACGACCCTTTCACAGGGGTCACCTAAGACCATCGGAAAACACATATCACATATTTACATTATGATTCATAACAGAAGCAAAATGACAGTTATGAAGTAGCAACGACAATCATTTTATGGGGTCACCACAACACGAGGACCTGTATTAAAGGGTCGTGGCATTAGGAGGGTTGAGAAGCACTGCTCTAGTGGTAGAGTCATTTCTTTTTAAATTCTAATGTTAGGTTTGTAAACTAACACGCGGCTGACCGAATGGGAGTATCTTGCACATTCCACAAAATGATTGTCTGTGAGTCCTTCCTGAATCACCCTGTCGACAGTTCCTATTGGTTGCAGCAGTCTGGCATTTTAATCTTTAATGTTATTAACTTTATTATGGGCAGAAAAATCATGTTTACATAAATGGTCATAGTCATATAAATACAATATATATTTACTCCCCCAATTAGAATTAGAATTAAGTAAGTTTTAATGTATTGAACTATAAAATCCATACTAACACATCAATGACAGCTATTCACACTTTTTTTTCTCAGTGAAAATATTAGTGGTATGAGGGGGTCAGGAAGCATGTTCGGTTATTAAGTACCTGTGAAAGCTGGGGAGTGAATAGCAACTAGGAAGAAAGAATCAGAACATAAAATCCAGGAGTACAGAACCTAGAGCTAATTTTAGATGTGATGAAATTATGTTCTGACATAAACATCTTAGCAAAATTCATCATGCAACACATGAGGATATAGTGTTTACTAACAACAGTGCCCTCAATGATGACAAATAATAAACTTCCAGAGGGAATTCTTTTTGTAAACATAAGTTATATAGGTATAAAAAGAGGCAATTAAAATACATAAATATTCAGCTGGCCCTAATTGAATTTAGAGGTTGAATGACAAAGTTCTATTATAAATGGATACTTAACGTTTCTTTTTGAGTGAAAATGTTAAACTTTCAGGGAAAACAGCAATTCTTAAAATAATAAACAAAAAGATATGAGACAAAAGTTTTAAAATTATATCCTCATTGCTCTACCTAAGGAGTATGTTTCCTTGCTCATATTTGTATAATATATTTAATTAGATCACCTTTGCTTGGGAAAAAAGTCTTTGTTTATTGAGAAATAGACTGAAAACCCTAATATTTTCTCCAGAAATAAAAGTGATAAAAATTAGAAGATAAATTTTTTTATTTCATTAGAAAACTAAGAAAAATAGATCTAATAGTTAAATTTAATCAAAGTAATCTCTTTGAATGTTTTTAGGAAAACTTTCCCATTATATTATATGTAGTAATTGTTGTTTCATTTAGAAATTAATGAACAAAATTAGATGTTGCTCTATGGACCATAAATTTCCCTTGTTATTAGAAAAATGTTGCTAAAGATTAATAATAATTCCAAGTAGTTTATAGACAATTTACGTGGACATAAAAAGAATGGATGGGTGATAGTAATTTCTTCCCGAAAATAACTTAGTATTCATTTAAAGTAATACCTCTTTATCAAGAGTGAAAATGTCTTCAGCAGATTGTTGTCTTTTGGGGGTCATATCAAGATTACTATAGCAACAGGCACAAAACTGCTAAAACTTTTGCTGTCACCTAATTCTGACGTTGTTAAAATGGCATATACATAGAAATGACTAATGAATGCACCTCAGTAGTCTGTTCTTAGAAGCTAGAACGATTAATCTCTACAATCACCCAACCTGTGATTATGTTTCCTTTTTCAAAAACTGGAAATCAGAGGAAAAATAGCATTTTGGTGTAATGGAGATTATGTTTATTCACAGACTGTTCTGTTTTCGTTTGTGCTGCCAGACATTTGGATAAAGACTGAAAATTTTAGCAAAATATTAACATCTTTCCAAGTGTTTAAATGTTGATTGCATTTTATGTTTCAATCTAAATATTTGTTGTAATTTAGTTTTAGCTACAAAATATATATTCTGTTGCCCTATTATCTTTGAAGTTAATTCTCACACTAGCATTCCCAAGTTAGGTTACTGTCTGTTTGTATAACCAATTATAATTCAGTAACATGACTGTCACACCTAAGATAGACAAAGAACTACCATCTATCCTACACAGGACCTCCTCTTACATTTAAAGTGACTTTTGTAAGCAACATATACTTAATTTTTATTTTTATCTATTCTGATTAACTTTATCTTTAACTAATTGACATGTGCTATTTACCTGTAAAGTAATGGCTGGTTTTGGTTTTAGGTGTTTTATTGTACTATTTGTTCCATTGTTTTTGTAACGTTTGTTGTCTTATGTTCGCCTTCTTTTGAAGTAATTACATTTCTTCTTATTTTAGCATTTTCATTATAGACCTTTTCAGTAAATGGTAATTTTTTTCCTAATAGTTAAACCGAAGATACCAAAATGAGAAATCAACTTCTCACAAGTAATGTGAATATAATTTTAAAGAAAATGCTGAAATCTTAAAATAATTTATTTATATTTAGTGTCTTTTATGCCTTTTCTCTCTATATTTTAAACTCATAGACATCATAACAATATAAAATCATTTATATTTTTACATGTATTTCTGTTTTCTATTTCTCTTTATTTATTTCTCTGTCTCTATTTACTTCTGGTATACTTTTCGTTGGGCCAAAGAAGTTCCTTTTTAGTTTATATTAATGTATGGCTGCTTTTCTTCTAAAAAAAAAAAATCTGTATTTCATTTCACTATTAAAAATATTTGTGCTGGGAATAGAAACAGTTTGACAGTTATTTTCTTTCAGCAAATCAAAGATATTTTTGGTGTGCATTCCATTTTTTTTTTAAATAATCTATTGTTCCTTTGAACAAATATGACTTCTTTTGAATATATTTAAGACTATACTTTCAGGGATCATTTCTATAGTTCGTTGAAAATATATATATATATATATATATATAATGTATGTAAATAATGTGTACAATATAAGTTATGGTGTGGTTTGTTGTATACCTCTCTTTTAGAGTTTCAACTGTACAACCAATATGTAGCTTGATGATAGCTTTCAATGATTTGGGGGACTTTGGGCAATTTTTACTTCAATTAGTGGGTCTTATACTTTTTTTTTCTTGTTGGATTTCAATTAAAGTATGTTAGATGACTCTTTTTAAAATTTTTACTCCTTTAGCTCTTGTTTTTCAGCCTGTATATTTTCAATTGGTTTATTTTCCAGTTCATAATTCCTCTTCTGTTATTTCCTGTCTGCCATTAAGTAATCAATTTAATTCTTAGTTTAAATTACTTCACCTTTTAGTTCTAGAATTGGCATATAGTTTCTTTGTATAGATCATAGCTTTCTGGCCAAATGTGCATCCTTTCAACAATTTTTGAAAGTACTATTCACAGTTAATTAAAATTTGTTACTATTAACTTCCACATGAGATTTCTATATATCTGTGATCCTATTGCCTCTATATTCCCTTGTTCTAACAATTTTGAAAATTATAAAGTCATGACTACTACTAGAGAAGATATACTGCACTGTCTTCTACTAGCTGAGCTAGAGACACATCACTTTAATTCAGCTGATTTCATGTGGGTTGTAGTTCTTCTAATACTCAGTTTACATCTCAGTGTGCTTATTACTAGGCCGTAGGCCTCTTAGAGTCTCAGCTGAGAGCATGTTTACTAGGAATATGGATGAGGTCCCTTCCTACTTGAAAAGTCCTGAATTTTTGTCTCCTTGGCACCAGGAGTCAGCATCTGATCACACCATTTTCAGGGGTTCCTTAGGCTCTTAGGCCTTCCTCCTGCACAGCTGAAAACTTCGGTAAATGTTGTAGGAGGAATAACCTTCCTTCTCTTCGAAACATTGGCCTCTTTAATCCCAGAAATCTGTGTTGCTCCGAGTGAGCTCTCTTTTCTGGGTGTATTTTGTAATTTACCTTGCCCTGAAAACTTTTGAGAACTTTACTGGCACACAGAATTGGTTTGTCAGTTTCCAGGGTAGAATTGTGTCATGTGTGTTTTAGCAAAATAAAAAAGTACAGTCTTAAATCAGCAGTCAAGCAATTAAATTTAATATAAGTTTTTACATAATTAGTAGTGAAGTTTATTTAAGGATTCTCCTGCAGTGAATGCAATCTCAACCTGATTTGTTTTATCCTTTAACATCTGTGAACATATAAAATTTGTCATTCTTTTAATTTCAGTGTCATAAATGTTAATTTACTTCCTTCATACATTTGGGCTTTTAGATACAGAATATGCTATGTGATGCATGGGGGAGCTCTATAAAAGAAATTGAATTACACGTTATTTGCCAAAACATGGAAGGAAAATAAAAATATAAAGAATTGATTATAAATCATTGAGGGAAGTATCTGTGGGGGAGGTTACAAGTGAGATACACCTTGAAAGATAACATAAAGATTTCCATAATTATTCAAAATTTTAATACCAATCCTTAGAGAAAACAATTTAACTTCAATAATGGTATACAGCTATGTGAATCATTTTATTAAGTGTTCAAACATTTAAAAATATATTTGGAGATACGTTAATAGAGCATTTCAAAATTCAAAATATTTTCTGTTTAGGCCATTTTTTGTCATTTCACAGTTTCAGTTAAAATGTTGTAAGACTTTTTTCTTCTCCATTTATTCTTTGATGATAATGCCTCTGGTTCATTTTCCTGGTTTAGTAAAATACAAATTCCAAAGTCTGTAAAACAATATGAGGGACAGAATTTTATTAATATGTGAGTTTCAAAGGGAGAATTATTTTTCTGCTTTATAGGAAAGCTTATTTTGTATCAAATGGGATCATGTAGAGTGACAGTCTGCAACTCAAGGACAAATGGACACATGTTTTTCACCTATCTGAACATTGCTAGATTCTTTGACATGTCCCCTTTGAAATCATTCTGTGTTATTTTACTTGGATGCAGTATCTTGCACTGAAAGAAAAAAAACAATCACCTAAACAATGAAATCCCTTAACAGTATTTCAATCAAGGAGATTAGCAGAAATAATCAATATTCTTATATACATATGGTTCCAAAATTACATGGTGAGGCAGCAAAATAGAGCCTCTGGAATTGACAATATCTTTTCTTCTCATTATTGTGACTTCACCTCTAGCTATGCCTAATCTGAGGATCTTCTGCTTAGCGTCACCAAGGTACTGTGATACTTGAATGTCATTTCTGTTGAAAAGTTTTATGTTTTAAAGAATCACCTTCCATCTTTATTTAAAGCAACAACAATATACAAGTCTTACAAAAGTACAAAATAAGGGATCATTACTGATTTATAAAATAATCTTTTTAACAGAATACAGAAGTACCCGATTATAATAAATAGACAAATCATTGGTAGTCTGATAGTTCAAGTAAATTAGCAATTACAAAAAAACAAAAAAAAAACCAAAAAAACCCAAGATTCAGAATTAAGAATAAAAACCTCAGAGACTATTAGCTGGAAGATATTGTTTTACACAGTCATATTAAAGTCCTTACTTTACATGCTTATTGCATATTATCATCTAACTTTTAAAACTCTGTTTGCCTTTTTTATTCACATCATGATTTTGGAATTATTGAAGGTCATGAATATATTTCAGTTTTCTGTTATAGAATTGGCTCCATGGCACAGATTCAGGAGTTCGAAAAAGAAATTTTAGTAATTTTTTGTCTACATACACCTTTTTGGAATTACTGCCCTTAAACAAGTTCAAATACCCACGTGTTTCAATATTACTGAGAGTTTCTCATAGTATAACACTTTTGTTATTTTCTATGTTCACCAAGACTTTTTGTATCTACTCTCCCAAGACAATTTATTTAACAAATACTAATAGGTTTCTTTGCCAAAGATCTAAATGAAGTCTACATTCTTGTGTCTTATCGCAGATCCTTTTTATAGTATTTTAATATTTCATGTTTTTGTACACCTTTTAAAATAATCGTATTTACTCAGTATTGACACGTATAACTGTACCAGACTATATTTAATAAATATATATTTCCAAGGATTATTAACCACCAGATATAAAAGCTTTGACACTATCAAGGTCACTTTGTGAAAGTAGTAAAAGGAACATCGGAAAATAATATTTCTTAATGACTGTTAACTGCTCTAAGTCATGATGAAACTAGTAACAAGTTATGTGGCAAAATTAAACTAATTTTTAAAATGATAATAAAATAACAAAGTATTTCACAGGCAACAAAGTTTTATTTCCCCAAGTACTTAGGATCCAACTAAGGATATGGGACTGCTGCTCTGCTCTAGGGAAGTTTTATAATAATAATAAAATCACCATAAAATAATGTAATGGCAGACAAAGTGATACTTCTCTGTATCATTTGTGCCAAATTCATGACAATTTTAAAAGTAAGAACCAGATTGAAATGAGAAATTCCTCTGAAGTTTTCATTTTTAACATTTTTTATGTAAATAGCATTCATGCCAAATGTTAGTATGACATATTTAATCTGAATCAAAATGCAACAATTACAAGCTAAAATGCATTAATTTTCTGGACATTCGATCTGTTGATCTTGAAAAACACTAAAAAATATTTACATAGAAGAAGTATTTATTTAGGTTTACTTCAACTATTAGGATAAGAACTTAACTGAGAAGAAAATCTTTGAGGTAATTTTACATGTTTTCCTTTTATATATAGACTAAAGAATTCTGCCATTTGTCTCCTAGAACATGTGATTAGCGTATAGTTTAAAAAACAAGACAAAGTGATCAGGAAAATCCGAAAAGATAATTCAAATGTTCTATTTGCCATGACACGATGCTGTATTTTACACTAGATTTTTGGTTTGTTTATTTGACCTGGCATATTCAGAATTTAAATGACTACTCAATAATATTTTATATTACATCATGGCTGCAAAATTTTGGATTTAAAAGAATAAGCATAACAGGTTGGGACAATTTTTTTGAAAAAAACATCTCTATAGTCTTTGAAATCTATAGCAGTTTCTCTCTCTCTCCTATAATCCTGTCTTACAAGGAGACCAGAAAAGCCATCAATATAAACCGGGTTTCCGTCAAGCATTTTTTACTCAAAAGCCAAGAGAGGTACCGAGTTGTAATAAATCTAAAGTTCTCAGCGTTGGAGTCAAGACTCAGTCTGGATCTTTGTAGAAGAGAACGAAGAGTAAATAGTGAGCCATGCCAGGCAGGGATGAAAGACAATAGACCAGCGTTGTGATCACAGGCAATGTAACTTACCTTTTGAATTTGCTTTTGTTCATGTACAAAATTGAAGTAATTCTATTTGCTAGTATGCTTTCAGTTGAACGTTAGACAAAAGCAACTGAAAAGGCTTTAAAAATAAGGAACTTGATTAACTCACAAAACTGGAGGTTTGGGGAAACCTCAGACTCCCGGCCTGAGCCAATCTGCGTCCTGTGCCTGTCTGTGCCCTATTGTCCTGTCTGCGTGTTCTCCACTTGCTGGCTGGGTCCACTCGGGCTGGCTTCTCACACGGACAGAAACTGCCAGCCAAACACCTTCAGAACCAAATGCTTCCTTCCTCACAGCCAGCAGGAAAGAAATAATACGTATTCTTGTGGCTATTCTCTTTAAGACTGACAAAGTACATTCCAGAGAATCTCTAGCAAAACTGGTTGGACATCATTGACCAGAATTGGGTCGCATGACCATTCCAGAACCGGTTACAGGAAGGAAATAAAATACCATTATATTAATCATACCTATCTCTTGGCCAGTTCTAAATGGATAATAATGAGTAGTTGTAAATATATCTATGTATGATAGTTTAAGTGAAATAGAGTTTGTAATTTGCCAAGTTTAGTGCATGCCCGAAAATAGGTGTTCAGCACATTTCAGTGTTGCCGGAAGTGAGGAAAAGTCATGCTCGTGGTGCCGGTGCAATATTCGTGGACCTGTAGTTTCTGTCTAAGCTCTGAGTTGTTATTTCCAAACTCCCGCTCTCTAAGCCATATTCATCCCGACGCCTGTATGTTAGAACAAACTAGTTGCAGTATCTGTAACTTTGCCAAAGGCAGGATTCATTGTACTATGATGGAAGACGACACTTTACTCCTCAAAATTCTATCTAGGAAAACTTAACTCCATGAAGTTTAGTGAAAAGGACCACCATCCCGGCTACAGAGGTCTGCTCTTTATTCTTAGGAATCATGACTTACAAGAGCTTTATTTACAACTTGAGCTTAATTGACCCTCATATATTATTCATTGTTGCTTTCCCCTCTAAGTAAATTTATTCTTCCCCTTAAATTCCCATCCCAAACTGCAGCAACCTCCAGTGGACCATCCCGTTTCCAAGTGCTTGTTGAGCACCCACTCTAAATCCTTCGTAATTGTACTCTACTCATGGGAAGTTTATAACGTGTTTACACAAAGCAATTCAGTATATTTACCAAATTCTGACAAAAGGGGTGCATTAGTTTCTTAGAACTAAAGTAGCAAAAAAAAAAAAAATATATATATATATATGGATGGCTAAAACAGCATAAATTTATTGTGTCACATTTCTGGAGGCTTTAGTCTGAAATCAAGGGTTTGACAGGGTTGTTTCCTTCTAAGAGCTGTGAGGGAGATGCGACTCCGTGACGTTCTGGTAGCTTCTGGTAGCTTCAGGCAGTCTCTGGCTCATTGATGGTGATCTCCGGTTGTCACACGTGGCCTTCTCTCTGGATGTGTCTCTCTTTGTGTCCAAAGTTCCATTTTTTAAATATTTTATAGAGACACTGATCATATTCTATTCAGACCAACCTAATGACCTCATTTAAACTGGATTTACTCTATAAAAACTCTATTTTCAAATAACATGACATCCTGAGACACTAGGAGTTAGATTTCAATACTTTTTTTAAAAAATACTTTCAAATTTATTTTTAATGAAAGTTGACATGCGATATTCTATTAGTTTCAGGTGTATAACATAGTGGTTATTAGACATTTGTATTCTGTAGGAAGTGATTCCCCCTAGTAAGTCTAGTACCCGCTCCTGACACCATGCATAGCTAGTATAGCATTATTGACTCTATTTTGAAAGCTGTGCTTTATATCCCAGTGACTATTTTTGTAATTGGCAATCAGTACTTCTTCATCTCTTTCACCTTTTTTTACCCATCCCCCAACCCTCTTTCCATCTGGTGACTATCAATTTGTTCTCTGTATCTATAGTGTGTGTGTGTGTGTGTGTGTGTGTGTGTGTGTGTGTGTGTGTTAAGAGCTGGCTTAGATTGACTGCAAAATTGAGCAGACAGTACAAAGATTTCCCACATACCCCCTGTCCTCATGTGATCATATCTTCCCCCACTGCCAACATCCCCCATCAGAGTGGTACATTTGTTACAATTGATGAACCTATTCTGACACATCATTATTACTCAACAGCCATAGTTTCCAGTAGGGAGCAGCCTCGGTGGTGCACACTCTGTAGGTTTGTAATTATATGCTTCCAGGATTATAATATCACAGAGTATTTCACTGCTCTAAAAATCCTCTGTGTTCTATTTATCCATACCTAACCCCCAAAATATATTTTTTAGGGTTCCAGCTCAACTCATAAGAGAGCATATATTTAAGTCAAAGAACTAAAATACGGTGAAGAACTAATGAAATAGTCCCATAGCTTATTATCTCACAGCATAGGTTTATGCAAAAAAAGGCAAGTAATTTAAAATTGAGGAAAATAGTATTAGAAGCTGCTATATTTATGTCTCTTCTTAAAAATAAACTCTATTCTTGAGAAATCACCTCCAAAATAATTGCATACCTGATTTAAACCATACAGTTTCATATTAAATTTCATATTTAGTGATTTGAAAGCAGAAAGAGAAGCATATCTTTGCACTAAGGATTTTCATCACCAGTTGGGTGTTTTTTTTGTTGTTGTTATTGAACTCATGAATAACAGAAAACTGTTTCCAAAAATTATTGTAATCTCTGTGTGTGTGTGTGTGTGTGTGTGTGTGTGTGTGTGTGTGCAGCATAACATGAATGATTGGTATTCCTTAGTCTTGGCAAAACATGTGCAAAATGGTCCACCAATTGATTAAATCCAATAATGTTTCCTAAAATGTGTTGTAAATTGGGTTACCATAGCTAGACTAAGTGAATTCTAAATAAAAAGACTTCAGAGATACTTTTGTAAACAAAAAGCATATCCAAAATAAACCTTTAATAGTACTAAATAGCTTGGAAGCCACTCATGTTACTTCAAAGTTAGAAGTGTAGTAAAATTAAATGTCACCAAATGTAGGTTAAGATACAAATCACTCATCTATGCTTAGAAATGAAATAGAACATGTTTAATCTGCCAATTATTTAATCATTTAACCAATATTTATTGACCTTCTATTTTGCAACAGAGGGCTTGGTACCAGTAACTAAACAGGAAACTTCTTTTAGGAAATTCATATGCCATCGTGAGGAACTAACGTACACATATATTTTACATACAATGCATCAATGCAATGTTAAGGAGTTAGCATGGCCGGGTCCTAGCCCAGATGGAGGAAATCAGATTTACCTGAACTGAGTCAGGGTAAAGTTTACAACTTTGGGTATTATTACGAATGATGCTGCTGTTGTTACTTTGCCTATCATTCATTTATAAAGAAAATAATAACGCTGTTCTCTTTATTCTTTTGAGTCCTCTTTTATCGTTTCCTCTTCTCCCTCTTGTTTTTATTTTCTTTTCTTTTTTATAAAATCTCAAAGATTGGATTTTATAGCTCCCACTTAAAAAGAAAATAACTACTGTATTTTGCCATGGATAATGTTCACTTTTTTGCTCAAATTTGTGAGGAAAAAACAAACATACACGTTATACATGGGTAGTACTAATTCCATATCTATATAAATGTTTTTAATTCTTTTATTTATGCTTATGAGTTAAAAGTGTAACTATAGACATCAATAATATATCTGTATGCAAAATAATACTGGAATATGATAATTGGGTTTTTTTGTTTTCCCTTTTGTGATGTAAAAATTTTTATACATAAAATTTCTTGTACCTTGTATCTGTTCTTGTGTTTTATAATTACTAGTTCCATAAAATTTCTTGTACGATACTATGTTAAAAATAAATGCTAAAATTTCTTTGTAATACACAAAAACATGTACCTAAATACAAATACAAATTTGAATTACAAAATTAAAATGAAAGATATTTTCCCTGAAAATTTGGGCCAAAAACGTGGATGCACATTATACATGGCAAAACACAGTAATATACTGAGGTTTTAGTCAAAATGCTAATGTGATTATTTCAAAACATTTTACTTACTGCTTTCAAAAATCTTAACACTTTATTGATCACCAGAGCTAGGGGAAATTATGATGGCATCACTGCACTCTTGTTGCCTGTTATAAAGAGCAGCCCCTTTGTAACACATAACTCAGTTGACTATATTTGTATAACGTCCAGGGCTATGCCAGTGCTCTGTTCACGGTCAGTGATCTTAATGACATTCTGCACACTACTGAATTATATTACTTCAGTTAATCACAGGATGCATTGATTAGTCAAGAAAAAAATATGTTAAGTGCACCTTCAACTTTGCTGTTTCAAGGAAGTTTGAAATAATAAAGGACACGTAATAAGTGGCCCAATGGCCAAATGTTAGTAATTATCTATATGAGCCTGACAATTAATTTCACAAACTCATCCTAGAAAAACTACTATGCACCTCATTGCTGAGTATCACTATGGTCACCTTCAAAATACTCCCCTTGGGAAGCTATGCAATGACACCAGTACCTCGTCCACCCTTCAGAGCAATTTTGGAACTCTTTTTCTGGAATGGCTTTCAGACCTGTCTTTGTACCCTTTCCAAAGTTATGACATTTTACCGAGTTGTTTGTACAGCGCTGCCAACATAACTATATAGTTACTAGTTTGCAAACTTAACTGTTAGATATTGGGGATGACGACAGCTCTGATGGCCATTCCAGAAAAAGAGTTCCAAAATTGCTCTGAAGGGTGCACTAGGCATTGGCAGTGCATATCTTCCCAAGGGGAGTACTTCGAAGGTGACCGTAGTGATATTCAGCTATGAGGTGTGTAGCACTTTTTCTAGGATGAGTTTGTGAAATTAATGAACAGACCTCATATAATAAAATGCAGTAAAGGCCATGATGTAAAGGAGGATTTGAAGGCTATAGACAAACACATTTGCTTCAAAGATATACACTTTGAAGCAAGTGTGTGTGTGTGTGTGTGTGTGTGTGTGTGTGTGTGTATTTTTCCATTTGGTAGAGATATGCACATACACACAAACATATTTGTGCTCTTAGCTGCTTGTTGGACGATATTACAGAAGGCCAGGCACACACTTCAGACTCTTGGTTTTTCTCCATTGATAAGCTCCTTTCTCATTGAGAAGCCCTTCACGTGTGCACGTCTTGGCTCCACAGCATTACAACATCACAGCATTACTGAATCGTAATGATGTGGGTCAGTCTGGCTGCTCTCTTCTTCTTGACATTCTCCCATTATCACCTGCTCCCTCAGCTTCCTCAGCGAAGCTCCTGAAACTAATTGAGTAGGAGTGCTTTGTGATTAGGTCCATCTTTCCTTCCTTTAAAAGTCTGAGAAAATCAAAGAAGTAGAAGATTTAAAATTTTGTACCCCTAATAAAGTGACTGTTTACAAATGTAGAATACTCTATGTTCTCCTGCACAGGCCACCTTTTAATGAGCAAGCATAAAATTTCAACCTGATGAGCCTATTGATTTAAACTATTGAAGCAGTTTGCATCCTATGTAAAAATGAATAATTGAAGAAAGCAGCATTGTGAGAGTATTTGTTCATTTTTTTAAATCAAATATCCAAATATCTGCAGGCTATTAAATAAAAATAACTAAAAATCATGAGTATGAGGATGAAGTTTAACATTACTGATTAAGTGGACAGTTCAAATACATTTCCATTTAATAAGAACTTTTGTAAATAAAATTTTCCTTTTTGTGCATTGAAAAGGCTTCCATATCCTTAATAATTTTCTTCCAAATGTTTAAAACAACCCACCCTACCATCCAACAAATAGTCGTATAAACCAAATTTGGAAGAAAGGGTTTATTTTTTAAACACACTATTTCATGTTTAGAGTTATATCTCTGTTATTTCACAGCCTGTAAATCAAAATCCTAGAGGGACTACTGCCATACCTACCAGCCCAGGGACGTGATTTGCAGCGACCTGAAGTTCATTGAGGGGTGTATTCTCCTAAGCTCTGCACCAGCAATTTGCTGCGTCATCAATCTTGTTCAGCTGAACAGGGTGACAATTTGTTCGGACAACACTACATAAAGGATAGTAAAAGGTTATTTTTAGGTTATGAAGTTTTTCTGACAAGTGCAACATGTCAAGGTTTATAAATGTGTAAAACAAGCTTTCAGCTCAATTATTTATTTGTAAAGGAGCATTCTACCTCTATTTTATAGAAAGATTTTGAAGTCTGAGTTTACATACTCTTAAGTTGTAGGGATGCAACCAGAGCCATAGCAGTTGCCTACATAATTACTTTTATAAGGTCATCTAATATTTTCTTAATGGAATAGAAGATACAAGGGAGAGTTGATGTCAACCTCAGTGTCAAGAACACAGGAATATGCTTTCATTATTGTTAATACTAAAGACCTAGGGTATTTCAAACCAGTTGACCTGTGATTTATTTGGCATTTTTGCTAACTAAATGATTAACAAAGATGTATAACACATTTTTTATTGAAAGACTATTAATTCATACATTTTGTTATTTTTAACAATCTACTTATGTTGTCCAGAAAATATAAAAATTATAAATTATTACAAAATAAATTGATATTAAAAAGTTGATAAGCCTTCATACTTTTACTTTGTGCTTTTGATATATAAATATTTTCAAATACTCTTTTAAAATACTCTTTCAGAAGGTATGTGTAGGTAGAAATGAAAACCTGAGAGTTATAAAAATATGCCAGGAAGTCAAACACTCATGCCAAAGCCCAGAATGATGCACAATATTATTATAAATTTTCTGTCTTTAATTAATTACAGTACTTAGTTATTGTATTTGCTTTTATTAATATAACTTAGCCCTGTTCATATATTTTTTTGGAATCTATTTAAAGACATTAATTTATTGCCTACTAATGTATTTTATTTTAATAGCACATTATATAAAAAGTTAAATTTTTAAAATAAAATAAATAGTAAAATTTTGCATAGTGATCAAACCCAAATTGTCATCAACCCAGAGTAAGTGCATTAGAAATGTCACAAACTTTGGATACAGAAATAGAGCAGGGTTGTATTCTGACAGTCCCACCTGGAATTTTGTACAAATTTCTTAGTCTTGTCCTTCTGTAAAACTTAAAAGATTGAAAGTTGCAGTCTAACATTCTTTTCATTTTTAATATTCTGTCCTGATCAAACATGCTTAGGTTCTACCTCTTGGCTGGACTCTTGTTATTACAAACTTGTACCGCTCTGCAGGGTGTAATGTCGCATCCATTCAGTGAGGTCCAAGGGCCCAAGGAGTTAATGGGTGATTTGTCATATGTGACCTTTCTTGGCTTGGCCCACAAACTTTTAGTCCTGATCAAGACAGAGTGACAGAAGTGAAAAATTGGTGTTATGTACACTCTGCAGGCTATTGTGATGATTTACTTCTTCAACCTATTTCCCACCTTTGGATTTTCCATCCCAGGAGATACAAATCTGCATAGGTTCAGGTGCCCTATATAAATATTAATAAGTAAAAGTCAAAATCAATGTACCACTTTACTGGTAATGGAAATAATTACAGACAATAATATAGTTTTTTTCTTTTTTCCTTAAGAATAAATTATTAATACACTTACTATATATTAAAATAATGCATTTTCTATGAAACTTACATACAAAAGGTCTGACAATTTTGTGAACTCACCCTAGAAAAAGTGCTGCAAACCTCATTGCTGAGGATCACTGCAGTCACCTTCAAAGCACTGCCCTTGGGATGTTATACACCGATGCCAGCACCTACTCCAGCCTTCAAAGCAATTTTGGAACTTTTTTTCTGGAATGGCCATCAGAGCTGTCATAACCTTGGTAAGGTGATGACGCCTTACCGAGTTGTTTGTACAGCGCTGCCAACATTAGCACACGGTGACAAGTCCACGAACTTAATTATCACCTTTTGAGCACAACCACAGCTCTGACGGTCATTCCAGAAAAAGAGTTTCAAAATTGCTTTGAAGGGTGGACTAGGCACTGGTGTCAGTGCACAGCTTCCCATGGTGAATACTTAGAAGATGACCGTAGTGATACTCAGCAATGAGGTATGTAGCACTTTTTCTAGGATGAGTGCACAAAATTAGTTGTTGGACCTTGATAGCTCTGCTATTTCACTGGTGAGGTAACCATATCCTTCACAGTATCTGTAGAAGTTGCACATAAAAATAAAAAATTAGCAGCCTTATAGATGCACAAATATTGCATTAAAACCCAACATTTACATGTGGCAACAAAACATTTACATGTAGTAGTATGTATTGCCTATTCTAATTGTAGGGTCATTGATATTCCTAGGTAATTTCGAAAGCACAAATATAACCATCGTATTACCCAAAGAGAAATGAGGGTATGCATCTTTATTGGTTTTTATTCTGTATGTCTTTCCTGTCGTTTAATGTTTATTTTATATGCAAATGTGTTATTTTGTAGCTCTTAATTTGGAATGTCACTTCATTATTTGACTTACTTAGTTCAAGGAATACTTAGTCATTTTATTTAGCTATTTTGTCCCAGAAGCCCAAAGCAATTATTTGCAAATCTATACACAAGGTATTATTTTCAAGAAATCATTTAGGGGGTCAATAATCATTTAAAAAAACTACATTGTGTATAAGTGCCATCCTCAGCTATTAAAAAATAAAGTGCTCAAAAATAAATGCATGACATGACATAGAAAACTTTGCACGTGTAATAACCTAGATATTGCAGTAGCAGAGGCATTCAAATGTGTGATCTGTATTTCCAGCTATGTATTTGTATACACATGACTAATTGCCATTATTATTGTTGTTATATTTAAGTCATTACTTGAAAAGAGGTCCTGATAAGCTTACAGCCAGTTATCAGAATCTGACTATTTTAGTACAATTTGTTCAAAACGAAAGAGGCAGTATGCAGTATTGATGACAGAATTTATGTTTCAGGCCATTTCTGATTTCTTAGAGGCAAAATCAGCCTAACATCAATGCTCATTTCAGAAAAAAATAGATTATTCAAAATAATTCCCCATTAAGGTAAATGAATTGGTTTTACATGAGGTGATACTTTTGCAATGTAAGTGATAAGCTTGCTGAGGCATCACTGATTCTTGAAACAAATACCATTTCAGTAGACATATAGATGTGTCTGAAAGTAATGAGAAAAGCAAGTTTCATAATACTATTAGTTTTTTCTCAGCATCTTTTTCCCCCTCTTTCTTTCATTGTCTTCTTGTTTTTCAGTTTGCAACAAATGCTGTGTATTAGAAACATGGTTACTCTGAAATGAGTATTTCTGTGGCAAATACAAAATGTGCCAAAAAAATGTATACACATCTTAAGAAAGAAAAACCTGTATTAAAATCAGAATACTCAATATATACTGATAACAAAAGATGAATACAAGCCACATTTGACTTTTGCTATTACAAGAGGTGCTTAAAGTGGTTACCATTAGCATCTACATACTTATGATTAGGGTGAACTACTGCTTGAGCAACGTTGACCAAAGTGTCCATTGTATCATGCATGTCATTTCAACTTCTTCCCAAAGTACTGCCTATGTAGCTGGTTTTCTATGGCACACCACATCCTTCAAAATTCTCCATAGGTAGAAGTCAAGGGGTGTTAAGTCGGGAGAATATGGGGGTAACTCAAACAACATTCTTGAATTTCAAGTACCACTTGAAATTGTCTTGTGCTCCTCAAACAACAACCATGCTTCCGACATTTTCTTTGACCGTCTTGCCTGTCACATGGTGATACCAGCATTCATTTGATTAATGCCATCTCTTGAGCAAATGTCATACTACACATTGCTACTATAATTCAATTCAACTTTGAAAAGTAATACATAGATAACATCTCTTAAAATGTGTACAATGTATTTTGGCATCCGGTATAGCTCTTGTGCTAGCATCTACTGGCTTCTCTTCACTATCCTGGGAATTACTCAATCTTTTATTTAATCAAGGAAAATTACATAATTCCCTCATTACTAAGCACAATTGCACTGGCTCAGCACCATAAGCAAGTTTCCTTTATAAAAAGACATCAAAAGGTTGCTTCAAAATGCAGTGAAAGTTTACATTGGGAATACCTTGAATTGGCCTCAAGTGAAAATACATGTAAAATAAAAATTATATTATTGCAGAGTAGGGTAGAGTAGTGCATCTCCACCCTCAGAAAAATAAAGACAAAGAAACAAAATAGAGAAAAAATATAATTTCAGAGAAGTGAATGTGAAATATTAGGTAAGGTCACAAAATATGTTTTGCAATTAGCCAAATTTAAAAATATTACCTTTGCCTAAGAATATTTTTTTTCTCAAATTTCAGATGACTGCAAGTGTAAATTTGATGCTAGGATAGATTCAAGAAATGCCTCAACTGGTGTTGCAGAAAGAGGACATGTCAAAATTGTCTACTGCAAATGCAAATTCATTGACATAGAATTACATGTATTCAAAAGTGTAAGAACCCAGGGCAGAAAAACTGGGGTATGAATTGCACAACACTGGCCTTTGGACCTGCTCTCATCTAAAAATGCTTAATTCAAATAATAATTTCACTAGTTGTTTTTAACTTTTAGAGTATTCTGAAGTTGATACTAATGATTCTAAGCTCTTTTGATAGACACTTTCCCTAATAGTCTCAATAATGAGAAAAACGTTGAAAAATCATGCTTAAGAACTAATGACAATTTCTATTATCATATTAACAAAAAATATATACACCATTTCTTGATCCAGCAAATGGGAAGACAAGACTCTAGATGGGCTCTTTCAGTCATAAATGTCTACAGATAGATAAAAATATTTTAAATTCATTCTGCCAATATTGCATGGAAGTATGTGTTTCAAATATTAACATTTAATAATCCTAGATTAAATTGCCAAATTCTCCATTTACTACAAGAAATGATAATATTTACATTTTTAAGAATATGTTGAATTCTCTGGAATCACAAATCTTTTCAAAACAATTGTGAAATTTACTGTAGTACATAGCCTCTACCTTCAGGATAGAATGTGTGGGGAATAGTCCTTTTTGGTTAAAGATCATCGATTTGTATTATATTAAAGCATCACTTCTCTATCATCATACCATTGTCTCTCCTTTTCTGGACATTTCTGAATCCTCTGTGTTCTTGTCCATTTTGATTTTCATCACAATTAAAGTTGAGGGCCAAGAACTATTTTGAAGGTGTGAATGTTTACTCTTCCAATCAATCAAAAGTTTCAGGCAGTTATCATTTGTAACTGAAGGTTTCAAGCAATTCTAATCCCAAATGCACTGTGGAGTGGAATAGTCCTCTTTTAATTGGGAACGAACACACACGCGCACACACACACACACACACACACACACCCAGGAAGAGAAATTAGTGGAGCACGTCATTTAACGTAGTGAAGTCTCCTTTTTCTTCCCTGTTCTGTCTCGAGGTCCATCTCTCAGTGCAGTTTTCAGTTACTGGGTAATTTTCCTTGGGGATCTTCTTGTTGTTTCATTGTTCTTATGAAGGTTTAAGATGAGACACAGTACTTGAGGTAAAGTTGTGAGAGAAGTAAGTGTGAGAATTGTGAAAATTTTGGAACCTATTATTTCCCAAGTTCGGTTTCATGCATTGGTTTTATTTAAAATATCAATTTAAGAAGGAAACATATGAGCCTACAATTTAGTTTTAAGGCTACTCTCAGCCTTCAATTTGGCGAATAATTTCTCTTTAGTTTGCAATAGGGAGAAAGAGATCTGAATTCTAAGAAAGGGTGAAAGGCAGACCTGTGATAGAAGTATGTTGGGTAAAACAGCATGTGATCCTTTAAAATGTTACTGTGTCTGAGAGAAAACAATTTCAAAAAAATGGATGGCAAGTGTGTACAATTTACAAAATTAGTTTGCAACACTCCGATTTTCCAAATAATCAGTTAAGATTGCAGGAATGAGTGGCATATTCTCTTGCAGTTTAATGTTATTGTTTAGCGGTCAATAGGCTCTCAGATTTCTAATTTCCTAAGAATATTAGGAAAAGGCAATATATTTTATTTTGTTGTATCCAATGCATTTGTTAATAATTAAAAGCAACAAGTAACTCAATTACATAGCTCTTGCCTTAGATTTTAAAAATTCCAGGTTCTAAATAAATACACCAGGAAGTTGTTTACATTTCCTAGCACTGCATCATCGTGCCCTAAGCAAGAGGCTGATTTAAAAATCTGTGTGTGGGGGGCGGGGGTGGGGGGAGGTTCGAATATAAGCATTTTGGGGAGTTATATCAAAATTATAAGAACTGAGTAGTAGATTTTATTTCAGTTCCCTTTATTTACCTTATGTCATTTTAATATTTCTCTTGCTAATTATGGGGGAATCATGGTGCTTTCAGCCTCCTGAAAGAAGGACACAGTGACATATTTCTTGGGAATTAAGTCTTTACCTAAATCTTAAAAGGATTTTTAATATTATTTCAGTAGCAATAAGGAAGATAAGATTATACTACTGCATGGAGTTTAAGGATACTTTCCAAATCTGAAATTCTAATTCGTCTGTAGTTTCTCATTCTTTCTTAAAGGGCATATATCATCTGATAAATTCAAACACTGAGATGAGTGATTCGCACTTTAATTTCAAATCTCAATTTCATTTTGGATGTGTTTACATAGCCTCAAGAAATTATTATACCATTCTTCTCTAGGCAAACCAGGATGAATGAGTCCATTAAATTTATTCACCTAAGATCCTAGGAAAACAATAGGAAGAATTTCTTTAATAGCAATGAATAATCTGACAAGTAATATTTATATTAGAAATTAATATTAACTACTAGAGTAAGAATTGATTAAAGAATTATTTTTGTTGTTATAATTACATGTTTTATGTGATATTACTCTTTTAAGATATCAAATTACAGAATTATATTTTAAAATTTATTCTTAATTATAGTTGACATACAATATTATATTAGTTTTAGGTGTACAACATAGTGATTCAACACTTATATACCCTATAATTCAATCATCACATTAAGTCTGATAACCATCTGTCACCATACATAGTTATTACAATATTATCAATTCTAGTCCCTTTACAGTAAATTATGTTCCTGTGACTTATAACTGGAAATTCGTACATCTTCATCTCCTTCTCTTTTCTACCTGGCCTCTGCCCCCTGCCTTCGGGCAACCATCAATTTGTTCTCTGTATCGATGAGTTTGTTTCTCATTTGTTTTGTTTGTTTTGTTTTTTAGCTTGCACATGTAAGTGAAAGCATACAGTATTTGTCTTTCTCTGTCTGACTTATTTTACTTAACATAATATTCTCTAGTTCCATTCGTATTCTTTTATTACGGCTTAGTTATATTCCATTGCACATACAAGTATGTACCCCCCCTATTTTATCCATGTATCTATTAATGGACAGCTAAGTTGCTTCCCTGTCTTGGCCATTATAACAATGTTGCAGTGAACACAGGCATACATATATCTTTTCAAATTATTGTTTTTGTTTGCTTTAGGTCAATATGTAGAGTGTAATTGCTGGGTTGTACAGTAGTTCTATTTTTAATTGTTTTAGGAATCACCATATCGGTCTTCATAGTGGTTGTACTCACATACAATTCCACCAATAGTGTACACGAGTTCCCTTTTCTCCACATCCTCACCAACACTTGTTACTTGTTGTTGTTGTTGTTTTTATAACAGCCATTCTGACAAGTGTGAGGATATTTCTTTGTGGTTTTGAACTGCATTTCCCTGATGATTAGTGATATTGAGCATATTTTCATGTTCCTTCTGGCCATCTGTAGAATTGTAAGGAGCTTTAGCTGGAATAAATAAATGTGTATTGTTACATTATTTTTTTAGGTTTTTTGCTGAATGTTTACAATCACTGCAAACTATTCCTACATCTGAAGGTATTGCATCCATTGATGGAGCAAGGACCCAATCACCTATTTCCACAACCTTGGTGCAATCTTTACTTCTCCCTTTTCTTTTCATCCAATTAATCAGAAATAGCCTCCTATCAGCTTTTTTTACCCATATTCTTATCATTCACTGTTTCAGTTTTATATCCACTGGTATCACTCTTACTAAGATTCAAATTTAATTTGTGTTTATGGTCACTGAAGACCATCTAATTCCTCAATCTAACAGCCTCTTGTTAGTTTTCCTCTATAGGACTGATGCCACAGCTTTAAATAGCCTCTCCCGTTGACCACCAGAATGTCATTTTTAGTTTATATGCTGACTTCAGTTTTCTAATATAGTTTGAAACTCTGTCCTTGGTCATCTCTTTTTGGTATATTCTCCCTGTGTGATCTCTCTCACTCCGGTGACTTGAAATGCCTTCTACATTTGAAAGCCTCCAATAATTTTATCCCTGCCCTTACTTAAATTTCAGAATTACAGATCAGTAATTGCAAATATATATGTGTATACATTTTCTGTTTATTTTCCTGACATCAAACTTGATAAAAATAACACTAATTTGCTTCTCAAAGCTACTCTGGCTCTAGTACCTTTTATTTTAGAGAATGGCATGGCCTGCCAAAGCATTCCCAGAAAGCCAAACAACAATCTTTCTCTAACTTATTTCATCAAAATTACCTTCTTCTACTTTTTTGGGGGTGGGGGGTTGGGCTATCTCCCTTCTATTTGTAAAACAGTGTTTTGCTTGACATTAGCATTTACATGATTGTACAGTTTTTTTTTTTTTTTGAGCAGCTGCTATATGTCATACATAGTTCTAGACATCGACGAAATACTTCAGGAAATGAAAAAGATAAACTTTCTTCTATTGATTTTAATTTTTATAAGAGAGGTAAAAGTTACAACAGACAAATACATAAATATACACTTAAGTTTAGATAGCAAAGGCCAGAAAGATAATGAAACAAGGTAACAAGGTATGAGTGAGAAAAGGAGACAACTTTGCCTAGACTAAGGAAGAGGCCCTTCACACCTGCAAGAGCAGGTCACACTTAAACCTCAGACATTAGAAGGAGGGATTCAATAGAAGAGTCTGAGGAAAGGAATCTTAGATAGGAGGCATAGCACGTATAAAGGTTGTGAGGTGGGGTTAAGTTTGGTATGTTTGGGTGAGGAAAATGACATTTCTTATTACCTTTTTCGAAAGACAACCAAATTTCAAATGATCGTTTTAGAGCCCCTTGTATCAGTAAAAATGTAAAACAATCCTGAGCAACAGAAAGACTGAAACAAGAAAGCAGTGTTGTCTTTGTTCCCTTTTTACTAGCTCAAAGCCTCAATCTAATGTTATAGTTCAGGAGTATTTGTGGGGTAAGTGAATTTTGGTTAGAGATTTTGAGACCAAATTAATTAGAGTGATGAAGCTATTTTAGTGAACTTGGTTTTAATTCTTCATTATCATGCTTTAGTACTAGGCTATCAATCAAATCAATGAACTACTATTTCTAACGAGTTATTAGACTGACAGAAACAATCTATTTGTGGCCTACATCTTTTAATTATGTTAGTGATGTGCTCAGTCAAAAATGTGCTGATTTGGAAGATAATTGTGTAATCGACAACTTGATCAGTAAGTCAAAGGGATTTCCCCAACACTATTTTTGATAATAGATATTTGAAATATTTTAGTGTTCTTTATTATACTTGTTTTATTTTTACTTACAGTAATATTATAAACACATAAAATTACAAAATAGTGTAGCTAATAAGCAATGATCTCTTCTCAGAAAGAAGAGGTAATAATTTTCAAGATACCTTTAGACCTCTCTTTTGGAAAAAGAAATAATATAGATTAAAGTCATACTCTGTTCCTCTGCTCTTTCTTTACCTATTATTTTCTTGCCCTTTCTCCTCAGATGTCACCATTGGGCTGAAGTTTTATTTCTTATTTCTGGGCATGGTTTTTTATAGCTTTACCACATACTTACTAACAACAAATATTTTTTTTGGTGTTTGTTTCTTGGTGTTCACCTCTTTCCATAGTCTTCAGTGCTTTTCACTTGAAAAATCGGTACTCTGTGGTATGTGAGCCATATTGCAAGATTAAAACTCTGTAGAAAGTTTGATGTAAGGAATGATGCCTTAAAAAAGCAACATTGCTTTAAGACAAAAAGCATCACGTTAGAGGAGATGACAAAGTAGGAAGCAGTAGGAATCTGTCCCCCACCGAGACAATTGCATTGGCAGAATCTGTCTGATGTAACTGTCTTAGGATTCTGGATTCTATTGAAGACGTTAACTGTGAATTTCAATTAATTTAGCTCAATTTCAGCTCTTAGCACACAGGCACCTACCCGCCCCTCCACCAGCAGTCCACGGCAGACAGCTGTACACATTTCCCACAGCGGTTTTCACACAGCTTGTGGGTGTCAGGGTGAGTACAAAGGACCCTGTCTTCTAAATATTTGAAATGAGTGCTCTGATAATGGATTCCTGCTTTAGATCTTAGCGGGTGCAGACAGAGCAGCCGGCAAACAGCGTAGTTGTACCTCCTTCCACTGTTACATGACTTCCCCCACCGCTCTGTCTGAAGTGGCTTCCAGGGCATTTAAAGGACCAACACCCATATTTTCCCATCTTTATTTTTCTCGTTTTCCCTTTTGGTAGTCAAATATCAAAACATTAAGCATTAAAGAGCCAAACAATCAAAAACAACTATGTGTGGGAGAAATTAGAAAGTCACCATGCATGCACAAGGAAAGACACAGGCTTAAAAAAGACCATAGAAGACCATAAGTTTATACTTCAGGCTGATTATTATTGGAGCCTACAACAATAAAAATATACATAAAAATAAAATAAAATAAAAACAATTATAAGTGAAAACAAATCCTAGGGAAAGGGGGAGAATGTGATTTCCAGAGTTAGCATATTATTAAAGGATCTAGTTTTTAACAACAGAACCACAAGATATTAAAAAATAATAATAAAAATAAAAATAAAAACAGGGAAGTATGGCATATTCAATGGGAAAAAAATATCTGTCCCTGAAAAAGATGTAATGGTGGACCTACTGGTCAAAGTGTTTTAGAAAATTGTCTTAAAAATGCTCAAAGAACTAAAGAAAGATGTGGAGTAAATTAGGAAAATGACATATGAACCAAATGAAAATGTGAATAAGGACATAAAAAAGCTAAAAAAACAAAAAAAACAAAAAGGAATTTCTGGAATTGAACATTACAGTAACTGATGGAAAAATTCAGTAGGAAGATTCGAAGGCAGACTGTAGCAGGCAGAAGAAACAATGAGCAATTTTAAAGATAGTTCAAGGACATTGTCATGTCTGAGGAACAGAAAAGAAATGATTGATGGAAAATGAACAGAACCTAAGGGAACTGTGGGGTACCACCACATAAAGTGACACACGCATTGTGAGAGTCTCAGAGTAGAAGAGAGGGAAAGGGGGCAAAGAATATTTGTGGAAATAATGACCAAAAAATTCTAAAGTTTAGTGAAAGAAATAAAACTAGGCATTCCAGAAACTCACCCAACTCCAAGTAAGATGATCTCGAACAGATTCACACTGACAAACACTATCATCAGAATTTTGAAAGAAAAATAGAGAATTTTGAAAGCAATAAGAGAGAAGCAACTCGTTATATTTTCAAGGACAATTATAAAAACTGTGTATTACTGTAACAACAGTTTATAACTCAATTTCTTGTTTTTTACATTCTTTAAGAGACAAATACATTTTGGAAAACTTAGTCTAAAACTTGTGCTACTATCCACATTTTATTCTACATAATGTAAGATAATAATGCATCTCAAAGGATTATTAGTTTATGTTATTTGTCATACATTTTAGAAAGATGTAATTTTGTAAAATCAATGGAAAGAATCAAAAATAGGATTTAAGGAAACAGAGTTTGTATGCTGTTGAAGTTAAGCTGGTATAAATTCAAATTAGAGTATTATAACTTCAGAATGTCAATCCCCATGGTAACCATGAAAAAATATCTATAGAGTGTACATAAAAGGAACTGGGGAAATTTTTTAATGACTCACTACAAAATACAAACAAACAAAAAACTAAGCAAATTAAGACAGTAATTTGGGAAACGAAGAACAAAAAGGCCTTATGACTTGGAAAAGGAATAGCAAAATAACAGAAGTTCCTCTTTTTTCAGTAATTATTTTAATGTAAATGGAATAAACTCTTTAACCAAAAGATAGAGATAAGAAAAATGGATATATTCATATATTTTTTAAAATGATCTAACTACATGCTGTCTATAAGAGACTTACTTTAGATTCAAAGACAAAAAATACTTGAAAGTGAAAGGATGAGAAAAGAAATTCCAAACAAATAACAACCAAAAGGAAACAGGAGTGGCTATACTAATATTACAAAGAAGGAATTATATATTAATAAAAGATGCAATGTATCAAGAAGATAAAATAATTATAAACATTTGCACATCTATTAACAGAACATCAAAATATGTGAATAAAAAATCCACAGAATTGAAGCAAGAGATAAACAGTTCTCTAATAATATTTGGACACTTTTATACTTCACCCTTAACAGTGTATCCAAAAACAGACAGAAGTTAAGAAAGGAAACAAAGGACTTGAACAGCACAGTAAACCATCTGGATGCAATAGACATAGTACACTTAACCCAACAACATTGCTGACATTTGTCTTAAGTACACATGGGACATTTTCCAGGACAGCCCATATGTTCAGCCACCAATTAAGTCTCAATAGATTTAAAAGATAGATTTGCAAAGTGTCTTCTTAAACGGCAATGGGCTAATGTTAGACATCAACAGCCGTGGGAAAATGAAAAACCCACAAATTTGTGAAAATTAAACAATGCACATTTGACAAGTGAATCAAAGAAAAAAATTACGAAGAAATTTTGAAAAAGACTTAGAAGATAAATGAAAATGAAAACACAACATATCAAAACTTACGGGACTCAGAGCAGTGTTTAGCGGGAAATTTATAGCTATAAACACATTGGAAAACAAGAAAGATCTCAAATCAAAAACCTAACTTTATACCTTAAGGAACTAGAAATAGAAGAACAACCTGATGAATAATGAATATTAGAGCAGTGTGTGTGTTAGAGAATAGAAAATCAAATATATTTATGAAGCCAAAAGTTGGGCCTTGAAAAGATGAACAAAATTGATGCAACTTTAGCTGGATAAACCATAAGAGAGAAGACTCAAATTACTAAAATCAGAAGTGAAACTGGGGGTATTCCCTTCAATTCTACAGATACAGAAATTTTAAAAAGATTATGTAACATACATACGAAAAATTGTACAGCAACCAACTCAATAACCTAGGTGAAATGGACAAATCTTCAGAAACACAAAATGTACCGGAACTAAATCAAGAGGAAATAGAAAATCTGAATAGACCTATGGCTAGTAAGGAGATTGCATCCGTAAACCAAATCTCCGATTGAGGAAAAGTCTTAGACCTGGTGGCTTCACTGTTGAATTCTGTCCAACACGAAAAGAAAAACTAACACCAATTCTTCTCAAACATTTCCA
This sequence comes from Lyroderma lyra, assembly GCA_004026885.1. Taxonomy (NCBI): domain Eukaryota; kingdom Metazoa; phylum Chordata; class Mammalia; order Chiroptera; family Megadermatidae; genus Lyroderma; species Lyroderma lyra. Next base: position 65,296 of record PVJL010002312.1, read on the forward strand.
AAAATTGAAAATGAGGGAACACCTCTGAACTCATTCTTTGAGGACAAATTTACCCTGATCCTAAGGCCTGACAAGGACACTGCATAAAAGATACACACCCATATCACTTAAGAACAATGATACAAAAATCCTCAACAATGTACTTGCCAATCAAATTCAGCAACATATTAAGAGGATTATAAAAGTGGAGTCACACAGTATTTATCTTGTAGTGACTGGCTCATTTCACTTAGCATAGTGTCCTCAAGGTTCATCCATGTTGTAGCATATGTCAGACTTTCCCTTTTAAGGCTGAAGAGTATTCCCCCCAAAATATCTCAATTATAAAGTGAGCAAAGACCCTGAATCAGCATTTTACCAAAGAAAACACACAAATACAGATATATGAAAAAATGTCCAACATCACTAATTATCAGGGACATGCAAAAAACAAAACAAAAGAAACAAACAACAACAAAAACAAAAAACCTAAAATGAGGTACCACCTCACAGTTCATTAAGATGGCTAATATTAAAAAACAAAAAAACAAAACAAAAAGTGCTAGTGAAGACGTGGGGAAAATAGAACTCTTGTTCACTGTCGGTGGTAATGGAAACCACTACAGCTACTACAGAAAACAGTATGGAGGTTCCTTAGAAATTAAAAGTAGAACTATTAGGGGGATCCCTGGTGGTGTAGTGGTTAGGCTTTAGCACTCTCAACACTGCGGCCTGGGTTCGATTCCCAGCCAGGGAACTACACCACCCCTCACCCCCCAAAATAGAACCTTCATATGATCCAGCAATCCCACTGCTGAGTATATCATTCCAAAAGGAATCTAATGTTATACATTAGATTTTCAGATCTTTTTCATCTTATAACTGGAAGTTTGTACACTGTTATGAACCTCTTATATTTAATTAAAATCTACCCTACAGCCCTGGCAACCACTTTTTACTCTCTGTTTTACTACTGTTTACTATCAGTTTGACTTTTTTTTTAGATTCCACATGTAGGTGAAACCATGCAGCTTTTGCAGCTTTTGTCTTTCTGTGTCTGGCTTATTTCACTTAGCACGATACCCTCTAGGTTCATCCATGTTGCCACAAATGACAGAAAGAAATTTTTTCACTTTTAAATCAACAATATGGCACACTGCCTGCCCTTGTGAATCCCTCCCCACTGCCCCAATACACATACTACACTTTCTTCGTTAATTCATCTATCGATGTACACATAGGTTGTTTCTATACCTTGGTTATTGTGAATAATGCTGTAATAAACATGGCAATACTGATATCTCTGTAAGATATGAATTCATTCTTTTTGGATAATGGGATTACTAGCATCATTTTTTTTATCATGGCAACTATTTGTGCTTACCTCACTTTAATCAATATTTTTCCAATGGGAGTTCCCTGGTGGTGTAGTGGCTTAAGGCTTCGGCATTGGCGCTGCCAGCGCTGCAGCCTGGGTTCGATTCCCAGTCAGGGAGCTACCCAAAAAGCAAAAAAAAATATTTTTCCAAGTGTATACAAGGAAGAATTTAGCTTGAACACTACTTTGAAAGTATGTATGGAGCAGGGTTTATATTATAATACAAGGTTGTCAAAGCAGATAAACAAAAGGAGAGCGACAAGTCTCCTATTTTATTTGAGTTACAGTGCAGCCCTATAAATAAACCCATAGTTGCAGATACTAGCAAAAAGAACAGAATATATCAGAAAAGAAAGCAAAAAGTATAAAAATATAACTTGCTGAAATATAGTCTAACAACTCTAGTCCATTTCTTATTTACTTAGAACCAAAATGCATAATGTATATGAATATCTCTATAATGATAAAACATAGGAATATTTATCATTAATAAGCCACTTTTTAAAATTTATAGTTGGGTTAAAAATTAATTAGTCCTCGATCACTGGGAGACTTACATTTAATTAAAATCAACTAATGGCCTAAGCAGCTATGCTATAATACACTGTGTGTCTGAATTCATAATTAGTTTGATACTGAAAACAAGTATAGACTATTAACATATTAACAAGCTTGTTTAAGTGAGGGTTACCAGTGATTAGCTGAGTCGTATAATTTATGCTACGTGAGTAGTTTCCTTTCATTTTTGTTGTTATTATTTTTAAGGATATTTTCTAAATACATGTCACAGGTAAATATAGAAAAGAAAAGAAAAATTAAGTACTATCAGAAGACTAAAGTACCTGAAGAACATCTAATATAAATTCAGATATTTAGTTAGATATTACATTGCTTCTTTTTTTGCTGAAGGAATTAAATATAAGATTTAAAATACAATTGTTACATCACTGTAACTAGAAATGCTTTTGAATGTATGAGTGCACAATTACATGTAAATTCAGCCCATTTTTCTGATGGCCAATGTTGATGTAACCTGCCAAATTTAATTTGAGTGTCAGAATGTATAGGTTTTTTTTGTTTCTGACTCTTAATGTTATCATATTTTTTCTATAGTTAAATCAGGAGACTTTTAGTGAGCATCGCAAATATTATCTTCTTTTCTCCATTTGCCAGATCTATTTACTTACATGCTCTTGCTGTTGCTTTTAAATAAAGAAAATATAGAAAATATATTACTATGTTTTGCTCACTAGACATATTGCTGAAAGACAATCATAATTAGATATTTTATATTAACCTTGTATTCCACAGGGGGATATTTTCTGTTATGCTATGGGGACTGAATTTCACCAATGACCTTAATGAGAGTCCTTTGAAAATAACCTTGTCTGGGGGAACATATTTATTAATACTTTGGGTTTGTCTCACCCATTTCAAGCTGTGCATGATAACACAACATTGTGCAAAATAACAAATAAATGGGAAGTTATTTATCAGTTACATTATTTAATTAGTTCTAAAGCTTAATATTTTCTCTAGGTCAACAGTTGTCAAATGTGGCTGTGTCATAATGATAAGGGATGGGGCAACAGGGTGAGAGATGGCAAAGAGAAACAGAGCGAGGTCCCCATAGCTCTTTTCTTATTGTTAAATTTATTGAGGTGACATTGATTAGTAAAAATTACATAGGTTCCAGGTGTACAGGAACACAAATACATGGTGATGGAGGGAGAACTGACACTGGGTGATGAACACATAACAACACATAGATGATGTGTCGTAGAATGGTGCACCCATAGCTCCCAACAGCTGGGTGTTTTCTGCTGGCTTTTCCTGCCAATCACTGCTTTGCTCTTCTATTTTGTCTAGTTTATTGACTTTTATGCCATTCTTCATTTCAGTTCATGTAGTCACTGTCTCTCTCTGGTCCTTTATAATGGTTTGTAAATCTTCCTTAATGCTTGCTGTCTCTCTGTTAAGACCATCATTCAGTTCCTTAAGCATTTTAAAATCATTTTTAGCTCTTTTTCTGATGTGTCATCTGTCCCCATCTCTGTAATTTGAGCTCCTGTTCTCTGGTTTCTCATCTTCGCAGCCTCTCTGGACCCTCCCTGCTGCAGTTTCTTTGGTGTTCATTGCTGATACTAGGTGGACAGAGGTCTAGAGGGAGGGGCATTTGCAGCTTTGTTTTCTTCCTGTGGCTCCAGGGATTGTGCAGGGAATTTGGACATGATTGCCCCTTTCTGTTCATGGTTTGTCCTGTGTGCAGATTCTGCCCTGAGCCTTGGGGTTCAGATCATTCTGGTTGTGGGCTGAGAAATGTCCTATAAGTCCCCTCTCTCCTTTTCCTTCTCATCCGGAGTGTTTGCACTGTGCCTCTTGACCTCTCAGTCGCTCCCCCATCTCTGGGAACCCAAGTGAAGTCCAGTTGCTGCATTTTGTAGACTGGTCAACACCTCCTGGGGCCAAAGTGAGGTGGTTGAGGTATCTTGCTCCCACCTCTGGGCCCCCTTTTCTGTGTCCTGCAGTCTGAGTGAGGCCTGGAGTGCTCCACAGCCACCTTCTTCCTCCTCTCTCCCCCAGTGGTAGAGATAAAAGCAGGGACCTGCATGGCCGTGTCCCCAATCTTCCCTTTATGTCTCCTTCAATAAGGTCCTTGTTTGAGGTATAGGCGTTTTATTAGTTCTAATGCTCAGAGGAGTTTTTTGGAGGTCCCTCTCATGCTACCATTTTGTTGCCATCCTGTCACTTGTATTTTTAATGAATAAGGATACTCAAGAAAAGAATGTCATTTTAAATTTGGTTTTAATTTAGTAGAAGAACAAATGTGAAATCAACTCAAATATTGAAGAGAGTAAGTTTCCCTAGTAATTCTGACACTTGGAAGTCATAAACTTTCAGAAAGCATCATAGTTGCAACTAGTACAATAAACTGTCATTTTCTTGGTAATGTTCAGAGTATTGAAGCAAAGCATGTCAATTTGGACAGGATCAAATTGCAGGGTGCAGAGGCATGGATTCAACATAGGAGAACAAACTGAGTTTCAAAATTAATCTGCACAGCCAGTATTTCAAGGCCATCAGGAAAAAATTTATTAAAAGGACCAACAAATACACAACTGTTACATGAAAAAATTTACTCCTGGTCATAAATTTAATGCATACCAAAACCACTAAATACAAGCATAATATAAAAAAATTGCATTATATTTGTAAGGGAAGCTATTATGCATTATTATTACCTTATATGGGTAGAAGATTTTATAATTTACAAAGGTGTTTTCATAGAAATTATCTCAGGAGATCCTCACAATCTCCAGATGCATTAAGCTGAGCAGATACAATGTCTTTATATAGGTCTGGCAAGAACTGATAATCAGAGTTTTATTGGATTTTATAAGGTCAAATGCCTATAAGCCTCTCGTCAGCAAAAGAGTCAAAGTCTTCAGTTAAGTGGTCTTTTGCATATAGATATCTGAAAAGTCAAACAATAGAACTGATAATTTTAAAAAATGTCTCAAGTAAATTGGATCTATAAATGCATAGATAAAATCACTCAGAAATTTAAAAATAGATAAATTTTATTTTTTAATCATAATAAATGAAATTGGGATGGATGACATGACATTTCTTATAGAAGCAAAAGCTTCGTTTTTAAAACAGTAGCCTCCAATTAAGAGCAAGAAACACAAGAATCAAGGTAAAGAGCTGTGATCAGCCATTTTATTTGCTAATTTTTCTTGACAAAGCCAATCCATCTTTTGCTCTTTAGTTTGTCCATATGTGAAACGGGGGGAATATCATTAGGCTTTTCTATAACATTCTAAATCAAATGGTTAATTTTCAACCATGTTCCATTTATGAAGTCCAGAGATGGCCACTACCACCCTTTGCGCAGTGTGGTTTCTAAGACTATAGGAAAAGTTTTTTAAAATGATGGCAAATATTGATTGTTTTCACAATAACACATTTAAGTCATGCTTTATTTGTAAATATGCTATTCTAGATTATTTTTATGGGTCATTAAATATACCTTTTAGTACAATATAAGAAGCAGCCTAAACAAATAACATGCATGCCTAAAAAACACTTTTTAGTTTATTGCAAATAATTTCTTTATTATGTATCTATGTAGTGGACACTTAGCTTTAAGCTCCGTACCAGGCTGGCCCAGAAAGAGCACCAAGTCTGTTGTGGAGTCCGGCAAGCGTACGTCCACCTGCATTCAGTGTTGATTCAGGCATAGCTTCACGCTACTTGTGGGATATATGTGTGATCTATAAGGTGAAAGGATGTGGTAACATTTATAGCTAAAGATATTTGGGAAGCAAAATGTCTAGGTCTTGTGGAGAAAGGGAGATTTAGTATCTTGTTTAGTGTGTGGCTGGTACACAGTGTCTTGTTTATCACAGTGTCTGGTACACAGAATTAAATAGCACTATTTGAAAGACATCTAAACCAACGACCAAAGTGACTTTTCAGCTAAGGAGGGCATTAGACTAGTTATTAAACTTTCTGAGGTTAGATGTCTTACAAGCAAAATGTGATATTTGTCAATGCCCACTGGGACTCAATGAAAAATTCTTTCTTTGTTTGTGATTCACGTTAGAATTTTGGTTCTCTGAGATTCCTGTAAGTGTGGATTATAATACTAAGTAAATGGGGATGCTGAGAATTGATGCTTACTCCAAGAAGGGCTGCTTACACTCTGCCGACACTGTAGCTAATTCCTAACATCTCAGAGTTTATAAAGTTTATTAGTGTTGGTAAGAAAGTACTTGTGGAATTATTTAAAAAGATAAAAAATATTATAAAAATTAAATACTGTGATTTCTGGTTTTATTTTTGTGAATGTCGTGGTATTGAGAATAATATTTCTTTCTGATATAATTTTACAAATGCTTTATGAAAAAAATTGATCCACAATTCTACAATACCTTGGTAAATAATGCATAAATGAAAAGTTCTCATTTTGTTCTGATATTCAAGGTATATCATACTACATATGTATCAATTTAGAATGAGATTTAAATGAAAAATAAAGCCATAAATTATAAAAATTGATCTGGTATGCATTATCTTTTGAAAAATAATATATTACTTAGCTATTATTTTATTGTTTGAAGAGTTTGACCTGGGCATTTGGTCTGATTGCTATATATTTAACCCTTTTGGTGATGATAATAATTTTTTCTTCTTGTCCCAGTGCTGAATATTTTGTGCAAAATTTGGGTCAAAATTCAAATTTCACAAATGATCAATTACAGTTTCAGTTTATCTTTGTTTCTTCCTCACTACCCTATTCATGAACTTAAAACAACTGAATAACAAATAAAACTTGCAGGAAACATGTATTTTTTTAATATAACATGCTTAATATTGTCAATACCAGTGAGAATCATTCCAAACACTTTTGGGGTTACAATTTATACTGTTGCTGTGTATGGTAGCATTCAAATCAATCAGTTTCATGCATTGCTGCGTTACACTGTTTACAATGCATGGTACACCGTCTCTCATGCTTTGCTCTGTTACTACACGCCTCACAATCTAATTTCTCAAACATGCCAGAAGATGCCCCGGAAAAAAGCCATTCAGACAGCTCGTTAGGAAGAGGATTAGTCGATGGTCGAAAATAAACACCCGGTACTCCAACTCATCACAATAGGCAAAGCCTAAAAGTAATGCGAGTTGTTTCCCCAAGTGAATACAATTGAAGTAATTAGTATCGTCGACTTCTGTCAACGTGTAAGCATGGTGGCATCAGCACTAGTCCTCTAGATGTCCACTTTAGTCACCTCCCACCCTCATTCCCTAGAGTCAACTTTGGTTGACTGCTGCACCAGAAGGGTTAAAAGGACTTTGAATGTATAGACCTGTGATATATTTCTATTGTAATCAGTATTTTTTAAGAAAATAGGAGAGCAGTTGTCTGTTTTGACAATTGTCCCTATGTCATTAAAGGCTCATTTCGTTAAATCTGAAAACAAATCAAGGCTCTTACCTTTAGCTTACAAACCAGGAAGGTAGAGACGTTTTCTCATATATTGGTTATTACAGCTAATAAAATACTTTCATAACCAGTCTGTTCAGATTGTGACTGAAGGTTGGTATTTTGTAAGGCAACAGTCAGGATCGTGCTGTATTTGTGTTTGGTAGTACTTAAAAGAACTGACTCTAAATCTCACTTCTGGTTCTACCTTCAAGCTGCATGAGATTAGGGAAGTTATTTAGCCCCTCTGGGCCTCAGTTTTCTCACGTGTATAACATAAAATAAGAGTGCGTTTATCAATGTGTTTTTTGAGGATGAAATTAGTGAACATACTTAGTGGATTTAGAACAGTTCTTGGCATGCAACGAGTATCATAGAAGAGTTAATTGTTACTGTTTTCTAACCACTTCAAATCCAAATCATGAAATGACCTCTCAAATGCTTTTCTGTAGTGCACATCAAAATACAGAGTAAACAAAATGCTAATTTTAAGGGAAGACTTTGATTAGCAGCCAGATGCCATGTTATGATTAATTTTCTATTTTTAGAAAATAGATATGGATATGTCATTTCACTATTTTAGTTGCATGCTAATATTTTCACTAATCTTATTATTTCGATTTAAATAAAACTTTACTACATATTATTTTTAACACATTTTAATGATGCAGAAGCAATCCCACCATTTCCACTTATGAAGTATGAAGACTGATAAGAGTTGGCAAATGCATTCCAACATATTTTGCTGTATATACATCCAAATACATACTGAAGTTCATTTTTAAAAAGTACTTTAAAATTGACTTTTTAATAATTTATAATTATTCATAAATAAAAATTGAAATTAGCATGCAGTTATCACCAATAGCTGTAGATAGTATGTAGAGTCAACATTTGATGCTTACTTTTGTCAATATATGTAAATTTAAAGCATATTTTGTAATTTTATGTTAAAGAACATTATATTATTTATTTTAATTATTCATTTATTTGCTTATTTTTAACACAATTTTGGAATTTCATGTTATCTAGAATTACTGAGATAAAATTGACAAAGTATTGTGTAAGTATAAGGAGTGCACCATGTTGATTTGATGCACTTACCTATTGCAAAATAATTAGCATCACGGCTTTAGCTAATGGCTCCATCAATCTCATTTTTAGTTTTTTACAATGAGAACATTTAAAAGCTACTCTTAGAAATTTTGAAGTCTATATATAGTATTGTTAACTATATTTTTAATTATATTATAAATTATTATCAGTTATTATTATAATAACAATCACCATGCAGGACATTAGATTGATCAAACTTACTCATCTTATAGCTAAAAGTTTGTGCAATTTGACCACCATCTTTGTTATTCCCTCACTCCCCAACCTCACTATTTTAGTCTCAGTTTCTAGAAGTTTGCCTTATATAGATTCACATAGAAGTGATATCACACAGTGTTTTCTTTCTCTGTTTGATATATCCCATTTAGCATAATATCCTCAAGTCCATCCATGCATGTCATCACAAATGGCAGATATCCATTTTCTTATATTTGAATTTCTAAAGAGTATATGTATTTACATAAGCATAGATTTTCATATAGATATAGATATAAATATACAAATATATTGATAGTTACTTAGATATTTATGCAAATATCTCATATAGATAAATTTATGAGGGCTTTTCAGAAAAAATCCAGGCATAAAAGCCTCTATTTTTCATATTACATGACTGGGTACTTTCTAGACAGCCTCATATGTCTTCATACATACATATATGCTAACAAATATTTTTCTATATATATCATATATACATCTGTATATATATGTGTGTATACATATATAGACACATCTATAGATGATAAGTAGAGGGATAGACAGACAGATCGATAGATAACATTTTTCTTATCCCTTCATTTGTTGATTGACACTTAGATTGTGTCCCTATCTTGGCTATTTTGAATAATACTGCAATAAGCAAGGGAGTCAGAAATTGCTTCCCGATCGTGTTTTTTATTCCCCTTGTGTATATAACCAGCAGTGAGATTGCTGGATCATATGGTAATTCTATTTTTAATTTTTTGAGGAGCTTTCATGCTGTTTTCCATAGTGGCTGTGCCTATGTACTTTCCCAACAGCAGTGCACAGGAGTTTTCCTCACATCCTCGCCCACATTTCTCTCTTATCTTTTTATGATAGTCGTTTTAACAGGTGTGGAGTAATAATATCTCATTTTTGTTTCATTTGCAGTTTCTGGATGATTAGTGATGTTGAACATCTTTTTTTGTACTTGTTGACTATCTGTATGTCTTTGGAAAAACATCTATCTGATATTTAGCCCATTTTTTAATCAGGCTGTTTTTCTCCCTCCCTCCCTCCTTCCCTCTCTACTGCCCCTTCCTGCCCTCCTGCCTGCCTTCCTTTCTCTTTTTCTTTCTTTCGCCATTGTATTCTATGACTACTTTATATTTTTTAGATATTCACCCCTTATCAGGTATATGATTTGCAATTTTCTTTCATTTTGTAAGTTATCTTTTCATTTGGTTGATGGTTTTCTTTGTCGTACAGAGGCTTTTTTTTTTATTATTTGATGTTGTTTCATTAGTTTAATTTTTGCTTTTGTTGCCTTTGCTTTTGTTATCAAATGCAAAATATTATTACCAAGACCTCTGTCAAAGAGCTTACCCCCTATGTTTTTTTTTTCTTTCTGAAGAGTTTTATGGGATTTGGTCTTATACTCAATTTTTAATGGCTTTTCAGTTGATTTTTATGTATGGTTTAAGATAGAGGTACAGTTTCATTATTTTGTATGTGACTATTCAGTTTTCCAAATATCATTTATTGAAGAGAATATTATTCCTCATCATATATTCTTATCTCCTATGTTATAAATTAATTTATCATAATTCATGCATTTATTTCTGGGGTTTCTATTCTGCCATTGATTTTATGTTACTATTTTTATGCTAATTCATACAATTTTGATTATTTATAGCTTTGTACTTTGAAATAAAAAAGTATGATGTCTTCAGCTTTGTTCTTCTTTCTTAAGACTTTTATCATTCAAGGTCTTTTGTAATTTCATACAAATTTTAGAATTGTTTGTTCTATTTCTGTGAAAACAGTCTTAAGAAAGACTGTTTTATATCTATAGATGGATTTTGGTAGCAGGCCATTTGTACAATATTAATACTTTCAATTCTTGAGCAGGGGCCGTCTTTTTATTTATTTGTGTCTTCTTCAATTTTATCATGAAAGGGTGTTGAATTGTGTCAAATGCTTTTTGTACATCTATTGAGATGACCATTTCATTTTTATCTTTTATTTTATTAATGATAATCACATGGATTGATCTGTGGCTGTTGAGCCATACTTGCATCGCTGGAATAAATCCCACTTGATCATGGTGTATGAGCCATTTAATTTAATTTTGAGTTTAGTTTGCTAATATTTTGTTGAGGATTTTTGTATCTAAGTTTGTCAGGGATATTTGTCTGTAATTTTCTTTTCTTTGGTATCTTGTGTAGCTTTGGTGTTAGGATAACATCGACCTCGCAAAATGAGTTTGCAAGTGTTCCCTATCCTATTTTTTGGAAGAGTTTGAGGAGAATTAGTATTAATTTTTTTAAATGTTTGATAGAATTCATCAGTGAAGTCACACGGTTCTGGATTTTTGTTTATTGACAGATTTTTAATTACTGAGTTAATTTCCTTACTAATTGTCAATCGGTTCGGGGATTGTTTTTTTTTTTTTTATGATTTAGTCTTGGTAGGTTGTATCCTTCTCATCATTTGTCCATTTTTTTCTATGTTGCCCAATTTGTTGGTATATAATTGTTTATAGTAGTCTCTTTTGATCCTTTATATTTTTGTGGTATCAATTGTAATATCTTCACTTTTATTTACAGTTTTATTTACTTGAATGTTCTGTCTCTCTCTTTTTGGTTAGTCTAGCTAAAGGTTTGTCTATATTTATCTTTTCAAGAAACTACTTCTTAGTTTTATTTTTTTCACTGTATTTTTATTCTTTATTTCATTTACTTCCACTCTGATCTTTATTTTCTTCCTTCTGCTAACTTTGGCTTTAGTTTGTTCTGCTTTTTCTAGTTCCACAATGTTAAGTTAGGTTGTTTATTTGAGACCTTCATTTATTTCTTAATGTAAAAGTGTTGTTCACTCCAAACTTACCTTTTATAACTGCTTTTGCTGCATTTCCTAAGTTTTGCTACATTTTGTTTTTATTTTCATTTGCCTCAACATATGTTTGGGTATCCTCTGATTTATTCTTTGTCCCACTACTGTACAACAGCATGTTGTTTAATTTCCATGTATTTGTGAATTTTCCAATTTTCTTCATGTAATTCATCTTTACTCTCAGACCTTTATGACTGCAAAGATGCTTAATTTAACTTAATTTTTAAAAATTATTAAAACTTGTTCTGGTGCCTAATATATGATCTATCCTGGGCAATGTTCTATGTTCACTTGAGAATATATACAAGGGCTGTATGGGAAAAATAAGTGTGTGTGGGGGGCGTGTGTGTGTATCAGCCAAATACACTCCATATCCCAAAAAACATGTATGATGTATTATATATCCAGCCATAAATGCCTCTATTTTTCATATAACATGGCTAGGTACTTTTTGGACAGTCCTTGTATTCTAATGCTGTTGGATGGAACACACTGTAAATAACTATTAAGTGTATATGGCCTAATGTGTAGTTTAAATTTAATGCTCCTTTATTGATTTTATGTCTAGATAATCTATACATTGTCAAAAGTGGGGTAGTGAAGTCCCCTACTATTATTGTATGGCCATCTGTTTCTCCATTCAATTCTGTTAACACTTGCTTCATATATTTAGGTGTTCTAAAATTGAGTGCTGTTTGTTCATTTTTATCAAAATACTCATATTATCTGTATCTTTCTGAAATTATTTAAGATTTTTTTAAAATTGAACTCATTATGGCACTACTTCAATGCTACTTAAGACAAGATATTGAGGAGGGATACAGGTAAATATTTCCTGCAAGTTCTAGTATTAAGTGCTCCTCCACATTTCATGAGAAACAGAATAATAAATTCAGACCCATCGAATGCAGTATGTTTGCCATAACTCTGTACGTGTATAGAGAAGCCTAAAAGTAGTGGCAAGTGTTGAATCAGTTATGAATGTGAATTAATTTTCTATTTTCAAGAATTTCTTTTTCTTCCTGTGCTGTTTTTCTTGGACAAAATTAACTTTAGGGAAGAATTATTTCTATCATTCATATCATAAAGCATGTTTCTAACATTTTTATATTTTCTGTCAGAACCATTTATTAGATATTTTTAAATAGTATGACAATTATTGTTTGAGTGGCTTTTACTTATATAAAATCAAGCACAGAGAAGAGAACATAATTCCTTATTACATGATGTAAGTTCAATTCAAGTAGACCACCACAGTGTCTTTTTATATCAAAATGGATAATTTAATTTCAAGAGTAACATCTTGCATTTAAAAACTAATTCAGCTTGCTAAATAATGCATGCTTGCCTAGACTGAGTTCATATTTATATCATGCATGTTCCATAATTTTAAAAATTTTATACTTTATATAAAGGATATTATAGCACAAACTGGTAGATTTGTGTGACTAAGTAGTCATTAGTTTGAATATCAACTTCTATATGTCTTTTAATTGTAATTTTTCAGGTTTTTGCTAAGAGTCATAATAGTTTACTAAGTTTAACTGGGCCAACTTGATAATAGTTACAGTTAAATACAGCCTTTTGGGGGGTATATTAATTAATTGATGATCTTGTATATCAGATTTGCTACATCATATTTTTCAGTTAATATAAATAATGTTAGTAACAAAAGATTTCAAGACAAAAAATTCAAATAATAAGTTTTCATATGTCTAAGATCTTTTTATTTCCTTGCAATACATACTATAAAAGTATATTTTTGTTTGAATTTGTATGGGGATGTTTGGTTTCATACTATGATCCTTTGGTTGAATATAATATTATAGAATGTTCTGACAAGTAGAAAAATATTTAATCTCTACATTCTATAGATGTAGCCTAAAGTCCTAAGACATATAAAGTAAGGGTCAATAATAATTTCTCCTGAGAGGAAAATTAATTTGTCTGCTTCACCACGAGACCCTTATTTAAAGAGATTTAAAACAGATTTTTTTTTCACTACGGTGTTGATGAATTAACTTATGCCACTTAGTCATGTTGAAAGTTAACATTCTCTGAGTAGTCAGCTTAGACAGAACAACAGGTATGCAATAATTTCTATTTCCTTGATGGTATGCCTTAAAAATAGTATGAATGCAAATATAATGTGGGGTTTTTTTGTATATTTGTTTATTAACTTGATTGTTTATAAGAAAAAACTGTTTTGATACAACCTAGTTCCCATTCAATATCCCTATTCATTTGGGATAGAACAATATCCCTCTTTGACATTTGAGTTATAACCAAGGCAAGTAAACTACAAACATCAGCTAAGAGAAATTAGTATTATGATCACCACTTTTTGACTTACATAAGGTTATATTAAAAGATACTTATTTCTTATCTTAGTAAAATGTAGGCCAAAATCATAATAACTTCTCATTTTGTTTCTTACACCATGGCCTTCAGAAATGCTATGTATTTGAAGACATAGCACATCACTGAAAGAATAGCCTGGAACAAAACACTGAATTTTATCTATTTTAATTACGGTTTTTGGTGTGAGTGTATATAATATATACATATATCTGAAACATGTTGTTCCCTAAGTATTGTTTTAATAATTATTTTGCTGCTATTATTGTCATAAGCATGTTTTGAAGAATGTCTTTTCCTTTTAACTCAATGTTTACTTTAAAGAATATACCCATTGACAGATGAGACCATTTGATTTTCATGCAATGGAGGAAGGGTAATCTAAGGTCTAAAAATTTAAAAAACATTTAAGAATCTTAAAAGTAGTACCTGTATATTTTGTGTAAGTAAAAGTGATTTCAGCATGGCACATTCTAAACACACACATCAAGTCTTTATCATTTAAAAAATGCTAACAAAGAATATCCTTTACCTGGAATTGCTCGAACAAATTAGGATGTTAAGGAGAGTTCAACTCCACGTTCTCAAGGAAGAGTAGTCAATATAACTGACCTCTCTGTTTCTTTATGTGGCCCTAACATGTCATCCATATGTAAATGGAAACCTTATTATGGAAGAGTAATTAAATGTGACAAATATTTTAAAATACAGTGAAGTTAGAGGTAATAAATTTTGTGAGGGCAGTCTTTGTTCAATGACCAGACAGTGGTTCCCAAACTTTTTCAACGTATGTACCCCTTGTAAGCCCATTTCTATAAATTGTACCCCTTGTTTTTAAAACAGCTGTTTTTAAATACTGACACTTTTGTTCAGTGCCTACCTTAATGTAAACTACTGAAAACGAGGTAATAAGTTAGGAAGAATAATTACTACACTAAAAATACAAACCACAGATTTAATTTTAAAATATTTGTAACAGTTAAATATTGCTAAGGATCAAGTATTTAACAAATTTTTAATCTGTTATCAATAATAATATTTGTTATTTGAAAAGTCTGTAATAATTGTTATGCAGATCACTAACCAATTGAAACATTGTTAATGAGCTTGTTGAGCTTGCACTGATGCACTTGGTTTCTTGAAATCAGCTTCAAAAGATGCAAGATACAGTCTTAAATCCAGACTTACATGAAGCTTGTTGCGGTGCTTATTTTTTATGAAGGTGTAAGAAGAAAAAGCTCCCTCCACTAGTTCAGTATTAGTATATGGCAAGAGGCACTTGGGTGCCTTCTCACTGAGCTCTTTGTATCCCTCCTGACATCTACCCAGAAGGTAGTAAGATGCTTTCTTTTAAAATTGAATTTTAAAGCAGAACTGGTTGAAAGTTTGGTTAACTGCTCTTTTTCATTGATTGATTGTTTGGCTTCATCAAGAACACCTTTCAGTCACTAGCAAGAGGCTTGGACACAAGACTCTGTCTATGAATGCAGCAGTGACTCCATGGTACACGGGGAGTTACTTCTTTAATTTGGCTGTGTGGGTCTAAAAAACAACCTGACATAGGCTTACCTCTGTCAATACATACACCACAACAATTCCACCGACTAACGTCCTTTTCAATGAAATAACCATCAATTGCATTAAAAATATCTCCTCTTGTGGTATGCTCTGTCAATGGGTAATAAAGCAACAGGTTTCCTTCCATTTCATTTCCTACAAAGTACCTCGTGATGACAAGAAAAATAAATAAAGCAGCAACATCTACACTCTCATTGACATGAAGGGAAAATAATTTACTTTTCCTAATTCTATTACTACAGCTTTAACATCATCAGACATTTCCTGAATTTGTTGAGACATTGTATTGTTTGAAAAAGAGATAGCATGGATTTTGCAGACATGTTTTTCCCCAAACACACAGAAAACGCTATCCTTTATACCAAGAGAAATTAAATCTTCAGCTGTGATGTGGTTTTTACCTCATTTAGCTATGTGATAAGCAATATGGTATGAAACTTTAAATGCACTCTCGTTGTCTTTCTTTCCTGACATCATGTATGAAGTAACAGTTGAACCTTTTTCTAAGCACCAAAAATAATGTATTTCTTTGTTCTTATGCATAGGATGTTTAGTTTCTAAATGTCACATGAGCAGAGAGGGTTTCATACAGCTATTGAGTAATATTTCCCCACACCCAACACACGAAGGCTTAGGACAGTCATCATCCCCTACAAATGGAAACATATTTAATATACTCTTCAGAGCATTT
Source organism: Lyroderma lyra (assembly GCA_004026885.1). Classification (NCBI taxonomy): domain Eukaryota; kingdom Metazoa; phylum Chordata; class Mammalia; order Chiroptera; family Megadermatidae; genus Lyroderma; species Lyroderma lyra. The sequence continues at coordinate 81,463 of PVJL010002312.1, forward strand.
CCTTTTCCTCTGTAGTACCTGAGGCTGCACCTTCTTACTATCTCCCAGTGTGGGTGTACTCATAGCTGTGGACATATGTCGAGAAGTACTTGGCGATGGATTATAATCCACATCAAGTTTTAGTTTTTTAACTGTTCCTGTTTTCAACCACTGATCCATAACTGACACACTTAAATATCTGACAGTAATAACCAAAACTATGTTAAACATTAAATAAAAAAACTACTTGTAAAGAATCATGATTAAAAACAATGCATTTACTTTTACTCAGTCAATAACTAATCTAATCAATCAGTCTGACTACCTATGTATTTTTTCTGTTTGGGCAAGTTCTAGAAGCATCATGAATGGATTGTTCTTAAACTGCACATAATGATTGGTAGAAAAGTAGTTTGGGAGAGGGTTCATAGCCAGGCCATCACTAATCATCATTCGTTAATGTGATCTAATTTTGAAGTGTCTCCATTAACGGCAATTCAAACTTAACATTTATTGTTCCATAACTAACTTTTTCCATTTGTTTACTTGATTTTTCCACCATTACTGATTGTTTTTTGCATAACCCTGAACAGTCCAGCATGTATCCCCTTGGGAATGTGGACCACCGCTTGGGAATAGATGGCCTAGAACAAAGATATTGTTAATTTAACAAAGATATTTTTAAAATAAATTAATAATGGGTGAATAAATTAATAAGGTATTAAAGACAGTATATGTTGATTCTTAAACTAATTGATACTTTTGGTGCAGTACAGTAAAAACACAATCTGTCTAAATTGTAGAATTTTTACATGCATGATTCCCAATAGACAATTCAAAAATAAACATAAGAAAAAAGATTTAGGATTTTTTTTAAAGGCTGGAAGAAATAATCTTCCTTCTTTAGTTCTTAAAATTGTATGCAGACCAGGTGTTCATGATAGGAGTTGGTAAGTGATATGCTCATAAGTTGTAATTTAACTCTCATGCTGCACAGCTTTTTTTGTTGCCTTTACTGTATAAAGGACACTATACCAAACAGTGGGGACACAGCCATTAATAAGGTAAGCTGTGTCTTTGTCCTCATGAAGTTAACAGTTTAGTCTAGTGTCCGTCATTTACTTATGGATGGTATCTTAGGTCGACACAAAGAAACAAGAAAATCAATTGTAGCTACTAACTTATTGTTTGAGAATAGTACTCTCTTTATCTTCCTGATTTGTCCCTGTAGTTCTGGATAGAGGATATTCTTTTCTTAGAGGAATGAAGACTACTTAATATATGATTACAATCTATAGCACATTTATTTGGATGAAATAAACTGGGACTTATAAAACAAAGCAAAACAAAACAACAATAAAAAAGAAAGTGAAAATTTATAGTAAGGGAAAAATTTTATTGCTAAGAAACATCTCATCCATTCCTGCACATGACAGTGCATATTTATACATTTAGAATATATAGGAACCTTTTGGACTCTAAATTTAGCAGTAAGTTGAATCCTTCATTGACGTAGAAGCACTGTTTAAGGTTGGCAAAGAGCCAGTCCCTTTCCTGCACAGACAGTGGTGGCTATTGTTCATCATCTTCTCACAAGTGAGTGCTTATACATTCCTGTCATTAGTATAAAGGACTTTCTATTTCAAGTCAGGTTATAAAAATGAAAGTCTAAATGTTGATTCCCAAACCACCAGATTTCTTCGAAAAAGAACCCGTATGTTAACTCGATAGATGATTCCCCACAAATCTCAAGTTTATGGCCTCCATTCCGTTAGTCAGAGGAGCTCCATCTCTGACACAGCAAGAGCTGGAATGAAGCAGGCTTTCCTGAAAGCCAATTGTTGGGTTATTTTATTTACTTATTTTTTTAAACGCTCATTTAGCTTGACTTTCTGAGCACAGGTACAGAATATAAATACTTAGATTAAGTAAAATATACCATATCCTTTCTTGGTGTGGATTGTTTCAAGAATCTTTGCAGGATTTATCTCACTTCCCAATTGACAAAAACCAGCTTTTCTAGATACACTCTCTACTTGGCTTACACTTATAACCTGACTTTACAATTAAACAAATAAAAGTCCAACTGAAAGAATAGGTGTTCTTGGAATTCAGGATTGGATCATTTGGAACCTACTTTGTGTGGCTGCCAAACTTGAACATGAGGGTATTTCACAAATGAGGAACGTCTTGTGCTTGAGTTTATGTGCCAATAGCCTTGAACCGAGGCCAGAAGAGATCCCATTTTCCATTGGGAGTAAGTCAGATATAGGTCTTAGACGTGCCTCCAATTATCCTCTCACACTTATACTCGTGGGCGATGTAACATAAAATCACCATTTTGTTGGGATATAAGGAAAAATAAACAAGAAAACTAAAGCAGACTTTTGTCTGTTGTCAGTTGTCTTTCATGAAAGTATGGATGACGGTGAGAGATTTGAGGGTCTAGGAAATACAGGTGACACTACGCACGTCCCTTGCCAGGCCTGCTGTGCTCATAGCCTTAATGTAGTGACCCTGTCTTTTTCCAAACTCTGGCTTCAGACCCAGCCTTCGACAGTTTGTATCGCTAGACTTGGCTTTATATAACTCTCCTTTTCTTTTAAATTCACAAATCATAAGCCTGTACGTCTGTAACATAACAATATCACGACGACGTTAACATCACTACTTTAAAAAGGGCCTAACTTCTGATTAACCCTGTATTTGCTTGGATTCAGCTAAGTACCTGATTCAAAGCAGTCAATCCATAGGATGTTTGATACAATATTGAAAAACCAGAAATGAACATACTTTTTTTCAAAAAATCTGAGTAATTGAGAAATTGAGACAATCTGGTCATAGTAAAGGCTGCATCTCAGAGTGTGCACATGAAAAGCAGGCTGAATGAAGCGTGATCAGTGAGAAACACATGATTTTTTCCTAGTTTAGAAGAGTTTCAGAAACTTGAAAGTAACCATTTGAAAATAAGCATATGGTCCTAAATCCTTTTCTGGCCGGCCATGCTGCCTTACACTTGAACAAGCTTTTTGTCTTAGAGAGTGGGAGCCTGGGATGTAGAGAGTTAGGAGCTCTATACAATGCACTGTGCTTAAAGACAAAACATTGCATATTATTATTAAACCCATTTATAGGTTATATATACTTCATTCCCCACACACACAAAATCTCAGTATCTTGACTAGTGTTTCCTCTTCAAAATTAATCTCTTCTCCATGGTTATCTTCAGAGAGTGTCAAATTTGGAGTTCCTCATAGATGATGGGAAGTTTTTGGATTTTTGTTTTTTTGGTTTTTTGGTTACACTTACTTAAATTGTACGCTCAGTAAGAGACATTATTGATTTACTGTGAAAGTCATAGGCAAGAGATATTAAGAGCTCTTTATATGATAACCTCAATAGCTAATTCTAGTGATTGGGTATCAATAACCCTTCTTATAATCACCTAAAGAGTGCATTTTGTGAGACCTCTGGAAATAAAGAAACAAATACACACACAATAGAGTACTACAGGCATGCAGGTCACAATCATTGTTATGCATGTCTTTTGTCTATCATAAATAAACGTTATGATATTTGAAACCACAAACAAAGACTCCTGGCTGCACCCAAACAACAGTCTATGGATATTTCTTATGCTGTGTCTTCTAGAACCTGAATCTTCCCAATATTGATTTCTACACATTACAACTGAATTTTGTAGAAATAACATCATTGCGCCCTTGATGGACGCTTCGTGTCTCCCATTGCACTGCCATCCTCAGATACCATTTCTCTAGAGTTCCATGTGAAACTTGGAAGTTGGGCGAGTACACCCTTACTTTTCAGTACCTGTAGACCAGTCACTGCTCCGAAGGCAGGCCCATTTCGTTCCCATTGACTCTCAACCTCTCAGAACCTTGTGCATGGCATTTTGGACAAAGGTACTTTATAATTTTATCCATTCTCACCTGGGAAGTGGTACTTATGTGTATAGCCAACAGAAAATTTTCCATTGTTAATGGCCCACTAACTGAAAATCTCGGAATAGAAGCTAACGGAAATCATGGTGTATCAGAGAGACCAAACAACGATCTCTGAAATCTCTCTCCAGACCATTGACTTGTTTGGTCCCCTGCACTGGAGTGGTGTTTCTCACTTTGCACATACTCTGTCAGAAACATCAATTGTGTTCTCATTTTCTACTCCTGGGATAAAAATAGTTATTTCCAAAGCTGTTAATTATTCCTAAATTTGTTTTTCCAATAATCCTAATTATTTTTAATTCAAACATATCCCCAGGTACTCTTTAATATATCTATATCCATATATCTCATAAGCTTTATTTTCCATCGCCCCAAACCTGGTCTGTGAATATCCTGTTTTGCTGATTTGCACAACTACACCTCTAGTTTTTGAGTCACAGACTTGTGGTTCATTTCAGTCACAAAGTCCAGTAAATGGCTTTATGAGTAAAACATCAATGTATTTTAAATAAGTAAAATCACTTTTAAAAAAACACATCATAATTGCAACTGTAATTTTTCCATAGAAATATTGTCTTTATTTTATTTTAACATCAAAAAATCATAACTCAAGAAATTTATAATTATCTAGAAAAATCTTTGGAGACATTACAGTGATGGAACTACTGTAGAAGAAATATCACACAAAGTGACTCTACATCACCAGAATTGCATTGAAGAATAACCACATACCAGTAGGCTCTTCCGGTATTGTAGAAAAAAATAGTAAGAATGCATGTGCATTTAAGATGTGTAATTTTTAAGCATATGACACAATCTTCATTATTGAAATACTGAATGATGCCTTATGCCCCAAAGTGAGAAAACCATCTTACTCCTCACTGTACATGTAAAGGATTTTTATCTTCCTATAATGACTTATAAATCACACTTGCCTCAATCAATAGAAGATATGCAATACATTCTGATGATACCCTCCTTTTCTGGATGATAAGCAAGTGTGGTACAGTATAAGTTCAGGAAAAGGCAACAAAAGTCTGTTGCCTTTTCCTGATTCAAGCCCCTTTAGTATTATATAGATCACTATAAATTGCAAGAGAATAATCCCTGGAGAGTGAAAAACCTTCCTCATGGCAGTGCTGCCAAAAATAAAAGAGAGGAGAGAGAGAGAGAGAGAGAAGAGAGAGAGAGAGAGAGAGAAGTAAAATCATGGTTTCCAAAGAGTAAAATGCCAAACTGTGTCCTGACAGTCCTGGGTAAACAATACGACTGCTTCAGTTAGAATCAGTGATTATTTTGTGTTATTTTGGTTGCTAAGGGACTCTCATTATTCTACTTAACTGACATTTTGCCCATATTTATTTTAACTGACTATGGCTAATCATTACCCTTCTTGTTGACCTTGGGAGAAAAATACAATATTAAGTGATATTTTGAATTATAAGATATTTAGCTCATAAAAGTGTATAAAGGTATGGTTAGCGATTCATTTAGAGTATTAAATGTGCCCATTACATTTCAAAAAGTGGGACCAACTGCCACTCATGTTTTCCTTCTTTGGTCTGGCATCCATTGTCTTCAAGCAAGTTACAGTAGCTGTAAGTGTCACAGCTGTTTAGTTTCAGCATGATGAGACCAGTAAGAGGTGTGCAACAGAATAACCATTAAGCATCTTAAAAATCAAACTAATAAATGTTAAAGAAAAATGCAATAGAAACCCTTATAAGGAGAAGATCCCCAAGTCACAATTTGCTCAGAAGTAAAAATTTTAACAATATCTTCTCTATCTCAGGGGTTAGGGTAGGTTACCTATACATCCACAAATAAAAGATTATATGCCACTCTTTTTTGATTAATTATTTTCCTCATTATTTACTTTCTGTTTTGATAGGGGAAGATTTGGTTTATACTCAACACACACATTTCCTCAATTTCACAGTTACATTCATCATTATTTTTTATCTTTTCTCAATTATATTTTCACCTTTAATTAATATAATTTGTTTATCTTATTCTCAGCATTTCCACAGTAATTATTCTCTTAATGTCTCATAATTTCAGCATGTCAGTACTCTTGACTTTGTCCAATTCTGTTCTTTTTCCTGTTTGCCTTTAGAAAGCTTGGAAGCTATAGCTTTCCTATTACAACGTCAAGGTTGATAACATTTCCATTTTTTCCTGAATTAACTTTCATGTATGGTTTATGGAAGCATAGTTAAAATCCACTGAGGTCTATTAGTATGACTGTAAACATCATACATGGAGCGAAAAATAAACGTGCATTGCTCAAAGAGGTTTCTTCTTAGGTCAACATAAAATACCTTGTTATTTTTTAACATTACTTATTCTAAGGTTTGCTATCTTTTAACATTTCCTGATTTCTTGTGTTTAAATTGTTTATTTTTTGTGAGACTTCTTGGTGATTCTTCGTATTTTCTATTAGTGCATTTTCTCATTAAGATGCTAGGGCAACTTTAACGTGTCGTATAGTTCTATGATGATCTGATTTTCAGCAGGCACTTCAGGAACTCACTGCTCTATGCTATTTTGTGACTGCCTTTTAGCTACCTCTATCATTTTATTTTATTTTGTCTCTTTTTGCCTTAGAACACTATATCTGTCACTAAATATACATATTTAATAATATCAGCTCATAGTACAATAAATAGTTGATAATTATCATCTACAATGAAACAATAAAAACAATTTCTAGAAACACTTGATTAGCAAATAAACTATTTGATTATGCTTTCTTTAAAACAATATTAATGCTTTGCATTGAAAAAGGCAGTTATTAAAGGAGATGTTCTGTTTTGAAATCAATTATGGTTTGAAATTTTGTCCTATTGGAGCCATGTTGTATTTAAATAGGAACTGGTGAAAAAGAAATCTAAATATAGACAACACAAATAAAGACTGTGCGAGAGCATAAACATGCCACCATTTATGTAGAATGGGTTGCTAAGTATCTTATAATAATATTTAACTTCCATAGACTGACCAACAGCAAGGACTGGATATTGTGATTCTGGATATCTCTTATCAGCTAATCACCTGTAAGTAACCCAGAGATTTCCTGTGAAAAGAAGAGCCAAGTGAAGTTCAGATTCTAGCTCAGTCATTTAAATATTGTCTGGAAGTTTTTGCCAAATTACTCATATTCCAGTTCTGAAAAGTGGATATAACAATATCTATCCTTGTAGTTTATATTGAAATCTAAATGTGGTAAGACTTATAAACGGTCTAATAAAACTGTGGGTGCGTAGTAGGAACTCAGTATTTATAATGAACACTATTATTACCTAAAGAGGGTAGTGTCTCTCTTCTGCTGCCACACTAAATGCTTTTCTCAAAAACCTAGGCATTTTATGAGGTAACATTCCACGTAATTCTAGTGGTACCATATACTAAATCGTGTGCAAGCACTTGGAGTGCATCAGGAAAGAAAGTACTAATTCATTTGACTCGTTCCTTTTTCAGCAACTCATGTACTAAAAATAAAGCACAGTTCCCAGTGCTAAAAAGAGTATCGATTTATATGTTCTTGTTTATTTTTATCACACTCAATTACTTCAGCATACTTTTAAAGAAATTATGTAAATTTTTTTTAAAGTTCAGATGAGAATTTCTCAATACTGCAAAACATTAAAAATTATATGGAACTCCTTTTAATAATAGTATAAACTAAATTATTCTCCTGTGAGCACTGACTATCCATAGTTTGAAAAATGTTCCATAAATTATGCATTGAAATCACTTAATAGTGAAAGGGAACCTGGAACTAAGCCTTCCTAAGCATTCTCAGTTAGTTTTACACAGTTAGTGCATGAAATGATTTTTAATGCTAAAATAAATAATATGGCCCTGCTGTTTGTTCAAAGAGAATCGAAGATTTAATAGAATACTTAGGAAGCCATTTAAATCCAATTAGAACTATATGTGGCAATGGGACTTTTCACATCTGTAAGGTTGACAGTAAATATTTATTATCTGAGTGTTACTTGCTAATACTCTGCTTCCTAATTGCTTTTCTGTATTGCATAGCAGACTCAGAAATAGATTGAAGAGATTGCACTTTCCAAACTTTAACAATAGGCGCTCTAAAAGCAAACATTTGCTCACTTGACTGCCACAGTTCTATTTTAAATTACTTTAAATTTGGGTTAATAAGACGACAAACTTTTGTTTTCAACGTGTTCTAGTGCACTGCCATTTAAAAGCCTAATATTTCTCTCACCTCTCAAAGGATTCCCAAACTCACAACTATAGTATTTGTATATTTATATATTTAACAATGAAAATAGTGCTAAGGTGCTTTAAAGTTCAAATAATAACTTTACATGTATTATCCATTTGCTATTTATCATTTTGTATGAAAAACACATATTTTTCCTGAATTTTTCTTTAAGGATTATAGACATTCATCAGATAATTTTTATCTCAAAATCTACTAGCAAACGTGCATTCGTATAAAAAACCTCTGCTGTTTCTGTTTGTTTGTTTGTTTGTTTGTTTGGTTAAACACAATCTTATCTAATTCCAAGCTCTTTCTACTTCGGTCCTTTTTGTTGGCATATCTGGCATATCTACCAATTTAAAACTCCTTCATTTCTTTATATCCTGCTTTATCTACCATTCCATTTTTCTTCTACTCTTCCTATAGCAAAATTCCTTGAAAGAGTTGCTTGTCATTTCATCTATTTCTGTCTTCTCCTATTGCTTTTTGAAAAACAACACTTAGTTTTCTTCCCTGGAAATACAGCAAAACTGCTCTTAAAGAGCTCTGTGAAATCCAGCATTCAAGACTGTGTCATCATGGTCGTTGACCTATTAACGACATTTAACCTGTATCTTGCTTCCTTATCCTTGACATTGTTTTCCTTGGCCTCTGGCTAATTCTCTCAGTCCTTGTATATCTTCTTTGAAATCCATCTTTATAAATATTTGGTTTCCAAATACATAGTGATATGTAGCTCTGACCCGAATACCTCTTCCAGCTATAGGCTTATATGCACCAATCATCTTAGATAGCTCTCCCGGGTGATCAAAATTAATACATCTTAAGTTTAATTCTTTTTTGCACCCATGCTGATAGGCTTCTCCCCAAGCATTCCTCACTTCAGAAAATGCAGTACATTTATAACAATATATATTTAGAAAAATATTGAAATGTGATATTGAGAACATTTATAGTCGTCAGGGATAATTCTGATAGAGAAAATTATATTTTTCCAGTTACTAAAGCCAAAACATGTCATATTATCATGAGCTTCTGTATTTCTTTCAACCCACACATTAATCTATCAACAGATCCTCTGGGCTTTATCTTCAAAAGTGTTTCAGATTCTGACTGTTCCTGCTTATCATAACAGCTATCCCTTAAGTTTAAGTCACTATCATTTCTACCCTAGACTTTTATGAAAAATGAAATCTTCATGTTTCCATTGTTCTATTCTCTCTCCTAAATGATATGTAATCAATACTGTAGCTGGAGTGATCTTTTTAAAATTTAAATAAAGTTGTGGTCATTCCTGTTCAGGATTGTCCCCTTGTACACATCAAATCCAATGTCTTTAAATGGGCTGCAGTGGCCTCCAACCTAGCCTGTCTCGTTCTCTCATATCCTATTCCAGCCACTCTGGTCTCCTGGATTTTTCCATGAAGTTATTAAGGATGTCTCCACCTCAGGGCCTGGCATTCTCTGGCTTGATTGTTCTTTACCTCATGACTGGTCCCTTCACATTTTACAGGTCTTCAATCGAATACCTTTTCCTCAGGTGAGATATTCTTGGATGTTTTGACAACACTATCTAAAAAAGCAGAGTATTTCATACTCTGTTTCCTTATCATTTTTCTTTCTTTGTAATATCTACAGTATTATGTTTCTTCATAGCCTATGAATATATATGTATACATATATACTTATACCTGTGAATGCACGTATGAGGGCTGTCCAGAAAGTATCCAGTCATGTAACCGTCGTTACATTGACATTGGCTGGATATATTCCGGACAGCCCTTACATGTGTATATTCATGTTTTGTTCCTCCCCTCATACTAGAAAATGAGCTCTGTATTTTTAGAGACTTATCTCATTAATTAATTTATAAAGAAGTAATTTTTGTGATTGTGTATAGCTGATTCAATCAGGAGTGTTTTCAAGGCAAAGGTTGTTAACATAAGTCTTCCCCGCAACATAATGGCCTGAAGACACTTGGTATTTTTATGAAGGGTTAATCAGTGAATTCAGTGCTTAAATGCTTCATTTCTCTTTGGTTAAATGAATCTTCTCAATTCTGTTCTTACATAATTAGCATTTGAGAACTGAATACATGGGTGAACAGTGAATAATTAGGCCAGTCCCACATACAATGTCTAAAGAAGGTGAAAAAGATGCACATAACTATTCATGGGTATTGTCATTATTCACAGGGCATATCTTAATAAAGACACTTTTCCAACTAACCTCACTCCTATAGTTATCTCTGTCCATTGTACTCTAAATTTCAAAACCCTCTATGTGCTAAGTCACGTCTTGACCACCTCTGTGGTCACCATCACACCTGTTATACTGACTTGCATCTAAATAGCACTTAATGTGTTACTCTGTTTTTTTATTTTTTTAAAAAAAAACAGTGAGGCAGAATCTTAGGTTACAAAAATAATTTCTTTAAAATGCAAGCGATTGTGAAAGTATACAGTTAACAAACTTGCATGTATTAATATACTTATTAAATAACATTCATTACATAAAGGGAATAAGAATCTATTTGTCACTCCCTCCACGTGCTAACTGACATTTCTGCAAATTTGGTGTCAATAAGGGAACATATGTTTTCACGTGTGGAAAATAAGCATGAGCTAACTTCAGGGAACTTCTATAAATATAAGCTTTCAGGCATTGGAAAAATGGCATAGACATATAAGTTTAAGACATCTTGATTTAAAGTATTTTTTATCACACTAGACCAGAGGAAGGAAAATCAGCTGTCTTTCTGTTTGAACTCCTCATTTGAAACCGTACAGCATGGATTCCTCTTACAAGATTTCAAACTGCAAGAGATTACCATTCAGAGATCGATCCATTCACACACACACACACACACACACACACACACACACAAATTGTTCCTGGAAACTCTTTACTGAACTTCTCAAGTTCAAAATATGGAAATTGGAAGGAGAACTGACTCTGGATGGTGAGCACACCAGGCAACACATAAGACATGTACACTGGACTTGCTTGATTTCCAGTTAATGGAGAGTCTGGATTTATCCATCATCTGCCAGTCACCAGGGGTGCTGGTTAACTGAGAGTCTACTGCATTACAGAATTGTACACTTGAAACTGTTATAATGTTACTAACCAAGGTCACCTCAATAAATTTAATAGTAAAATAAAAAACATGGAAGTTGAGAAGCCTGTCTAAAAATATTCACTCTGCTGAATAAACATAATAAATGTTAAATAAAAATTACATGGGAAAGAAATTTAATTATTTCAGTTTGATTCCAAATTTTATTTATTTGTAGTAAGAGGATGTTCCTCCTCCTGTATCATTAAGCAGAAAAGGAAAGCTTGGCTGGAGGAGGCATCATTTTGCTTTAGAGCAGGGGAGTGTGGGAATGGCTCCTGTGCCTCGAACTCTAACTGCTCACAACTTCTCCCATTTGTAAATGCAGGTGGCACATCCGTAAGTGTGCACTCCTGATAGGTAAAGCATCTATACTGTATTTCCGTACAGGGTAGCATACATCTTGCTGTTTAAATAGCGAAGGTACGTGGTGTTGCCGTTTTGTAATTCTCAATGCTCAATAATACAAATGATCTGTTACCCAGTATTATGTTGCTTACTTGGTTATGCTCAAGCAAATTATTATTCTGCCTTTTTTCATCTGCAAAATGCTGCTTAATGTTCTGGCGTTGCAACTGCTAACTCATCAAAAAGTATATGACAGCATTATGCCAGCAGTTAGGAAAGATTTGCTGTTTAAAACAAAGTAATTAGTTCCTGCAAGTTTTAGCAAGTACATTGACAGTATAAAAATGCCAGAATCACCACTGGGACTCTAATTGTTGCGCTCACCTTTCACTTTTCTGCATGAATATTATCTACATTGTTTCATCACATAGGCCGAGCAGCTTGCATACTTCTTGGAAATGGGAAAGAAAACTAGATCCTGACGTGTTTAGCCATTTCAGAAAAGCAAATTTTACCTCGTAATTAGGGGAGAAAAATGTCATAGGAGATGCCAGCAATTTGTGAGATACAACTGATCCCATTTGAAATAAGTCTCCTGAATACTGGATCTGATTTGTAAATGAAGTTTTGCACTTAGCCTCCATAAAGATGAAAAGAATGACATTAAATTAATAAAAACTAAGCTACACTGAAGGAAGCAGGTGCAGTGTGTCCTAACCATGTGTCATGTAATGACGACTCCATAATAAAATGTAGTCTCATTGCATCATGATACTACAAGGAAATAAAGGCATCCTGAGTAACACTGGGAAGTTCATATATTCTTTGCCATTTAGAAGGAACAGAATTGGAAGACCCAACTTTTAGAATCCCATTACTAGGGATTGTCCATCTCCATTTAGTAGCTTGTGATTGTACACACACTATTTAAGCTCCTCATCCCTCACTCTCCTCATGCTTTTGAAGAGGATCGTCTTACCTTCCTCACACGTTAAATGCAGCGATGACTACAGAACACTAGCCTGTACGCCACCCTCACAGTAAGTCTGAGTACGTACTGAAGAATCTGGGAGTAACGTTTAACAGAGACGCAGAAAGATAATCATGTTATTGCATAGTCTACGGTTTCCTTAAAGATCACCATCCCAGGCTCCCTGGAGATAGAGATCTCATTTTTTGGTCTCACAAGAGGGCAGAACAACCACTATGGAACATATGTTTGACAAAGAATTAACCACTCTGGGAGGCAGCATATTTCATGATGACTGTGTCCTGGGATTCCATTTAGATAACTGTAACACTTAAGAAATGTTTCCTTTGAATGTGCAATAAACACCACCCTCTCAGGGGTCTGTCTAGTCACAGAACCTTTTCTTCAGGATCCCTTTCTGATGGTGGGAGACAACATTCTCACCCATCCTGAAGCTTGTCTTTATTTTGAACTGAAAACTCCTCTGATTCCTATTTCATGACAAATTCCAAAACGCCGTGCGCCTGCTTGTTTTCTGCTTCAAAGCCCACTTCAAACACAACACGCTTCAATAGACAGTACTGCAGCTCTTCTGTTAGAATCCCAGTGTAAACGCCTTTTGTTTTCCTGCCGCTGGGACTGCTCAGTGTTTCCAGCCTGCATCTATTTAATTCCTGTTTTCATTTGCTTTGGTCATATTTAGTTTGTGTTTATTTGTTTATCGGAGCCACATCCTCCTTTTGACCCCTGTTAAGCTCAATTCCCAAAGAAATGATCTTTTTAATTGTGCAATTAAACAGGTGAATCATCTGAAAATAATGTGCCACACCTTAAGGGTTCTATCTAGTCACTTGAAAACTTTGCATAAGGCAGTCGTAAAGACAGAGACTTCTTCCTCCTCCTCTTCTTTTTTATTTCTCCTTTTTTTTAAATTTTTATTCTTTTTAAGCCATCATTTTAAATGTTATTGAAGGTGTATTATCTACCAGGTTGAATAATTTACCTGCATTATCTTATTTAATCCTTACACCCAGTAGACAAGGTAGTTAACAGTTTTCATTGTGCAAACACATTGCCCCATTTCCCAGCCCCAGGCTGGGAGGCTCATGTGCTTTATCAGGGGGAAAGCCATGGACCACCAACTTTGGGGCATACCTTTGTCATCAGCTGTGCATTTAATTGGTTGCATTTTTTTAGTCTAGATTTCTTGGCTATATTCATAACAATTTTTTTTTTTTTTTGCTTTTATGGTATGTGGGTAGCTCCCTGACTGGAAATCGAACCCAGGCCGCAGCGCTGACAGCGCCAGCGCCGAAGCCTTAAGCCACTACACCACCAGGGAACTCCCCATAACAATTTTATGAATGACTTCTTCAACTGTCTCAATGACTCCAGTACCCTGTTTTGAGGGTCAGGTTATTGAGTATTCTTTATCTCTCAAACCTCAACAAAAATAACTACATCCACAGCAATAAACATAGGAAGCATAGACAGCCACAAAATCTTGGCTTTTCTGTTATAAAGTGAAACCAGGTGCAAGAAGCAAAAACAGCAAACAGTGGTTATTAGGGAAAATTAGAAGGGGCATTAGCTAAACCTGAGTTTGGTGCCAAGCTTTCTCACCTTCAGTAAATTACTTAATATCTCTGAGATCCACCTGCTTTAAAAATAAAAACTATTTTATGTGTTCTAGTATGTTCAATTTCTAAAAATACAGTACCTGACTCATCATTAAAGTCAATCATAATAAAATCCAGCACATAATAGATGTACATAGAGGACAGCAGGGGCTCGTCTGTACACCAGCAATAAATCTCCCCAATTCAGGGGCGAACACTATGCAAGTTTGTGTCTGACTTACCCTGTGTGTCTAACGTGAGTTGGCGGGGGACTTACACTCATTGTGAGCACTGAAGAACCCAGGACGACAGAGGCTCTTCCCACAGCTTTACTCAGTTGTTGAGACAGAAAAAAAAAAAAAAAAAGCTATGGCCAATCACGTGATGAATTACAACATTTCCACGTGCACTTACATTCACTGGCCATTCAAATCAATCTCGTGAATTGCTACAAAGTCCCTGGAAAGGAGGAGGAGGAGACATGGATGCCTGTTGAATTGTGTATCAGTCATAGCTCTGCAGAAACAGACTGGCAGGGTGTGTGTGTGTGTGTGTGTGTTCCTATGCATATGTAAAACAGTTCATTATAAGAAATTGGATTACGTGATTATGGAGCTGGAGAAGTCCACACCCAAGAGAACAGTTGATATAGTTCCAGCTCAAGTTCAAGTCCAAAGGCGGGAAAAGACCAATATCCAAACTCAAAGACCATCAGGCAGAGAGAGAGAAAGCATTCTTTCTTACTCAGTTTTACAATCTTTTCAGACCTTCCATGGAGGGGAGCCTGCTTTACTCAGTCCCTCAGTTCAAATGTTCACTTCTAAAAATATCCTCACAGGCACATCCAGAAATAAGTCATTATTTGGATACACTGTAGTCCTATCAAGTTTAACATATAAAATTAACCATCACAGACAATCCAAAACAGTCTATATTTGGATTATATGTGGGAATTTGCAGAAAATTAATCCAGACAACAAAATTATTTTAAACAACCAGAAAAAAAGAAATATACTACAGTGGATTTTTAAAAATCCTGTCTGTAGGAGTAATCACCCCCCTTCAGTCAGCAGTTAGGAAAGGACTTGGAGGTAAATAATTCTCTGACCCTTATGTTTTAATCTCATGGTAGAAAAGCCAGAATGCCATGAGTTTCTCCTTTTCATGTGCAGTCACAATTCTTTCCCCCTCCACACTCCACACTCCCATCCCCATATGTGTCTGACACACTTCAGAAATGATACCACACAGCTGCTTCTGTAGCCATCTGCTTTATTGTAAGTCCTTCTTTTCAATTTTATGTAATTTCTGAGAACTATGTCATTCTTGTATGAGATTCCTCTTTTATTATGCCACAGCAGGATCAGAGGATTTTAAATAAATATACATGAAATTTTAGACTGCATTTATGTTTATATTTTCACTAGAATAACATCTATTCACCATGGAGAGCTTAGAATTCCATAACCAGTAATTGACGTTTATTCGTAGACAGCCATGTTTATACACCAACGACAACCTACACAACTTCATTTCAATTGTCTAAGCATTATTAACATTAATGAAATAGCTTAGTCTTTATGGGAACCAAAATACTCACAAACATGGTTTGCAGATGGCATGGCAGAGTATAAAAGCCTGATTGTCAGTAAAAACAGGTTGGAAAACAAGTTTTTTCTCTGACTTGATATTTGGCTCTGCCATTTCAAAAGAAAGGATTTAACTTTTCAAATCAGACAGGAGAAAGAAACATTGTAGCCACATTAGGCATAAACAACTCTAGAACCTAAGTGTTTGAAATCATTTCATTCCAAGGGATAAAACATTGAGCTAATGGACGTCAGACAGTGGGCGTTCCTCCTGGTGAGCCGTTCACTCCGTCTCATTTGATCCTCCCGAACCTGTTTTGCAGTGGTCAGATTTCCGTGCAGCTCAACACAGTGGCACGGCCCTAGTATGTCTGATCGGAGACATGCCTGTCTTTCACATGTTTTAGTAGTAGTCTCTGATGGTTGCAGTCCACAGTACAAAGGCATTTTAGAGACAAAGTTTTAGAAATTACCTAGCTTAACCTCACCACTTCGTAGAAGAGGAAACACTTTTATAAAAGAGAGAGATGCCACTTCTGTCACTAACAGACGTATCATTAATAGCTCCTTCCTCCTAATCCCTGTACTGGGCATGCATTGCATGGGAAATGAAGGCTGTTTTGTAGCCATAGGAAAATGACAGGTTTGTTCAGCAAGGTCTTATACTAGGAAAATATCTAGGGGAAATGTCATTTGTGTTTCCCTTCCTCCCTAATCTCTCAACCTTAGGACTTTTCAGAGATCCAAGTTTATTTGGTATAGATGTCAGCGTACCAATACCACAAAATTAAGAGACCACCAAAGGACGAATTAGGGAACACTTGCTCTTTTACAGATATGCTACTAATGTGTTATTTGACCCTGGACATATTAATCTAGCTTTCTTCTACTGCTATGATAGAGTAAAAGGTGTTACTGCAGATTTTTAAATAATTTTGGAAACACGGAAGTCTTTTAAGATTCTGGTGAAATGAGAAAAACCACTTTTCAGAAAAAGGAACATTACTTAAGTCTTGCATATCAAATTAGATGATCAAATTTAAGAGTGTAATTCCCTCAAAGGGAACATTCAGACTCTGACAGCAAGTGATTCATATGTTGCTGGAGATTGTAGAACTTTAAACAACCCAGATCATTGGAATATCTAATACAGGGCCTGGCACACTCCATTTAAAGGCAACAAGACAGTACAGTGCAAAGACTGGAGACACGCACCTAGGTTGAAATATTGACTTAAACCCTGTAGGTAATAAACTGTCAAAACCAAATAGTAGATTCCATATCTACTGTTTCCACCTGGTTGGACTGGTATGAAGATAAGCAATTACATAATACATGCAAGCTGATAACAACAGTACTATGCACTAAACATACCCATTAGACTTGTGGACTAGGAGATTAGGACATGGGCATTATTCTGGTTACCACACTGACTTTTTCTTTGATCTCTGCTTGTTGGATTTCCCTGTCCTCTCTTTATGAGTAGTTTTATCACTACCTTTTCCGTAAAATCAACAGTGTCCATTCCTACTGAAAAAGACCTTTTATATCAAATTAGATGATTAGATGGGTCATTCATTGCATTCCTCTTTCCTCTGATATTTGTATGTGTACGATATCTAAACCCTTGATAATTTCTTAGATTTTATTAGGCACTGCATTCATGTATCCTTTTCTTAAAATTCTGGAAGTGACAGATTTCTTTTAAAAATCTCCAAAAAGGAGAAAGGACTTATATTCCTAGGCTAGTACTTAGGGAAATGGCTCTCACTGTATGGATTGATAGGTTGGTCTTGCCACTCTTTCTTTCTGGCTCCAAGTATCAGCCACTGACACTACCCTGATATCATCTTTCCTTATTACAGATGTAGGACCCTCTACTTGCTTTGAAATACATGAGCACTGCCTATCTAGTTTATTGGTGAAAAAGTGAATTTACTCCATCTCTCTTAGGCTCCCACAACTCCTCTGTAAGTGTCAGTTGCTTCTAGGCAAGGATGTCTGTGAATTGTGGCATTTGAAATATCTATTTTCTGTCTTAAATATTTATCCTAATCTTATTTCACCACAAACATCAAGTAAAGGTTAAAGATTCTCAAGAGTGGTTGCTCTGGGTTTTTGCTGTTGTTTCATTTTGTTTAAAACACACACACACACACACACACACACACACACAGAGTGGTTTATGCATAAAGCATCTTGGATTTCCTCCACAACTGGTGTCACTACCTGATTTTGCAATTAAAGAAAATAGAAACAGGAGCAGAGGAGTCAGCAGGGGTGAAGCGAAGTTCTCACACTATGAAGTATTAGTGAGGTAGTTAGCCAACTCCCTAACGCTCTCAGAAATTGCATGAGGTCACTGGGAAATTCGTCGCTCTTTTGTCATCAGCCAAATTAGGTTTGCCAATCTGCTATGCCTGGTACCATAGCCAGACATCTGCAATGATCCCAGCCCCTTCTAAGCTTGTTAATACACAAACACTTTGAGCCATTCATTTTCCAAGTCCTTTTCTTCTCATTATAGGATAAGAAATCCTGGATCTCTATGGTCATTATCATCATCATAATTCAACTGTAGCAACCTTTCTTTCACCGATAAAATTATGTCCAACATAAACCAGAATGAATTAAGATCAGAGCAGCTACAGACTGCAGAACTCTTTCAGCTGTAAATCTCCTTTGAACAAACTCTGGGAGTTCACACACAGGTAGCAATAATGATATAGTCAAGGTCCCTTCATGACTCTCTCGGGGTTCTGTGAATTTTAAAGAAATTAAAGGAAATGTACATAGACACGGATGTCCTCTCCATTAAGGAGATGGATGGGCCGAGTGTCAGTTTTGAAATTTTCTCTTTAAATAATTCCTCCCACTGCCAGCAAAATTACTTCTGACAGAGCAAACATGATTACATTAGGTCAGCCCCATCATTTCACAGGATTTGCACATCCTTATCATAACTTTACTCTTCTACATGTCTGTGCAGGTGCAGCTGGTACAGAAAAGTCACATTTATTTAGCTTGTTTAGGGTATTTGTAGAGTTCACTTTTCCAACTCTTAATATTAGGCAATTTTCACTAGAATGTGAATAAATACCTACATTCTTTTATTGGGCGATCACATCTCAGTATGTCCAAGTTACTTATTTGCTTAATTGATATCCATTATGTACATATTTATACAAGATAACTCAAACTTTTTCTTCTTTTTTTTTTTACCCAGTACTGCTTCTCATTTCTTCACAATGTAACATGGCAGCGTACCTTTCTTAAACTACAACAGTGATGTTTGGTTGATTCCAAAACTATTAATTATTGATATATACAAGAATATCTAAAGTAATCAGATATATATATCTTTGATCATGACACTGTCTTGACAGACGTTTCTTAACATTTCTATCCACGTGCCTCTGTGAGGATAGTCTTAGGTTAAATACTGGACATGGAAGTTCGGTTCTGTGTTCCACAAGTATGGCCCAGATGGAGAGATCCTCTCAGAACTCTTTTTAAGAAGTGGGGTTAGCCAACAGCCTTCAGCTATTCACAATGAAAGAGTCCATCTCATCTTTTGAGCTGAAGTCCCAGCCTTCTTGGATGGTCCTCGGTCACTGACAGAGTGATGTATTGGTACAAAAGCCTACACACTTCTAACCAACGTTGACTTCTTTGATGGTCAGTCTTTGCCTCGAGCTTCTCGTTGGGGTACAAGAGACTAACCCAAAGGTTTAGCCCCTGTTGAAGTAAGGACATATTAAGTAAGAGGATAAATGGACTTGTTAGAGTTAAATAAGTAAGTAAATAAATAAATAGGTTTGTTTAAAGAAAGCAGTATCCTTGGCTATTTATTTCTAGAATTATACATACTCTTAGGGGAAAAAAAGTCTACCATAGTATAAACAATAGAAAAGTTTTTTTGTTTGTTCATTTTAATTTCATTCAAACATACAGTTAAAAGACAAAACTTTTTTATTTTTATTATTTTAAATTATCGGCTTTTTTCACATGGCAATTAAAAACTTACATGAAGATATGAATAGAACATAAACATGTTGTCTCCGTTTGGAATTTGCAAATAGTTCCAAAACTGATACAATATTTTCATCTTTAAAATGGCATCATTCTAAAGCTCATTTTTGAGGACCTATAGAATTTGAGAGCTCCAGAAGCTCTCTGACTCACTCTCAGAAGTGGGATTCTAAGGTGCCCTCTAAGATTTCTATCTCTTTGTTGTAATGGGGCAATGTACTACCTGGGACTGAGGAGATGATGGATTTTATTCCCATGGCTGGGTTACTGTGTAAGACACAATTGACCTTAATATAGGGAAGTAATCCAGGTGGGCCTGATCTAATTACATGAGCTTCTTAAAAGTAAAGAGTTTTCTTTAGCTGGGGACAGAAGAGGAAGTCACAGATTTGAAGCAAGAGAAGAATTCACAGCACCATTGCCGATTCAAAGATGTAGAAGGACATGTGACAAAGAATGGAGATAGCTTCTAAGAGCTGAGTGTGGCCTCCAGCTGACCACTGTCAAGGAAAAAGAGACTTCAATCCTATAACTACACAGAACTAAATTCTGACAATGACCACAATGATTTTCGAGCAGTTTTTTTTCTCCACAGCCTCCAGATGAGAACTTAGACCAACAGATACCAGCATCATGATACCTTGAGCAGAGAACTCAGTCATGCTGTGAATGTGCTTCTTACCTTATATATCATTTACTCTTAAATGAACATTTAGATAACCATTCAGTTTCTGTGTGTGTGTGTGTGTGTGTGTGTGTGTGTGTGTATGTATAAATTAAGGAACTGAAGAAATGAGATTATTTTTTATTATAGCATCTTAAAATACTTCTGTTTAGACTATGCAATTTAATAATTATCACATTTGAAATAGATGTCCATTAGTTATGCAAATATTTGACAAAATTCATTTTAAATTTAATGAAAACAAAGAACACTGATATTAATTCAACTTCCTTCCAAGGAAGAAAACAAGTTCAATTGTATTAATATACATACTTTCTGATACTTAGCCACTCTATCTTAAGTAAGACTGGTCCAAGGACTTTTCTTTCAAGACCACAATATGAAAATTAGAGGCAAAATTGTAAGTCATAAATGTTAAGCCAAACTCCCACATGACAGGATAGTCGAATTGTCTAATGGAGTCAAGCAGATGACATAAAGTCTCAGCTTCACCACTTACCACCCACATTGTCAGAGAAAACTTTCTTCACCTCACAGAGCTCCCATTTCTCCTATAAGAAATGGAGGAAAAACTATCGGCCTCAATAGTACTCAGGGATCCAATTAATTCATGTAGGAAAAGACATCTGGCATTGAATGTGATGTGTAGTAGGTACTCAGTAAATGCTAATTCTCTTTCCTATCTTTCCCACTGAACTTTATCTTTATTACCATATATTTTAAACATACAACCATATATCAAGATGGATAAAATTTAGCACATTATATATTTATTATAGTTTATTCAAACTTATTTCTCATGTTCTATTATATATTAACCTAAAATGTATTCCTCATGTTGTATTATGCATGAACCTAAAAGTCTACCATGCATATTATGTGTATGTTAGAATTATTTCCTATACTTGAAAATACAATCTAATCACATCACACATAAAAAGTGTCCAGATTCATTCATTTATAAAAGCAATTTGAGAAAATTAGCATCATTATTATGTAGCAACTTTTGTTGATTCTTATATCAGGGTGCAAAATTATTATATAAATATATTTATTTACATTTACTTAAATTTAGTTAAACTTTCTTTTCATATTCAATAGACAGTGTTGACCTTATTCTTAGCATTGACCTGACATGGATCTCTGCCAAACGTGGTTAAATATATGCTTGATTTTATCCTGTTATGTGGAGAGTTTCAAATTAAAAAATAAAGACATTCATATTTTTCTACCTGGTAGAAAACTAAAAATAAGTAAAATAAGTAAATACACACACACACACATCCATTATTTGCATATATATATGTGCAAATAATGATATTATTGGATAGGTTTATGTTTAATAAATTTGTTCATTAAATAAATTTCTAGGTTTAGTACATAGATATGTTTATTTTGTTATTTCTGACTTTCACAGAAATTCATGAGAAAGGTGTATTTTTTTCCTACATTTGAGACAACTAAAGCTTAGGGACTATAAATTATTTATCAATGATCATATAGCAACTAAATTGTCAAGTCATGAATCGAGGGAAGGTCAGATCTGCAAAAATTCTTCACATGGTGATGTTTTACTTGTTTATTTTATTCTGAATGGCAGAATCTTTTTCAAAAAGGCATACCTGACAGTCTGAAAGTTCTCTATTTCTATTGGATAGTAGGCTCAACTTCACTTATCATTACCCTTGTATCTCTAGACCTACCTAAAACTGTATCTACCTATATCATTTTAACATGGGCCCAGCAGGAGAGTGTTTAAGTAATACATAGGTTCTGGATCTAGAATGCCTGAATTGGCCACTTGTACCCACATCTCTGTGACATTAGCAAGTTACTTAACATCGCAGAGCCTCAATTTCAGCCATGAAAAAATAAAATAGTAACTTTCTCATTTTATTGTTAAAACTAAATGACAAATTCTCTAAAAGTGTTTAGGAATATTCTGACACATATTACTTATACTTGCATGACACCTTGTTGTTTGTACAGTGCTGCCAACATAAGTGCATGGTAGCAAGTTCACAAACTTAATTGTAAGATTTTGGGTGGGATGACAGCTCTGATTGCCATTCCAGAAAAAGAGTTCCAAATTGTTTTGAAGGGTGGACTAGGCTCTTGCGTTGGTGCATAGTACTTTGAAGGGGAGTACTTCGAAGGTGACCATAGTGATATTCAACAATGAGGTGTGTAGCACTTTTTCTAGGATGAATTCACAGAATTAATTGTCTGACCTCATACATAGATGATGTATTATAGTATTGTACACTTGAAAACTGTGTGATTTGCTAACCAATGTTACCCCAATAAATTCAATAAATATTTTTTAAAACTAACATTAGCAAACCCATACGATATAAACACTAAAATCTCCTTTAGAATTAAATAAAAATCACTAAACTTCCCATATCACATTTTTGAGTGGCTGAATTGTTTTAAAATTATCTGACAACTGTAGAGTGAGAATTGTGGTATTACATCAGTGATCAGCAACTGGTACAGCATATTGGACGCACTGGTTCTTTCTATAGAAACAGATTGGTGAAGACAGCATACTTCAGACATGTAGTGTGGGGAAAGTGGGTAAGCAAAAAAATTAAAGCTTAAAATTCAAGCAGACATCTCTTGGCAAACCTTATGTAAATAAGAAGGGGCAAGAACTCAAATATATGGCGATAAAGAACACATAACACAACACACAGATGATGTAGAATTATGCACCTGGAACCTATGAGAATTTTACCAACCAATGTCACCTCTATAAATTTAACAATAAAAAATTAAATCTAATTTAAAAAAGAAAAAAAGAAAATAGAGCAGAATAGGATACTGAGTGGATTGAGACCTTTCTTAGCCACACTGTTAGGATTACCATTACCACTCCTTGTAGTGAACCGAAACTGGGTGCCATGACTTACCCTATAGAGTCAGTTAAATAAGAGTACATATAGTAAATAACTGCATAGGTCTCTACACACTGTGTGGGTTCTGCATTATTAACAAGGTCTTGACACAAGGATTTATTGTAAGGCAAGAGAGAAGGAGAATAATAGAGGGCAGTGGGAGGACGAGTTTTAACAGATACCACACAGATATGTGTGTATTATATTGTAGTGTTTGTCCACAACCCAGAGTCACTTCTTCCATCGCCATATATTTGACCCCCTTTACCCTCCTCTACCACCCCCCTCTCCCCTTACCCTCTGGTAACCACAAAACTGTTGTCTATGTCTATGAGTTTTTGTTGGTTTGTCTGTTTTGTTGCTTTGTTGCTTTCAGTTTTATATCCCATATGTGAGTGAAGTTGTATGATTCTTGACTTTTTCAGTCTGACTTATTTTGCTTTAGCACAACAATTTCAAGATCCAATGTTTGTTTTTTGTAACTTTTTTTCCTAACAATGAAAGTTTACCTTTTAATGATTTTGCAAGTGGTTTGTTAAGACATCAGTCTGATACTATCTATGAAAATAACGTTTATTTCCCCAATGGCAAAAGGAAGAGAAATAGGATGTATAACTGAACAAATTTGACATTTCTTTTTCTGGAAGAGGAAAATGTTCTTATAAATAGACTTTGGAGAGGACTTTTATTTTCCCCCATAACTGGCAATATAAAAACCCAAATTTAAGGAAAAAAAGATGCTTCTCAATTAGCCAAACCAATTTTCTAAGGAAAAGACTTTCTTAAATATTTGAGGGTTTTCCAGTACATATGTATTTCATCAAAAGTAAATATTCTGAGAACACTGGTTGAAAAATGATTTGTCCATTTAAGTGATACTTTTATTTTATTAAAAAAAAACACACACACACATCTTCGATTATTTTCCCCAAGGAATTTTGACAACACATTTTTTAAAATTTTGACAATGGTGACAGTCTGCTACTCATACCTCCATATACTTGAAAAAAAAGGACAATGAGACATGAGAAAAAGATAACCAAATGAAAGGCATTCTTATTAGAAATGTTGCATTTATAATACTCATAAATTATTAATTATTGTTTTCTCTTTACCTGCAGGCAATTCTAACATGACTTGAAAGCTACCAACAACAGGCCCCTGGGCCATGGTCTTTAGAGGCAGACCTGCAGTTATGTATCAGTATAGCTTACTTAATTCAATTTATTTTTTTGGTTGGTTCCCTGGCCAGAAATCAAACCCAGGCTCTGGTCGTGAGAGCACCGAAGCCTAGCCACTACACCACCAGGGAACCCATCAGTAGAACTTATGAATTAGAGAGTAGAAGCCTACCACCCAGGCCTATAGATTTATAAAAACACAAATATTAAAAATAATTCTACACACTTCTTTTGAAACAAAGGCTAAATACTATACTGTTAACTTAAATTTGGAAGATGGAAATCTGTCTTTTTACGTCAGTCCAGCACTCTTAACCACCACTGAGTAGTAATGAGCTGCCGACATGTAGAGAATGTCCAGTTGCAGAAAATCACCATTGAAAAGGTAGAGTTCAGTATCTTCTCTTTATACTAAGCATTCTTCGCCCTTCCACATTCACATGTCCCCCAAACCCTCAGTCTCTTGATGTCATTCATCATTCCCCCTCTATTAGTGCTTCCTCCTTAGGGAGGGAAGACTTCATCCATCTTTAATTGTATTCAATTTTACCAATCCCAACTTCCTTGTTCTTTAGCTTTGTACCACACCAAATAGGCAAAATGTCTACATGGCAAAACTGTTTACTATTTTACTGGTGGAATCCAAACTCATTGTGGCTGGTGCATACTGGTCATACTCAGTAATCCCTAGCAAAATCTTTCATGATTTCTCTATTCATTTGTTTCATAATCCAGCTTTCTATCCTGTTCTCTACAAGAGTCGTAACTCACATGTGAATGTTCTCACATATAATTCAGTAAGTGTACAAAAATAAGTGTGCATGTATTAGATACCATTCTAAAGTGATAGAGTTAATTTAACTAAAGTTTATAGTTAATTTAACTCTAACTTTTCATCTTTTTGCCACATGAGTAAGCACAATTATAGTTGACCACATTCTGCTTTGACTCGCATTCATGCCTACTGCTCTGAGATGTAGCTATTGTTCACTTTGATCCTCATTACATGCTGTTTGTACCATATCCTTCTGCTAGGTGGTTTATGCCCAATCACTCCATCTTCTGGGAGACATGCTAGCTCCTTTTCCCTTATTTGTGTAGTTTAGGACACAGAGAAAATACTGGAACATGCTTTTTATCAATTTGGAACCTTTGGTAAACTTGAGCCAGGGAAGCCAGCCCATTGTCTTATGGCTTAATATATGCTATTTCCATTTCTAAGCCAGAATTTGTAATCAGCATCAAGTGAAAACCTATTATTCAAGAAGATTCTTAGAAATTCCCTCAGAAACCTTGTTCTTCTTACTATTGTTCCCATCCTACAAGATTCTATACTTACTGCTCAAGACTCTTTTGGTTCAGCATATACTCATATGTATTCTTCCCTTGTGTGTCATCTACAATTCTAGAAAAATCCACAGCTCCTCTTTCCACATTAAAGGCACATATGCATCCTGGGTTATTGAGGGATAATCTCTACATGAAAAGGAGACATCAGAGGTCAGACAAATTTCCCTCCTGATCAAATGATAAAGAATTGAATAGTTTACTGCCATCGACTATGTCTCCAATTGACAAGAAAACAAATACGATGCTTATATGCGTGCCTCCCCCTGGTTTATTGGCACGATTTCTAAATGGTGCTTCTCAGACCGAGGCGCCAGCTTCCTGAATTCATGCTCCTACTTCTACTCTACTTCCCTGTCCATAACATTTTTAATCTTGTTTAGTGTCAAAGAAAAATTACTCTGTAAGAAGATGATTCAGTCTTACCTACTTAGGCTTAGCCTTTGACTTGTAGGTACATGTACAGGTATTTGTATCTTTTGCTATCTTATTATAGCTGAAAACTTAAATGTAGTTGATTGCCTTGCAAGATTCAGGCTGTTTCATGCCCTTATTACATGATTATCTCTTATCCACCCTTCAGGTATTCAACATAGTACATCTTCTCTGGGAATATTTTTCCTTTTCTCTCAGACTGGTTTAGATGCCATTTTTGAAAGAGTTCTGATCCTAATTTTATCCCTTTCTAGCAATGCTTATCACACTGCTAACAACAAACTTGCACATTTAGCTCCTCTCTCTTTTCCAATACACCATAGATGGCCTGCAAGCAGAGACCATGGATTTTTCTTCCTTGTAACCTAGAATTAGAAGCAAAAATTAGCACAGAGCCTTTCCTTGTAAACATTTTGAAATACCATTGAACATTCACTATGGGACTTAACTAACCTCATTGGATCAGAAATTGTGGTAGCTCTATGCCTACCTGGCATACGTGGACAACCTCTATGCTTATCCTCTCTAAGTATCAGAGGCATGTGGTGAATATTCCGTCATTGGCATTTTTGTACAACTGCAGTGGTTCACATTCTCTAAAACAGAACATTAAGCAGCAGGGTATCTATTTGCTTAAGTAAGTAATGTAAAAATATTTTGGATCTCACTATAAACAACTTTCCTTACTGTTAAAAGCATTTGGGGAAAGCACATCACAAATACTTGGCTACATAAAACAAAGTGACAGTCTAATTTTAGGGCTCAAAATACAGTTCTAATAATGTATTTACAAAAGAATGTTTATTTCCCTTAAGGTTTGGTATGTAAAAATAATTCAATAGGTGTGAATTTAAATGTTCTTGTTGTCCCCTGAGACTTGTTTGTAATATCTCCCTTAAAAATGTGGAAATCTAAATTGAGGAGATGATGAAATAGAAGCCTTAACTATTTTTTTATAGATGGTATCCATAAATAAAATTAACCAATATGTTATCCAATCAATATAAATATATAAACAGGATCAGATACTAAGAGGCATTGAAAATAATCTTTATCTTCCCTAATGTCCTAGACAAGAAAAAGTGGTTCAAAGACATTCTAAATTAGTTTGTCATCCATCTAACAAGTTAATAAGTTCTATTTTGGAGCTGTATTGCAGAACCTACCAGGGTCATAACTGTCAGTATGTTGATGTAAGCTGTCCTTGGAACTACAGAAAGGGCCCAGTAAGAGAGGGACTATAAATCAGTGAGGAGCCAGATGAGATGTGAGAGCATTCTCCACGTTGAAACAGGGGCCCTAGTGGCATTATTCTTCTGCATTTGAACTATTACCTCCCCCACTCTCATGTAGATGGTCTTTTCAATAGGAACAGTATTCTACTTAATAAATTACAATTTCATATATGCATAATACAAATGTTTATAAGTAAGGATCAACATGTGAAAGTTGACAAATTATTAAAGTTTTCCATATTTAGATACATTTATAAAAAAGGATAATGATTTGCTATTAGAAGCAAATATTAACACAGTTCTAGCATCCTTCCAGAATGTTGAGATCACACAATTTTTTTTTCAAAGGCCTATTTGGCATCTGTAATCCTGACGTTCAGATAAAAGACATTTAAAAAAATCTCTGAATACTGTGAAAGTAGTTTCAAAAGATTATGATTTGCTAGTTATAAAAAAACATTCAATCCATATGGGAAAAAAATACCTATAGCATTGACAATAAATGGACATTTTGAGAATGAAAAACAAACCTGATTTTTATAGACATTGCAAGAGATAGTGAATATGATCTGAGGTGATTCTTCAATATTATTTATTGGTCCCAACATCTCAATTCCTCATAAAGCACTTAACACACACACACACACACACACACACACACACACACACATTTTGTAGAAGTTGCAACTCCATATGTCTTTGATGAGGATGTCATGGGTTAGTGATTTTAAATAACATTATAATATTTCAGTGGCTTTATTTTAAATTTTTATTATCTCCAAACTTTTAAGTAATTCAGAGTCAGTTCCAATCTTCTTTGTATCTTTTTAGGAAAGTCAGGCCTTAACTTCTAAAAATAAAGAGTAGAATCTGAATAATACTAAAACTTTCTTTCAAATCAGTTTTCCAAATATAAATGGTGCCTGAAACATTGAAATTTCAATAAGTGTCTCAAATCACATTCAGATAGCATGATAATCACAATTTTTTTCTCTTGAGGTTTTACTTCACTAACATAGGCAAGAAATAAAGAGTGTGTATAATGCAGCACACATATTTTCAGATAGTAAGGTATTTTTTTACAACTACCGGAAATAATTTAGTTGCCATTTTGACATTGTCCTAGTCAAGCATTTACTCAAGTATTTTTATCTCCTTTAATAAGTAACATTAGAGTTATCACAGATATTTTTACATGAGAATATACAAATTGAAAGTTCAGAATTGATTTTAGTCTCTCTGGATATCTTCTTGATTTGCCCTCTAAGTAAGAGAATGAAGTAAAGACTTTTTACTTCACCCACTTCTCTGGGATCTAAAGGACTACAGAGGAGTTTTATTATATCACTACAAAACAGCAAAAATAATTTGTTTCAGGGAGAGTGCTTTGGTGACAAGCATGAAAATGGTAGCTAAGAACCCTACAAATTGACGCTTTGGGTGTCATGCCCAGTTTTGATGTGTCCTAGTCCAAACAAAATATTTACAATGTTAGCTGTATTTTTGTTCACGTCCCCCAAACCCATAGACTAAAATTCCCTAACTTCTTTTCATAACAAAATTCTTATCTTTTTTGTGCCAACTTTCTTTTTTTGTTGTTGAAATACAAAATAATTTCATGAAAACCTGACTGCTTATTTCATTACTTCATTTTGCTGTTTAAATTCGCCACCATCCAAGGGTACATAATGCAACACATAGATGATGCACTAGGGAACTGTACACCTGAAACCAATGCAATTCTACTACTATGCCAACTTTTCTGTGAAGTCATTTTAAATTAAATACTCTATCATTGTAGCTACAAAGATCATGTTTTCAGGAGGTATACATTTGGACAGATTTTCATGTTCATTGAACAATTACAAATAATTTTTCACCTCTCACTTTTCTAGACATATTTAAGATTCTTAGCAAACAATAATTAAATGATGATATTTGACCTTGAATGTCAAAGTAAGGACTTCTCACTTTATTCTAAAAGCAGTTGAATCAGTCAGAATGTTAAGAAGTGATCAATAATTATCAGGCTTCTATTTTAAAATAACTGATGTAATGAATAGAATGGTTTGGATGGACAAAACTGTTAATGTGCAAAAAAAATTTAAAAACCTATTTCTGTAATGTAAAGGAGAGAAAATGCTAAATCAGACAAAGATGCATGTTGAAACAGAAGGCAGTGAATAGAATTAAAGTGCTATTTGTGAAGCAAAGTGATAGTATATGATGATACATTAGATGTTTGTGTGGGTTGAAATGAGGTAGAAATAAAAAGAGATTCCTAAATTCTTGAAATGTGTGACTAGATCAATAATTATGTCATTCATTGAAATAGGGAATTATAGGGTAAAAGCCAGATTTAGAAATTAGGGAGATCATTATTTTAGTTCTGGAATGCTAGGGTTTTGGTGTCTTAGAGATATTCAGGGAGAAATTCAAAGAGACAGTTGGACATAAAAGTCAGAGCAGAGGCATTGAGATACACATGCAAGAGTCACATAAAGGCATTTTGCGGAGACTTAGTCTCTGACAAGATTGTGTAGGTTTGAGTCCCGTGTAGTAAACAAAGAAGAGAGACATGAAGATTTCCAACATTTAAACACAGTGAAGAGTAAATCTTCTAAGGAGTTGGGGAAGAAGCAACTGGAGAGATGAAAGCAACATAAAAGTAAATGTACTTTGTCTCAAAATTTAAGGGAAAATGTTTTGTTTTGTTTTGCTTAAGAAGAGAGTTTTTGCTTGTATTGTATTTGGCACGGTCAGGTCAGTGGTACTGAAATCTAAGTAAGATAAGGATTAAATATGTCCATTGGGATGAATGATAAAAGAACATTTGTAAGAGATTCACTTCGTGAGAGGAGGGTAGCAAAAGCTAAAGGAAAATAATCTAAAGAAATGCTAGAAAGTTTTTTAAAAAGTGTATGCAACTTCCTGCTATATATGGGTAAATGAAGGATACAGACTGTCCCATTATTTATTTATGGAAGTACATGGAGGTTCTGTTGACATATCCCCCAAGAAAAGAGTAGAATAGGTCTCAGTCCAACAAAATATAGCTGTAACCATATTATAATTATTAAATTTTAAAAAATAAAGATTGTATGTTTGAAAATGATGTATTTACCAGGCATGGAAACAAGGAATAAAAAAGCAAATATTAATATTATTCATCCATGAAGCGTTTGCCCTGGACAGGTATTACCATATTTTGAATAAAGATGAATTAATTTATCTTAGTTTGATGTCATTAATAGTGTTTAAATGATATTATCTTCTTTTGCTCTCCATCTGTTCTCACAAAGGTATCTTTACATAATGTTTGATTTTTTCCTTTCTCAAGAAAGAGAGAATGCACACATGTAATAACTCACTATTTTAATCTATTTGGCTGTCATTTCCATAAATTAACCCATCACCATTTTGACTTCATACATTACTCTTGTGCGCTTGTTTAATGGTGGTTTGGTCTTGAGCAATGAACTTGTTTTTAGTTGATAATTTAGTAAGATTTCTCAGTACACAGACCTAAGGACAGATTCTGAAATCCAGTTAACATACTGAGGGTAACCTTCAAGGGGACTGATGGGAGAAAATCATTCTATGACATATACTGCCCTACATTAACATTTCTCGTTGGACATAAGGTTTTCTTTATTTCAATTTTCACATTTACAACACTGTATCTTTTGTATCTATATAAGTACTTTGTGGACAGATAACATTTATTTTCCATAGCACACAGCAAATTGCTCTAGACATATTGACTACTAAAAATAAAATGAAATTTTTGAGTGTTTGTATAATTTTATAGTTATGAATTTGAGCATAGGCAAGTCATTATTTGCTTGGAAGCAAACTTTGTATTTGATATGTACTATCTATTTACTTACAGAATTTTCTTGTTCTGGAAATTAAAACACTGAGGGGCAGGGTATCATTGTGAAAATAATATACTTTCAAGGTCTTGTGGTTTAACTGATGGAAAATAGCTAACCACAAAAACATTCTGCACTGTAGTTGAACACTTTTGCAGAATTAACATTCTTGTGAGGCAGGGTGCTTACATACCTTTAAAGAACAGATTGTCCATAACATGCTCTGTTTGTGATGGGATATTAAAAACTAGCGCATCACATTCACAGATTTGTTTCTGCTGATGGAATACTGGAAATGTAATTAAATGTTTAATTAAAATGGAAAATAAAGCCTTGTTCTCAGAAATTCTGTACCACCCAAATTACAGTAAATATGAGTGATTACGTATCTCAAGCACGTACATGATTTTCTACATGTATATATTTTTCTATAGTGATACTCGAATGGAATTATACTGGTATATTGCACAATTCCCAGAACAAACTGTGCATGGTTGTCACAAAAAAAAGATGTACATCCCGAATTCATATAAAGTTTAGAGCAATATTTATATATAAAAATTGGTGAAGATTTGGCTGTCAAATTAATGGGATGTGGTATTAATTGAAAACCCCACAAAAGATATATCTACACTAGGCTTCAGGTTATTTTTTTATAAAGGGCCAGATATGTGTTAGTAAATGTTTTCAGTCTTGTGGTCCATATGGTCTATGTCAAAACTGCTCTATTCAACTGTTGCAACATAACTATTATCAAATGGGCCTGAAGTGCTCAATAAAACTTTATTTATGGACACTGAAATTTGAATTTCATATAATCCTATTTTGCTAGTCTTCTTACTTGGATTTGTGTTAACCATTTTAAAAAATCATTCTTGGTTCACATGACCTACAAAAACAGGTGGCAGACCTCATCTGCCTAGACAGCTCTGGTGTACAGATCTGTCGGGTACACACACCATCATCCACGTGCATGCACAGGCCCTTCCAGACACCCAAACGCACCGCAATTTTGACTTAGGTCTCCCTTCGAACTAGTCAATGAACATCTTTGATCTCAACCCCCGCTATACTCTACCTTGCTCATTCTGATCTATTTAGTTCAGGATGGAGTTTTGTTTTGTTTTCTCTTCTGTGAGCATTCTGTTGTTTCTATATTTTAAGACACGCTTAAAAATTCCTTCTACATTCAAAACTATTATGGACATTTAACTAATTTTTTCAGAATATTATTAATGTATTCACTTTTTTCACAAAAACATTCATTATCAACAAAAGATCTCTGAATACTCTAATCCTTAAGCGTTTGTTCCTGTAATGTGTTGTCATATGTGTCAGATCAGAATCAGGTTTTATTTTTTGTTGCTAATGGTTAGTCAATCGACCCTCTGTAGTTAAATGAATTATCCATTCTTCCCCTTTCTGATTTTCATTGTCACTCTGCTACAAGTTAAATCTTTACATGTTTTGGTATCTATTTCTACATTGGTTTCCATTGCATTGAATCATTTCTTTACTTATTTATAAATTATATTTTTAAATTTATATTAAAATCTATTTGATGTTTATAGGGCAATTCAATATGGCTTTCCTTTTTCAAAATTATTTTTGTATCTCCAGCAAATCAATCTTGAAATAAAATTGATATCATCTGCTGAATTAAAAATATGCTGTTCGAATTATGGTTGTAGTAGTGTAAAGTTCTTAAAATATTTACCTGAAAATAGACACATTTAATTTTTCGTCAAAAAGAAAAAGACATCTTTCTTTTAGGTCCTTTCAAAAAATTTGTAATGTCTTCTTATGAGTGCAACACATTTCTTTTTAAATTATAAAATATCTTTGTTGCGATTTTGAAAAGGAACTGTTTGGTACATTGTATTACCTTTGTATTAGAAATATATCATATTCAAGACATTTTTCATTTAATCAACAGACTCATGCATAGAACAGCTAAATACTGTGTTTCATGGAATATATGTAAACCAGTGCTATATCTTTAAAGTCATAAGTAATTATTACTTAAATATTACAATGGTTTTATTTTTTGTAAACAAAGGAGCAAAATAGAAACTGAAAGCAAACTGATGTTTGCCGGATGAGAGGAGAGTTAGGGAGCTGGGTGAAATGGGTTAAGAGATTAAGAAATATGAATTAGTAGTTACAAAATAGTCACAGGGATGTAAAGTACAAGCATAGGGAATATAGTCAGCAATATTGTCATAACTATGTATGGTACCAGGTGGCTACTAGAGTTATCAGGGGATCACTCTGTAAATTATGTAAAAGCCTAACTGTTATATGGTATACTTACAACTAATGTAAAATAATATTGAATGTCAATTGTGATTGAAAAACATTTTTAAAGTTTATTTTTTAATTGTAAAATACCATTTGCTGATTGAGGAATATAGGAAAACAGTGAAGTGTAGAGAATAAAGTAAATTCACACATCACCAATCTGAGTATTACACTTTCAGTGTTAATTCAAATGAACATATCAGTTGCTTTATTATAAAAGTTATAGATATTCTTATGTTTAGGCATTTTTCACAATTCAAAATGTTTAAAAGAAGTTGTGTTTTTTTTTCTCTGAGTCCCACTTCCAAGAGGAATTCCCATTTTTAATTCTTCTGGTAAATAATATCATTATAAATGTGTTTCTGTACTCACAATTTAAGTCTATTTTTTATCTACTAACTTCTCACCATTAAAAAATAAAGAGTTTAACACACTTACACCATCTATTTTCTCTTGGCCCCTTCAGCTCATCACCTTTAGTTTTAATTAATGCTTTTATGACTTACATGAATTCAATATTTCTTTTTTGATTTCCTAAATCTACTTGCTATCTATCAGTGACTTGCCCTTTATGAAGATGAAGAAATCTATATACTTATGTACCGTCTAAGTTGCCTCTCCAATTCTGTTAGACATATTATTATTTCATGATATAATATAAGTTATTTGGTGTTATTATACAGTGACTTAGTACCTAATTATTTTCCAATATTTCGTGAGTATTGACAAAGAAAAATCACTGAATAGTTTTAGTCCATTTATGGAATCTGTATTGTGGAAATTTTTGCTCAAAAAACAATTTTCTAAAACAACAACAACAACAATTTTCTAAGTTTTTGTTCTAATGGTTATTTTCCAACTTTATCTAGTCATAAGAATAAATTAATAGAATGTTTTCAAAATCCAGATTTCTAGGCATCTCACTATCTAACTGGTCTAGGAAGGCCCAAAATTAATTTTATAATCAGGAAAGATTAATTGAATGATATATTTGTCTGGATCTACCCCTTAACCAGTATTTTTTTAGTTTCTTGTGTCAATTTCTTCCTTTGGTTTATTTATCAATTTTTCATTCTTTCTCATTTGATTACAGGATGATCTGAAACTAATGTATATGTAATTTTATGTTTCCTATGCATTTATATATTTTACATAAATATATATTAGTAGATACATAAAATACAGGTGTAGACAAAATTTCTTCAGTTTCTCATGTTCAGATATATTTATCTTGCCACTATCTTTGATTGCTACTGTGGTTACCTATGGAATGCTACATTCAAGCATCTGTCCAGCTTAGGCTCTGTTGTCCTCTAGTATTTACTGTTGGTGAGAAGAAATCTAATATCACTGCTGTTTGCATTCCTTAATAGATAAGCTACCTTATTTTTCTTCTATTTGGAAGTGTTTAAATACAGTATTTAAGCTCTGTCATTTTAAAATTTCAACAGAAATTTTCAGGTATATTTTTTTATTACTTTCATTAAGAATTTAGTGGACTACTGCAACTTAAAGATTTGTATCGTTCCTGGATTACAGGGAAATGTTATTTATTTTATTTACCTTTCAAATGTATTTTTCATTACTCTATGTTTTGGAATTTTTAGTGGAGTTTGATATGCCAACTCTTTGTCTTTATATTCACATGGTCTATCTCTTTTTTTTTTTTAGGTGATCAATAATTTATTTATTTATTTATTTAATTCATTTTTATTGTTAGACTTATTGGGGTGACATCTGTTACCAAGGATTACATACATAGGTTTCAGGCATACAATTCTACAGTGCATTGTCAACTTGTTGTATAATAAGTTCACCACCCAGTTTGAGTTAAATATAAGGTGATGGAAAGAAAAAAAAAAAGGGCTATCTCTTTATAGTCACTTCTTCAATGTAATAAAGTTCTCAGGCTTTTTCTTCTAGGTTAACAATGTGTTGTTGTTGTTGTTGTTTTGTTTGTTTGTTGTATGTCCACTCCATTATCTATCCCATCTACAGAATTTTTAAAAATCTATAAATGCATTCTATCCCAGAGGGGTATCTGTTTATTTCCAGGTTATTACTTATTTCACATCTTAGATTTCCTCATTTCTGTTTTTAGTTTTCCTGAAGTGCTTCCTGATCCTTTATAGTTTGTTAATATTCATGAAAAATGAAGTTGGTTAATGAATGTTTAAAGCATGTTGCCATACAGTTGGGTAAGGTATTCTCTCCAATCCACCTCTCCCTTCAAAGGACGGATGCTTGCAGTGATTATATAAGTGAAAGAAGATGGATATTTAGACCTTCCTTTAGTTTTTACATACAGAAAACAAGATGCAGGTCACAGACATGCTCAATTGCCAAAATACAGGGAATTTGTTCTGGTGTGATAGCCTCTCTGTGTTCTTTGTAAGAAACAGGCAATACCTTAGGAGATTGTACTTGGAGTCTGGTGAGAGGATGGTGGCCTGGACCAGTGAAAAGCACCTCACTCAGTTTCAGAACATCTTGTGGATACTTGCTGATGGATCAGTGAGAAATCAAGCACAGTGGCTGGCATGCTGGATCAAGGGCAAGAGTGACGTGGTTGGCTTTAGACAGAGCAGACCTATCGTTGTAGTATGGCAAAGGATTAAGAGTGTGAGTATAATATGTTAGATGCAAGTAGTTTGTTAGTTTTTCTGATAAGAAAGAAATAGTTATTTTGTGGTTATTTCTATTTGGTAAATGGATTTGCTGTGTTCACTCATTGACAGTAAGAAGAGAAGAAAATGTGTAGGATAGAGACAAGAAGTTGAGAATGGTAGCCTTTGAAAATTTAGTTGGGAAATACAGTACAATTACTAGGAAAAGCCACTTGTTCATTTGAGGTTTCTGCTCTAACTTTAAAGACAGAACAGTTTATAGAGTAGTGTGATACTGCTCTAGCACCTTAAAACTGCAATAGAAAATGTTTTTTTCATCTTCTATGTCCAAGCCTCTAACACCCACCCATCCACCCCCAACACACACTGATATTTGTATTATAATTTTCATAAAACTTTGCATAGTTACATGACTCATGACTTTTGGGGTCTTTGAAGCACCTGTTCAACTTTCTAGAAACAAGGAAACATGGTTCGATTCCTGTGAAAGCGTGTTCATGTACATTCATGTTTCTTTTCACATCCTCATTAATATCTAGTTGTTCTGATTTCACATAAAATCAGTTGCAATTCGGTAGAAGCAACACTGACGATGTCCTGAAATCGTTAAGTTCACAGTAATAAATATAAGTGTAGGTGACAGCTCTGTAGCAAGCATGCCCAGCAGGTGAACGGCTTCTCTTTGCTTGGGTTCCTCTTCTGACTTCCTCTCAGCTTCACACACTGACTGTCGTGCTCCGCAGGTTCTGTGATTGGCAAACCAATCCCCTTTATCTCTGGGCTCTGACTTTTGTTCTCTGGAACTCTGAAGTAAAGAAAATTTATATCTTCCCTGAACAGATTGTGGATGGCAGCCGATCCCTCCTTTAGTCCTGCCTTACACTTTTCAGAGAAGTAGGTAATCGCCACAGCACAAGGTGTCAGCGAATGAACCATATTGCTTTCACCCCAAATCGTACCCTGTTTTCTTTTTCTGCAATGTGTTCTCTTCTTTGGTGCGTTCACTTTTAATTTAGTAATGTTTAGAAAGAGGCCATTCATATGCATATGCTTTGGTAAAATCATAATAGGAACTGAGGGGTTGTGTCTGTTTTTATCACTGTAATTTACAGTGTATAATGTGCACCAGATACTGTAATAGGTGAAGAACATAAATGATCTTCTTCAATGTATGTGATCACCACAACTTCTTCTCCAGAAATGTGCAATTATACCAGTGAAGATGAGCAAACTCAGAGTCAGTACTTATCAATGTCAACACACCAAATAAGTGGCAAGGTCAGGACTGGTCCCAAATTGGTCTCTAGCCAAAGTCTAAGCATTTGTTTTCAATTTCTCTGAGGTGGGAGGATGTCCTAAGGATTTTACAATAATGCTCTCTATTGTACACTAGATTCAATAAAGTTCTAAAAGTAATTCAGAAGTCAGTAACTAAATAGGATCAATGCTTTTTAATACAGAAGTTATATCATTGGATTTCTGTTATGTGAAGAGTGAACTTCTAAACAATGGAAATGTACTAGAACGATTTATGGGACTTTAGAAAGAGAAGATTCTGGTTTGAAGAATGTAATTAGAAAATCATTGATGTCAGCCATGACTAGTTAGTAATGATGGACAGAACATATGGTTAGTGACAGTATGTACAAAACAGCCAAGAATGATATAATAATATTGGAAGCTTGAGGAATGTTTTAAGATAGGCAAAGCAGGGCAATGACAGTTCCTTTCTGACAATGACTTGAAGTCTTCAGATATGTGTCAGTAGGACTGCAGTATTGTGGGAATAACTTAATCCTCCCTATAATGTAATAGTGCCACTCTGAGGGCCAACTATGGAGCAGGGCACTAAATTTAAAGCCTGAAATTTCACTGTTCTCCTGAGCTGTCATGAAATTTTTACACTCTATTGTTAATGAAAGGACTTACACAATGCAACAGCCCTACAGAGAAATGATTTCAGCCCACCATGCACAATTGACTTGCTGTAAAAAAGGAAAAGAATAATAACATAAGGCATCTTCAGATATACATAGGTAAATGAAATCCCTTTCGACCTAACCGGTCTCCCTAGAATCCCAAATTAACAATGGCGATATGAAATTTATTTTGAACACACTTCCTAGGCAGTTCTTCAGAGATGCTGTTTCCTTTTTAGCTTGTTCTGTTCTTGATGGGGTTCATGGCCTCTATAATTTTTTGTGTGATGATCCAGGTTTTCTTTCAGGTTAGCAGTATAAATAACCTTTAATATATAACAGCTACCCTTACCATTGTGCACTCAAACACAAAACACATACACAACTACATTCAGGGTAAGAGAAGGTGATAGAGTTTACATTTCAATTTCTTCTGGTTGATACAATCTTTAATTTCCTTTGTGAATAATTATACATCCTTGCAACTTGGAAAGCCTTTTATAAAGCAACTCTGAAGAAGCCAGGAAATAGTAGAAGTATAGCTAATTCCACATTCTTACACAAAGATCAAGCTTCTCATACATTAAAATAAAAAAATATAAGATTTTATTTGTCAATTCACAAGCTATAAAATATGCAAGTCTTTACTATAATAATACTTTTATCTATTTTTAGACATTTTTTCCATTGTAACAAAACTTATCATTGAGTTTCATATTTTTATATTGCTAGCTTGTACAAATATGAGAAAAGCTCTATTAACTAAGCAATCATATAAATTCAGGGGGTTCCCTGATGGTGTAGTGGCTAGGCTTCAGGGTTCTCACCACCACAACCTGGGTTTGATCCCCACTCAGGGAACCGACCAAAAAAACAATAATAATATAAATTCAGATTACTAAAATGACCTTTAAAAGTCACATGAATTTAAGATTCACTAGTGTTTTCTGTTCATCTCTTCTGATTCAACTACCATCTCTTTCCTCTCACCACCTATCTCCTCTTCTCTCTTGTGCGCTTTCTAGTCGCCTAGTATATCTTTATCACTCATCCTATAGAAATTTTATTCTCTGTCCTTTAGGAGCTGTAACAGCTTATATACTCATAATTAGTATTGTTTTCTGTAGATGACTCATGAAATTATGTCTCCTACCAGAACTATGTCCCAAACTGTAATCTCACCTTGCTAAGTGACTATATGAAGATGGAAGAACTTGAGATAGAGCTCAGTGGGTGACCTGAGGATGATCAATAAAGGAAGATGAGTTGAATCTGATTTATCAGATCGATGGTAGTAGAAAGCAGGGCTGCTTCATAAGTACACAACCTGTACAGACTCACAAGGCCCCATCTTCAGGAAGGCCTCAATGCTTGTTTAGATGCTTGCTATGATCATCTTGAAATTCTTAATAATTTTTGAGCAAGAGTCCTCATGTTTTTATTTTTCACCCTTCATTTTATTGTGCAGCTTGTCCTGGTAGTGAGGACAAGAAAAACATCAAGGCTAATGCCAGGATATTTTTTGAACATGTGTGTGTGTGTGTGTGTGTGTGTGTGTCTGTGTGTGTGTGTCCAAGCGTGCATGCATGCACATGCTTTATCAACTTCATTCTCCTACCTTATCTCAAACAAGGTGCTATTAAAATTAACTTACAAATTTTTAATATATTTAAAATATTGCCCATAGATAGCATCAAATTTATGTTGCATTGCATTTTCGAGATTTTTATAGCTTTTATTTTAGCTTAAAGCCAGAGAATCTGCCTTACTTTACTTTATATCCCCCAATGAAACCTATTTCATTGCAATTCTATATGATACTCTGTATTTTCCACAAGTATGTATTATTTATATTTGCATTCATATATATGTCTGTGTTAATGTATATATGTATATATAGCACGATTATATATAAACACATATATATAATTATAAACACATATAAAGTTATAAGCATATACATACATACTACATTTTTTGTCTAATATGAGAAAGAATTGTTAACATTTTCTAAACATCTTCTGATTGAGCATTAAAACAATTTAAGTTCATTATATTTCTCAATTTACAATAACATGCTAGGAGGATAGATATGGACAGAAAATTATGAGAGAAAAACAACAACATAGTCAATAAATACTTTAGTAATTACATGACTAGAAATGAAAATAATAAGATAATAACTTTCAGCTATTGAATAAACAAATTGAAAAAGTAATGTTCTTGCTCAGGAGTAGTGGGGAACCAATTATTCTTACTCTTCTCCAATGGTACTGAGGAACAATAAGTTATTGTGTTTTGAAAATGTTTTTATATTTTACTTAGTAGTTCTGCTTCTAGGAGTACTCTCCAAGTGAAGTCATAAGAGATCCAGGGAAAGATTTATGAACAAAAATGTTCATAGAAGCATTATTTATAATGGCACAAACTTAGAGACAACATTAATGTTCAGTGATAGAAAAAAGATTACATAAAGTATATCACCTATATGCTGTGCAATATGATGCAGGTATTTCATTGAAAATGTTGGATAAGCACTTTTAATTGAATAGAAATATCTGATATGTTAAAATTGAAAAGACAAGATATATTGATCAATTTTCAACATGTCTCATAAGTTGTTCTTAGGGAAAACTAATGGTAAGTTTAAGAGTTATTGTATACTACTGTCGTCTCTGGGATGACCTTAGCGAATTGAATATAGTTCTGCAAAGGTTAGTCAACCACAAGTTCTGATTAGTTAAACGTTGATTAACCCTTTTTTAAATAAACTGAAGTTATAAAATGCTTTTAAACATGTCTGTCTTTCAGTATCATAAATACAAGTAACCTGTATAAAATGGCATTTCTACAACACGGTTTTGCTCTAATGTAGTTCAAGAATTGGGGGAGACCCTCATACAACATGGCATCCTAGAACACCGTTTCACTCGAACACATTTTGAGAGTTAGAGAAATCCCCACACAACACGGAGCATAGTGAAAGAGCTTTTAAGAGCAAAAGATATCTCATTTAAAATTTTTCATTCCCATGTGGATGTCATATCAGATTTGACTGCAGAATTTTAAAATGTACTAGAATTTTAAATCCATTTTGATCATGGAATATAAGGTACATACATTTTAAAACTTTGTGTTTTTCTTTTTCTATATTATACATAGGTGAAAATTGCTTTCATAAAAATATTTCTTTTATAAAAATATAATAGTATGCTTTTTCAATTTTTGGAACTTAATCCCCTTTTTTGTACTCGTTCTTTGTTTTATATAACACAGATTTGCATAACAAGGCATTTCAAAGGAACCCAACAATTGTGTTATATGGGGTTTGCCTGTATTATATTCTGTGTACAATATAATATTTACTTTATTATTAAGAATCTGATCATGCTTTAGGGTTATCAAAATGTCAGCATTCATTTCATAGCACCAAGAAGGTAATACCAACAGGTATGGGAGGTGGCACGGAGTGAGTGCTGTCCCCAGCACAGTCAATGGAAGCTGTGTTTCCTCTTTTAACAAAAAAATTTCACGTGAGAGTTTATTTGTGATTTGCCTTTTTCTGCTACAAAATGGAGCACAGAAACAAATACAACTTATTTAATGACTGCTTACTAAGCACCTACAATTGGGATTCAAATAAGCTATATTCAAATTCTTTCACACACATAAGCTGTGATGGATGCTTTTACATGTAGAGCTCTTTACGGATTGTTGCAGCTCTGTGAAGTGAGCGTGGTTTCCCACATTACAAGTCAGGCAGCATGTTTAGAGAGGGAAACACACTGGTTAAGCACATCTCTATTTAATATGAGCGTTAGACATAGTACTTGACCCTAGGTTGTCCATTTCCAATATGTATTTATCTCCACTCCACCAAGCTGAATTTAGTGGAGTAGGTGCTCATTAGCTTACATTTAATTAGGAGACATGTAAGTTTATGATATGTAAATATATATAATGATAAAGCAAATTTATATACAAGTTACAATACTATATGACTAGTAATTTTCTAAGCATTTAGGCTCCTAGGGAGCCTAAATGTTAAATCATACTGTTATAAACAGTTTCCCAAAGAAGAAACGAAACACATATCATTAAATAATATCAAAAGTTTGTTTGGCTCTGTATTCTGTGTTCTAACTACTATACTATGCCATATTGCCTCTAACTATAACACAATTTATTAAAGTAAGATATTGGCAGACTTTTAAAAGTATTTTATGGCCTCAAAAAAACATAGGGACTAGAGAAACCTTTTTCAGCTGTTATTTTTTTCCCTTTAGAAGAGATAACCTTTTTCTTACTTCTGAAGGATGAATAAGGCAGAGAAGTAATGCAACCCATAGGTGAAGTATTATTGTAGGATTGTACACCTGGAACCTATGTAACTTTAACTAATCAATGTTACCCCAATAAATTTAACAACAACAAAAAAGGCAGAGGAGAAACAGGGGAAGAAAGGACAGGGATTTATCTCACGGCCAAGGGAGAGAAAGGAGTTAAAGACAATATTACGTTTGTTAGTTGAATGAATCACGATGTGGCTACCAAAAACATAAATTCTTTTAAAAGGATGAGAATTAGCCATTGTCTTCTGAAAAATGCAATATTTCACGTAAATTTTCAATAGTTTAAAATTGGGTGAGATCTTCGCCACCTGCATTTTGATTTGCTTTTTTTGAGAATGCCTGTTTATATTTACATTTTTATGACTATCACAGAATTGATTTATACTGAAATTATTGTCTGTAGACACCTCTAAGTCTTATTCACAAGTTTTGATTCTAAGACTTGTTTCCACTACCATATATTTAGAAATTTTCCAGTTCTTCATCCAAATATTCAGGCTTCTTGTAATGTACAAAATTTCTGTGGATGACCTTGGCATTCAAAGCTTTGATAAAAGCAATGACCAGAGGAGGTTTGGAGTCTGAACTCCAAACCTTACTATCAGAAACATTCCCCCAGGTAAATACCCTGACATTTCTAAACTCATGGGTGTGTTACTTTAACCAGTTGCTACATGAATAAATTTACTAAAACTTCTCCATGTGGGCTATAATGAAACATGAAAGAGATAATGATGACATATAGAAAGACTACGCCATGTAGACTTCCCCTGTTTCTTGCCTAGCATGTCTTCCATAGTAGCAATGGGGTTATTCTAAATGATGTTTATGTGAATGTGATACAGACTCAGATGACACCACTATTTTCTTACTGGCTTCCTCATCTTTTTAATAAATCACCTTGTCATGTTGCCAGGTTTCACATTTAGTTCTATTATTTTTTAATTAATGGCCTCTATGTTCAATAAGGTTTGAAAGTTGTGAACATGTTTGTTTGTCT
Source organism: Lyroderma lyra (assembly GCA_004026885.1). Classification (NCBI taxonomy): domain Eukaryota; kingdom Metazoa; phylum Chordata; class Mammalia; order Chiroptera; family Megadermatidae; genus Lyroderma; species Lyroderma lyra. The sequence goes on from PVJL010002312.1 coordinate 125,177, forward strand.
CTAGTCTTACTGTACTATGTTAGTCTCACCAAATCTAAGTTTACTGAACATATTTCTGATATATATTTCAAATTCCAGCATGTACTTTTGTCCAGAAATTAATTACCTAAAATTAGGGTCCATCAGTTAGTAAATTTTCACTTATCGTAGAACCCAGTATCCTCATTCTATCACTTACAGTGCAACAACTATCTATGTTACAGAAACAAAATGTGGATACAATAGAATTTGAGGGGTTTTACATTTTCCTTTGTCAATTATCAATACTGCCCCATTCAATTCAAACAAGCACATTAGTTCTTTGATATCTGACAGGCATTGAAGAAAACTTTTTAAAAAGTTCATTTATTAATCTAATTATTATTATCAGTAAGGGAGTAAGTATGTTTTAATTAATTACTCATATAGTTAACTTTCAAATATTTTTTATCTCTCTTTTCTATTGTCCTGCACCAATATTTTCCAGTATTCTGCAATTCTTAATCTGAAGTGTGAGTTGAGGTGAATATTATTAGGTCACCTTTGTCATACAATTAGAGATAATAGTTTCATGAATGTAAGTTTTCTTTTGTTATATATATATTCTGTAGTACTTATTACCCAAGCACATACAATAAATATCTGCAAAGGAAATTATATAGTGCTTCATGTCTTTACATGAAAAATCAGATCATTTTTAATATTAGTATTATAATTTCGATAATCATTTCAAATAAAAATCAACCACGGCATCATCATGTTTATGTGGTCGACTATCCTAAATGTTGGTTTATAACCAAGGTTATCCCAAGATTTCCTTTACCTTTCTTCTTTATTTAGTTTTGAAAACATTGCATAACCTCCTGCATTTCCAGGGTAAAATTGAGCAAGAGATGTCATGTGAAGAGACAATTTCCCACGACTGTCTCTCAGGGAACAATCACAGTTTAGCATTGCAATTTTATCTTTCTAGTTTCTATAGTCCGACCAGCATCAATCGTATGTTGATGCTTCTCTGTCACCAGCAAAAATGATTCGTATAAATCTTTCAAGGTAACATAAGTGGGAACTCGGGATCAGAAAAGTCCATATTTTCAGCTTCTGAGATTAGCTCTATAATAAATTCTGCCGACTGATACATTGTCCAGGTTTTTGAAGTAATCTGACATAAGGAGAAAATAAATACCGGCCTACCACCTGGCTTTCCCCAAGTAGTGTATTCCACATTGGTTTACTTTTCTTCTTTTTAACCTGAAAACACAGGAGGTGCCCTGAGTGGCTGACAGCTTTGCCTTTCTGTATAGCTAAGGGGAAGAGACGTGGTTTCAGAATATCAAACTTTAGAAGCCATTTAAGTCCAGCGTGCATTGCATCATTGGGTTTGCGAAGAATCTAGAGCCCTTAATCTGAGTTCGGTCTCACGGATACAAATACCCTTTGGTGAGTGGTTTCTTTTACTAGAAATGGATTGTATTTCTTGGTGATCCTGACAAATCCCTCTGTGTGTCATCCCACTCAGGAGCAAGTGCCTGTTGACTTCCATTATGACCGTCCACTGGATGTGCTTATTAGGGTCTTATCCAGGGAAAGCCACCAAGGAAGGCCAGCAAAAGCACATTTTGTTTTCAAGTGTGTTCCCAGAACGCTCATTACTGGTGTCTCAGCAAAAGCGTCAGTAGCAAGCTGGCAAACATTTTATTTCATTCAACTAGGGGAAGCCAAATAAATAGTTAGGCTTCACTAGAAAAATATCATAACATAAAAAGTTTAAAAGTTAAACTATATGACTTCATACAGATGAAAAGTCCTTTTTTATATCCCCTTTATTTTTCCTAACTGTTCTTGCCTTTGTGCTGCCAGGATTTCATCCACATGAAGATAATTCAAAACAGATTCTTTTCAATTATCAAAAATAAATATGAACTTATATTTGGAGAGTATGCAAGGAAAATCTCAAAACAATAATAGAACGAAATGTAAAGTCAGAGGCCGCATGAGAGAGGATTTATGAAACATAATATGAAACATAATACTGCATTGGCTCATTATCCTGATGCTGTGGTTTCTGCTTCACTTTTCTTAGAGAGTTTTGATGTTGGAGGTTTCAAAATTCTAATTGACTTTAACATCTTCCTTAGGAGTAACTTACACATTTTACTGCAAAATTCTTTCACAACTAGAAACAATCCAATTTGAGTGTTTCTTTCCTTGTTTCTATCGGTTAGTTTAATCATGCCCAAACCCCAAACCAAATTAAATCCCCACACCTTTCACATCACTCAAGTTAAATAAAGATAGTCAAATACAACTCTCTTGTATTCAAAACATACCCTCCTGGGCCCTTTAAACGTCTTTCAAATACCACACACCTGATCTTCTCATTCTCTGTGACCATTCTTGAGGCAATGGAAGAGAAAAGAGAGGGATGATTAGAAATTAAGCTTTATTAAAAGTTTATCACCATTGCACAGATTTTTATTAATTCTCACAGAGACTTTCTGAAGTGAAGGATTACCTTCTAGATTTTAAAGAGAGACCTCTTGAGGATCAGAGAAGGGAGACAGCTTACACAGGTTCAGGTACAGAGGAAATTTCGGGGCAGGATGGAAGTCCATGTCATCTGACCGTAAGAGAGCCTCTTCCCTCTTCCACACTACCCCTCTGAAGCTTGCCTTTCTGCCTCTTTGAACCTCTGAGCATGAGCATTTAATGGTATCAAATCAGCAGAGCAAGTAATGCTGCTCTCTTAGCGGTTGCAATGATTGAGGGTCTTGTACAATTCTAAGTATCCCTGCTAAGTGGTCCTTGGAATAGCCGTTCAGTTTAGGAAAACTCCTACTCTTGTTTCCCACGACTTTACACGGGGATGCTCAGTGTTGTTAAGGAGTGAGCGCGGGGTGACTGTGTTAGGGGGAAGTGCTGATGTTATTGCCACTGTTCACATCAATTGTGAATACAATCCGTCAGGCTCGGGCTCCCTGTTATCAAAAGCTATGTACATTACAAATGGTTTTAATTTATTCTGGAGCAATAAGAGAGAAGTGTGTGTGTGTGTGTGTGTGTGTGTGTGTGTGTGAGAGAGAGAGAGAGAGAGAGAGAGCGTTTTCCTGGCACAGGCAAGGGTGGTAGGAAAGGCGTTGCAGTCCCTATTCATCTTCACGAATACAGTGCTGACCTCCAGGGGGAAGCTCTATCTCCCATAAACCCTCCTGGTCTTGAGCACTTCGGGGCAAGGCATGAAAGGACATCCCCCTAGCTAAGTCTCATGGCTACCACCGGCCTGTGGATCGCTGATGAATGAGCCAGCAGTTGAGTGTTCGGCAGGCTGTGACGACTTTGCACGGATACAGAACAATGTCTTAGCAGCCTGCCACACCGGCCTGCCCCGCCTGCTCCTGCCCTGGCCGCCTCCCGCTGTCTTCTCCCACTCCATCTGACAGTCAGAGCCTTTCTCGCTCCCCAGTTCTGCCTCCCCCGCAGCGAACTGGCGGTGTCCGCTGCCGCGCAGTCCTGGCCGAGACACTCAGAGAACCGCGGTGCTGAGGACGCGCGTCTGGTCCCCGTTCCCTGTGATTCTCGCTGCCAGCGGCACTGCTTTGCACCTGACCTTGCTCGGGGAGTTAAAGGGTGTCCGTTCTGCGTGCTGTAGAATTTGGTCAGCCCCCCGAAAGTCTGGACGGCGGGGGGGCGGGGGAAGAAGGAGGCCGCGGACGGCAGAGCCGGGGCGGGGGAAGGCGGAGAGGCGGGGCGCGGCGGGGATCGGGCTCCGCCAGCCAATCGGAGGCGCGCTCGGGAGCCGCAGGAGCCGGCGCCGCCAGCCCGGGGCTCCGAGGAGCGCGGAGGCGAGGCTGGGGCTCTCCGAGGACGGGAGCAGCCGTGCCCTGCGCTCCGGGGAAGTCCCCTCTTTGCTTCTCATGTACTAAGTTCCTTTCCACCAGTTAGGGCAAGTCAGCCAAGGTAAGGCTTCCATAAATGACACTTTGCTGTGTGGTGGCATTAATATTTGTTGTACCACGGGGCTGCTTAGCCAGTTGAAGTCGAAACAATACTCTGTGAAATCGTCCTCTCGGATTGATGTCACAGGAGCTAGTGCGAATGGGAAAGTTGTAGCGAATGCTTCGTGAGCCTTTTCGCTAGCATACCTTTTTGTAAAAGAATGTCTTATCCAGGAATGTGGCCGTAGAGCCTCTGGAATGCGAGCCCAGTCACCCGGCGGGTCTCTGTTTACGTGTGTCGGCGGCTGGGCTCACCTCGCCCTGCCCCTGAAGAAGTTGGGAGGAGACTCTCTGCCCGGCACGTTCGGCTAACGATGGCGTGAAGTGAGCGGTCCGGTCTGTCTGTCTGTAAAAATGAGGGAGAACACCATCGGAATAGAAACAGGAACGTTGGCATTGGAATTTTCATAATGCTTTATAATTATTGCCTTTTCAGTATCCTCTAAAATTACATGATATCTGAGCAGTGAAGCTGCAGCAAAGCGAGGCTCATATTCTCTTTTCTTCTTTCATTCCCCGCCCCCCCCCCGGCCGTGAATCACTCCCATGAAAGCTTATGAAGGCTTAAGATGAAACTTTTACTTTTAAAGGGTGCTATAAATGATGTATGAAAAAGAATGAGGCAGGCTCCTGTGATCAGCAACATACTTTATTTAGTATCTACCCTAATGCCTTTTAACTCTGATTCATTCCCCTTTCTTAACTTCCTGAACCTGATTTGTTGGACCCTGGAAATAATTATTTGGTAACCATTTTCATGTCTTGCAAACAAGGTAAAATTATGCCTTATGCATGTTTACATGCCTCTGTGTATGTTCGTGTGTGTGCTATGTGTACAATGTGAGGCTAGTTTCCTATCATGTAACAGGTGAAAAAATAGAATTTTATTAGCTAGTGTTAAAGCTTTTTGTTCTATCAATCCCTTTTTTATTTCATGAAATTTTGGATGAATCAATAGTAAATGCCCTTTCACTGTTGGAAATCAAGAAATACTAAAATAAAAATCTTAGCTAAAATTATTATGGGCTTCCATTTGCTCAGGTGATGGTATCAGTGCTTTGAGCTTAGAGAGACAGATCAGAGAAAGATTTTATGATGCAGCCAAAAAAAGAAACCCCTCAAAACAACAACAACAACAACAAAATACAAACTACATGCTCTGACTGTGTTTTGGAACCTTTATTTTCCACTCCAGGCTCACCCATAGATTATTCAAAACAGGATCTTTCGTTCTGCAGTGATTGCTCTTTTTTTTAGTGGACTTGTCTTATCAGAGAAAATATTTAATTTGAAATCAAGAGTTGGAGGTCCAGGCTAGATATCACATGCACTTTGCTGTATAGGAGGATGGATGTGATACTAGTGGAGAATTTGTTCTGCAGTTAACACTTGGGTCCAAGCACCAACGATCATTCCAGTGTCTTGCAAACCTCCTATTATGTATGTAATTTTGGGTTTCCTGGTAATAAATTAACCTAGTGTAGGTCAAGGCATTTATTTACTTAATAAAGCATTCATTTAAAGGGCCTCGGTGATAAGTATTTTATAAACCATATTGCTGATGCTTTATCACCAGAGGTAGCTAACTTAAGGAGAGAGGAAAACATAAATTCATACTACTGGTCAAGTATGATCTCTTATCCTGACAACAATAGGAGGTAGAAAATGAGGATTTGCTATTTCAAGTGCAATAGAACTGTCCAAATAAAGATACCCCATGGCAAAGGAGAATATGACAGCAGACTGAAGGTAAATGATAGGAAACTCTAGCTGTACTCTCTACCTAGCGAATGTTGAATATAATTAGCTACAGCAGTTGCAAGCATGGTCATTAACAACCAGTGCTTGAATAAAATCTATACATTGAGCAAATAAATATTCCTCCTGATATCCTATTTCAGATGGAGATAGTGAAACCATGAGAATGAATAGTCACTTAGTCCAATTTGACTTATATACATATTACTCCTGTGCTTTCTGTTGATTTTGATGGTCTATTGAATATAAATCATGTTTACAAGTTTGTCATGTATTTGGCTTGTTGATGGTTAGAAGACTGCAGTATACCTTATATGTTTGTACCCTGAAACGGCTGTCCCTTAGAATCTAGACATGCATATGCACTTCAGCAGGTCTAGGATAAAACATATTGAGCTGATTGGCCTGGAAAAGTTTACTTCTCTTGAATGAATTTATCAGCTGCAGTGAAGTTAAGTAAAAACAAGAGAAAGAGATTGAGAGATTGAAGATAGAAAGAGTGCAAGGTATTCTTTTGCTTTTATTTTTAAATAAGTAAAGGACTTCAAACTCTTTAATTTACATAATTATATGCTTTCCTTGTAGTTGCATTATATACATCTATAGAACTATATTTATATTCTACATTAGAACTTCTTAACCATGCTGCCATTGATATTTGAGGCTGTATAATTCTTGTTTTAGGGGGCTCTTTTGTGCTTTGTCGTTTGGCTAGCAGCATCCCTATTTTCTACCCACTAGTAGCAACACCCCCAAATTGTGACAACCAAACATATCTCAAGACATTTACTATTCCCTGTGGAGGAAGGCAAAATTGTGCACCCCTTCTACTGAAAACCAGTGCTCTGGGAAAAAGCAAAAGATATGTACAAAAAAGGGTTATGCAAAACGCTGTTTGATAGACATCGGCCAATGTATACAGTTCAGATTGGGTGCTCTGTGATAATTCCACTTCTTTTTTTTGAATTGATTGCAACTTGTAGGTGGTTCATTAGGTCCCTGACAAAAAAACTGTGGAGTTAATGAGTATTATTAATTTTTCTGCAAACTGAGAGACTAACCTTGTATTACCATATACCATATCTGATTATTTACATAGTATATGTAGTATACTATATATCAATCTTGTCCAACCCACAGCTGTGAGCCACATGCAGCCCAGGATGGTTTTGATTACATCCCTATATAAATTTGTAAACTTTTAAAAATGTTATGAAAATTATGCATGGACCTTTTCTTTAACTCATCAGCTATTGTTAATGTTAGTGTATTTTATGTGTGGCCCAAGACAGTTCTTCTTCCATTGTGGTCCAGGGAAGCCAAAAGATTGGACATATATGAGTATGTATGTATATATGATCATGTACTAACATTTGTGGGAACAAGAAGAAATAGAAACTGGGAAAAAGAAAATGCAGATATTGGAGCTAAAAACAAATTTCTGGTCCATATATGCTTTCAGTTGAGCCTTTATTTATAAATAATAAATTAAAGATACTGATTCTACTCTGCAATTGCTTTTACTAATTTTTGGCATATGTATATGATTGGAGTGTTCCCAGGATGCTCGCTCTATTACTTCCATGTGCTTGAAGTAGTTTATGATGTTCAAAGACTCCAGAAGTAAAAGGAAAACATTTTAGTTTAAAAAGCATAGTTCTTAACTGGTGGTATTAGAAAAAACACCAAGGATTTAAAAACATGGCAGCACTTGGATTCTACCATAGATTACTTGTGTCACATGTCACTTATGTGCATAGTCAATTTTTCTTCATCTGCAAAGGATATGAGAATAGGCATTAGAATCAAATAGTACAAGGTGTTGAAATGGGTTTAATTTATAAAAATCTACTGCAATGTTGGTAAATTATCATAGATTAAATGTCATTGATGATTTATTTGATGAGAATTGACTCCACATGGTACATCTTGCAGCTAGTCTAGGGTAGTTGAAAATCACCTGTAAGAAATGGCAGTATTAGACAAATCTTATGACTCATTGTTAAATTAGAAAGAGGTGGGGGTTTTTTTGTTTTTTGTTTTTTTTGCATGTTTTCGCATTTTTATTTTTATATATTTAGGGTCTCCTCAGTCAGTAGATTAACTCAAAATGTTGTTGTATAGATAATTCACAAATATTTAATAAGAATCCAGTATGCTGTTATGCATAGAACTACTAATTTACTCTGGTTCAGTGTTAGGGACACACATTTGTTAACTCTCTTCTCAGTAGGTCACGGATGGATGTCCTTTTCATACTGAATGTTATACGTTTTGACTATTATATATGATTGTATAAATATACTATCATTTATTTAAGTAATCCTGTATAACTTTTTTAAATGAAAAGAGAAGGCCAACACAAATTAAATAGTTTAGAATCTGTAATGGCTGGTAGTGACTTTTAAGGTGGTACAGTTTCCAGGAAAATACATGGACAGTGGGAAATGCAGGAGTTCGTACAAGAGGGACATTTGCTCTAGTGTACCCTGACGTGCCCGATTTTGCTTTTGTAGATACCAGAAAATTCCAATATGTAAACATCTGCATTGCTGGGCCACATCAAATTAGGAAACTTCTTGGTTATCTGAGAATAAAATAAACAAAGTTTGGTCCCTAAAAGTATTTGAGTGACATATTGAAGAAAGCAAATATGTCACTTACCTGAGCTTGGGATGACTGTGTCTTATTTAATACTTTACTCTCACTGCATGGAATATGACAGATGCACTGCCATAAAACAAATATGGGTTTTGCAGATGCCTCCACTGAAAAAAAGAACTGAAAAAAAGAACTGAACTATCATTTCCATTTCATATTATGTTCAGGGGACCATAAGGATCGTCAAATATCAGTAGATATTTATTATCATTATAGTTAGGCCTTTAGTATCAATATACATGACATATATAACTATATGAATAATAATATATTAAACTTGATACCCAAATTTATATGTACTATGATTTCAAAAAAGATTTCAAAAAAATTCCATTTAGTTCCATAATGTATTGAGACAAGAATGTGTATACTCCCCCCAATTTTTCTATATTGTTTATATTATCTATATTTTTTAAGGTGTAATACCTACTACCTGCAATGTTTGATATCATTTAAATGAGTCATGAAGATATAAACAAAAATCATTTTGGTTGTATGCAATTTTGCTGTTTTTATCAAGAACCTGCATGTTGGCTGATTGTTTACATCTAACTTAGCAATAGATGAGCAAGCTCTACATTATTGATTGAAAAGTAAACCAATTCCAGAAGACTATTTCATAAGATTTTGAAGTCTGGTGATTGAAATTCTACTGTTGGGGAGAGTGAGAATTTACCCTTTCTGCCCTTCTTTAGCTGTTACAGCTGGACTAATACTATTGACACAAAACTATATTAATGGGGAAAAAAAGATCTAATAACACTGTGCCATGGGAATGTCACAGTATGATACTCACATCATAAAATGAGACTCAAATAATGATCAAATAATAGGCATCCTTTTATACTCTTTAGGCAAAGACATGCTCAATTTATGAGAAATTGTCAGGGCGAAGACAGTAAGCTCATTAGAAGGGAGTCGAAGCAAGGTTTGGGCCTGGGCAATAACTGAGAACGGTGTTTGGAGCTTTGATTATGTAGCTTTTTTTCAGCTCTGGATTTTATAGCTCTTGTGAAAATGTTGCCTGTCAACCCTCAGGAGCAGTGGACACCAATCACTTGGGAGATTCATTTGCTGCTTTTAGGTAGACAATGGGGGAGTCAGAGCTCCTCCCACCCTGTTTCTCAGGTGATTTTAGTTAGAAATTATGCATATGACATTGTGGGATGTGGCATCCAGCACAACATGAGTGGAGGGAAAACAAAAAGGGCGACGCAAAGTTAAGAAAGACAGTAGCCAAGAAGAGATTATAAACGGGGCCATGGACTCCAGCCTCATGGACTGGGTACCCCAAATCGGACCAATGCATGGCTTTTATTGATGGATAGAAAGAGAAAGTGAAAATTGTATGGGGAAGTAAACACTTCCTCTTTCCACGGTCTGTGATTATCATGCTTTATGGCTGTTCCAGAAGTCCCCACTGTGTTCCAACATGTATTGTGCCTTTATACACCAGCACTTAATCCCAGTGAATGGAGTCATTGTTATAAAAACATCTATTAAGGGAGGGAATGGCTGAGATCACTCCATCAGATCTCAAGCTGAGCTACAGTGGGAAGCAAGGCAGCCGCGGGCAAGATATTAACCTCAGAGAGGGTGAGGGGCTGTGCCTCACCTCTGTGGAGCCCAAGCTCTCTACTGATGGCCCCTATGTGACTGTGCCTGCCTTAAGTTGTTCCTCCCTTGAGGAATCTTACCCGTCATTGACTAACCAGCTGTCGTCCGGGGCCATACAGGGTGGTGTGAGGTGTGCGAGTGAGGGAGGAACAGTATCCCTGAGAGAGGGTCAGTTCTGTCTCCTAGATAGTCCATGTCCCCATGGCCTCTACGCTTAGCTCCTGCCTTAGGGTGTCATGGGGAATGCATGGGGGGACAGACAGGTCTGCAGCTATAAGGCAACAGTGGAGTACCTTGGGGCAGCCTGCCTTGGAAACTGGCACTACTTTTAGAAGCTATATTTTTAGAAAAATAATAAAGTCAAATTAATTATTTGGTTTTACTTTACTATATTAAATATTCAATACATTTATCAAGATTGTATTGTATTTGGGAAGAGAAATGGTAAGTCAGGGAAATAATATTGGATATTACTTGTAGAAAATGAAAATTGTTAAGTGTCTAAGTGAAAGGTGGGATGTAGAACAAAGTTTTGAAGAGATGGGTGGTGGTTTGATATTTTAACTGTTGTGGCTAGAAGGCTGCCACTGAAAAGGCTACTTTGAATGAAGCCTTGGTGGAAATATGGGTTATCAACCATGTTGTTGTCCAAAAAACCATATTCCATGGAGAGTGAAAAGAAAGAGAAAAAGTGCTGGGGAGGAGATGCCTGGCCCGTCAGAAGAATAGCAACAAGGTCACACAATTCAAGTGAAAGAAGCAGAGGAGGAGATAATGTTAAGAGACAGAGAAAAAAGCATCAGATATTGTAGATTAGTACGAGGACTTTGGATGTTTTTTTCCTTGGAGAATTGAGGTGGTGTTAGATAATTCTAAACAGAGATGTGCCATTATGATTGGATTTATGTGTGTATTTTCACAAGAAACTTCAGATACTATGTTACAGGTAGACTACAAAGAGGTCAATTACAGAGCTAGTCAATAATTCTAAAGGGAGAAGATGGTGACTTGCACCTGGGTGGAAGCAGTTAGAAGAGGTTGGGCTCCACATTTATCTTGAAAATAATGCTGACAGGATTTGGTCTTGTATAGTAGGACTCAACAGTGGTGGGGCAAAGTGAGGGCGAAGGATAAATTTTGTTTTCCATATTCTAGATAACTGGAGTTGCTATTCCCCTACGAAGAGAAATAATTAGAGAGAAGAAAGTTTAGCATGAAGGAGATGGGCAGGCAGTAGAGAGGGAGACATTCATTGTGCACATTTTCATATTGAGATATCCAAGTGGGAACACCATGGAGTCACTGTAATCCACAAATGTGAAGCTCAGAGGAGTGCTGTCTACTGAAGGTAGGAAATCAAGAATCATCACTCATAAATTACATTTGAAGTAAGGAGATTTGTGCATAAAATAATGACAAACAGAAGGGCCAGAAACTTGAGTGACTGTAGATTGGGAAAATTAAGGAAAACCAACACGAGCAGTTGTGAAGCCGTCGCCGTCAAGGCGGGAGGAAACACTGCTAGTGAGGTATTTTGAAAGCCAGGGGAAGATGGATTCAAAAAGCATTTCAATTATTGAAATGGATACTTCCAAACACACATAAACACATGTTCAACATATACATCTCTGACATTTTTATTTTAGGTAGGAAAAATTAATTTAATGAACAAGAAAACCTTCATCTTTATACTACCTTAGACATTATAGTTACTTATATTTTCAGCCTCATTTGTTTGTTTATAGCAATCATTTTCTGGTCAAAGTGTGCCTGACATTAGAAACAATTGGAAATGTTCTTGATGTAAGAAAAGCAAATATTGACACAAATTTATTGGCTTAATCATCTGTGGTTTTTTTATTAACATAGTTTTTTTTTTGTCTTTTAATGCTTTTATTGGCTTTACCTAAAGTTTGTTGTTATAGTCATTGCTTTTCAACACAAAACAATTCTATCAATAATTTTAATAAAAGAAGAGTAGATAAGAAAAGTTTCCTGTAGGCTGTATGTTTTTGCTTCACCATTCTGCAAGTGATTTATGAGTATGTTCAGCCTTCGAAGTGTAAGAGAAATCACGTTAAGAACCAAGATACAATTCTCCAATTTCAGCTGCAGGTATGAGGTGATTATAAAGTTGTGAAACTGATCTATGAGCAGATATGCAAGGTTACTACACTGTAGATTATGTCAATGATGCTCACACCAATTAAAGAATTCTTTCATACAACTATTCCAAGACACACACACATATACACACGTACCCTATGACTTTATAATCACATTCTCTTAATCCAAATGGACAGTAATGAACTGGATTAACTAGTGTTTTATCAACCAGACTTTACTCAAAATATTTATGATCTCTGTTAAATTCAGTGATGTGACTTCTGAAACTCAATTTTATGAGAGAAGTCACAATACTTTGAACAAATCATATATGAGTGCTGTATGTGATGACACTGAAGGCTAATGTGGTAGGAAAAATAATGGCCACCAATGATGTCCAAATCCTGATTCCTCTAATCTGTGAATATGTTGTGTTACATGGCAAAGGAGGATTAAGGATGTAGAATGATTTAAGTTTGCTAATCAACTCATCTAAAATAGGGAGATGGAAGTGGGAGGCAGACTGTGAAAGGGACTCAATCTGACTTTGCTGGATTGGAATGTGGAAGAAGAGGTCCAAGCACCAAGCACTTTGGGGCAGCCTCTAGAAACTGGAGAAGGCAGGGAAATGGATTCTCCCCTAAAGTCTACAGTAAGAAATGCAGCCACACTGACACCTCGATGTAGCTCAGCCGTGACTCTTTTCAGACCTCTGACCTCCTCCTCCTGGTCGTATTTCTGACCTCATGAACTGAGAAACAGTAACATTGTGTTGTTGGAAGATACTAAATTTGTGGTATTTTGTTACAGTAGCAATAGGAAATTAATACAGCTAGCAAAAGGAGATTTATTTAGGTCTGCCTTTTTTTATAAACACATCATGCAAATATTCTGAGAATACGGTTGTAGTAATTATACATTAACCTGAGACAGTTATATTTTTCAGCATTAAATGGACTAAAGAGTTATTGTATCAGACCTGAAGATGTTTTCTCAAAGAGAATGTAAGCTATAATTTTTCCTAATGAAAGAAAATAATGCATGCTACCTAATGTTAACTCTCCTGTCCTTAGTAAGTGTATGGTACTGCTATTTATATGAGTTTGCAGGACTTCTGGGTCTGGTGTCCAAATGTGGTTTAAAAGTATTGAACTATTTTATACAATTCCCTTAGCTGGATTATTAATTTATGTAACAATGCAAACATTAACCCACAAATAAAATAAAATACAGAAGGTGCAGCATAAATAATAAATAAATAAAACCTCTTCCTGTTGAACTTTTGCAGTATAGGACAGTTATTCAATTTTCGAGCATTATCATTTTTAAGAAAACACTTGCCATAGAACATTCTGTAGCTCACAGAGTGAAAATATATGACCTGGTATAATTAACAAAGATGGATTTAGAATAAAAATGTAGAAATCTATGTTCTTTTACTGATCTAACTGCTTTTTAAGTAACATCCTGGAATGTTGCTTAACCTCAAAATGCTTAAATAGGAGAAATAAAAAGTTATTCATCCAGGTAGAATGTCTTTTTCCCATGTTTGAAGCATAACATTTATGAAGATGTTTGTAGAAATGATGTTGAACAACTTTCAAATGTATAAAAAAGAAATAAAAAAGGGGAGTAATGCAAATCATCTAATAATGTTTGGCTCATTATGATTTTAATTCAGTCTTTAAAATGTTCCACGGATTGTGTTTGCCGACACTTGTTTGCAGAAACCTTATTCAATACATGTTCCTGAGAGTGGCAGTATGACCTACCCACTCTCTCATGAGCCCAGTGAGGACAAGAGCGAGAACCTGAGTGAGCACTGGAGCAGTCTCCCTGCTGGGGCACGTGGGTGACAATGGGGGCACTGGGACAAATTGTCCATCTGAGCTTGATATTTCTGATCTGAGCACCACGATCTGTTTCCACAGACCCTGGCTGGGCACCCAGAGGGAGGTCTGACCCTGAGTCACGTGTCATGGTTCAGTGCTACTTTACGTTCCTCTCGTGTGTTTGGCTTTCCTGCTTTATTGTATCTGGTCTATTAGTTTGTTCAGTGGTAGGTGTGCGATGTGGCAAGCCAAATGACAGAAAGATTAATAACCTCCATTTCCCTTTCTTCAATCCCTCCTCAACTGAAATCTCCAAAAATAATAACTTTTATCCAACTCTACTTTTCTCTATACACCTATAAAACATGTATGAGTAAACATATGTGCATATATTAATATATTTATATATAAATAGAAATATTATATGTCCACACACTTTCAAAAACTTTTTAAGTAATGCTATTATATTCACATTACTCTACAACACTTTTTTATATCATATTAAATCTTTAAAATCTCTACAGATCAATATATCGATCTGATTCTTCTTTGTCTTTATTGTTTATCTGTTAACTTGTCTCCAGCCTTATTTCTGTCTTTCTGTCCCACCACACTGCATCTCTTTTGTCAGTCTTCAATCTAATCTCTCCTAATTTGCTTGTGTCCCTGTAATAGCCCAGGCAGCCATAGAAACACCATGGGCTGGGTGGCTTACACAACAACCTATTGCACACAGTTCCGGAGTCTGGGATGTCCAAAATGAGGGTGCTAGCCAACTTGATTCTCTTGTGGGAGTGCTCTTCCTGGCTTACAGCTGACCACCTTCTTGCTGTGTCTGCACAGGGCAGAGAGCAAGCTTTCCGGTCTGTCATTTTATAAGGGCACTAATCCCATCATAAGGGACTCACCCCCATGATACCATCTACTGATTGCAAATTATCTTACTAACACCCATCTCCAAGCACTGTCACATTGGGGGGTTAGGGATTCAACAGGAGAATTGGGTGAAGTGCAAAATTCAGTCCATTAGCATTCCCTACTTCTCTTGTCCTATTGTCTATGTTATATTATGCATATAAACGTCCTATTATTTCCTACTGCCATTTGTGATTCTAACAAGCATTCTCATCTATTTAGTCCCCTCTGGTTCTCTTATGTGACTGTCATCTTATGTGACTTTCTCCAGAGTCATCTCATGTGATGCCTAAGAATATGCCTGAATACTACAGCTATCTGTTCTTCTGAAACCCTTCAATACCAAGGACTAAACCCACTCTCCTTCCCTGCTATGTTTCAAGGAACAGACATCAATTAGGCCATTCCTCGAGTTAATTTAAAGGTCATGAATATTGCTTGACTACTGTGCTCACTCTATACTTTAAAGTGTTGTATATTCAACCTTTTTCTATACTTATATAGAGTACCAGAATCTGTGACATTTTGTATTTTCTGTGATATTATTTAAAGACCATTTTTCATGGGTTTATTGAATGTATTCTGTTAAGTAAATTTTAAAATCATTATCTCAGAGTTTTTAAAAAAATTCTGGAAGTTTCACTAAGAAAAGTTTACTTTGAACCATTTAGCCCTCACTAGAGTAATAAAAGGAAAAACTTGTGTAATGACCAGGATCGGTAATATATGAATGCCACTGGTTTGAAATTGCTGAGGCATGAGTCAGCCTTTCTGATGAGATGCAGCAACTTCAAAGGCAGCTCCTGGGTGACTCAGGAGATGAAACCCTTAGGAAGAGCTTGCTTCTCTGATGGAGCATCCCGTTCCACTTCCAGTCCCGTGGCACAGAGGATTTCATGTGCATGCAAAAAGGTATTTTTAACACAAATTTGGTTTTGGCACGCTGGAAATGCTGACTCCTCCAAGTGTAAAATTGTGACTTTCAGAAAGAAGTAAACTAGGACACCCTGTCAGCATCCAGGAAATGATACTTCTTCTTTTACTACAGGAAATGCCAAACGTTTAAAATGAAAAAGCGACACATTAACTCAATGAAAAGGCTAGATTGTTCTAATCGATAAACTACAAGAATCGTTATTTCTTAGCTAATAGGAGTGTATGCCTCCAATTTGTTAGCAGCAAAGAAGCATTCTTTGTAAAAATTTGATTTTCTAAGGGACATAAAATATTTAAAATAACAATTACTTCAAATCAAATTGTGTTTAATTGTTATTGATCTTTCTACTCTAAATGTTCAACTCAGAGACTGCGCTTCTGATGTTTATGGAAGTAAACATCTCTCCTGCAAACTCCACACTTTACTTTTGTACATATTAAGTTTTCCTGTAATCTGAGTACATATTCTACCATGTGTTGCATTTCATTATAAATTAGTACAGAAGAAAATAATAACAATTTTATGAACTATAAAATTTTGGCAAAATACATTTCAATGGACAAAAAATTAATTTAGTGTAATTTTTATAGATTATAGAGACTTGTCACACTGAAAAATTTCAGGGAAATTAATGTAGCTCCTAATTAACTTATTGATTTACTTAAATGATAGTTATATAATTTATAATTTCATTATATATGTATAGTTAGCCTGTTAACTGGAAGTCCTTTCTGGAAACTCTGGAGGCTGGGCAGGTATCATTAACTCCATTTGGTATTAGAATGAACTAAAGTCATAGAAGTCCATTGCCTTGGCCAAAGAGGTATACTTCAAAAGGCTGAGTCAGAAGGGAGCTTGCCTTGTCCCCTTCTATCTGTTATGCCTCTCCACCACCCTGATTCCAGATCCCCTGGGCCCTGGACCTCAGCTGATAGCCTTACCTCAATTACACTTAAACAGTTTCTAAAATCAATGGGACAGCTACTGTCTCATGTCACCTCCACCATATCTGTACATGAGATGGTACCTATGCTCTAATTCCTTGTCTCTACTCAAGTCATAGTAAAGGAAGACCCCTGCTGGAATCCACACTTATTCTCAGGATTCCCTCCTGAGACACCCGCCTCCACCCTCAAATTCTCCCCTATTTGGCTGCATCATTGTGTCATCCCTGATGGATCATCCCGGAAGTGTGTTTTGGAACTCCCATCTTTAAATTTAAAAAAAATCTCAGGACCCCACTACTTACTCTGATCAATTTAACATATTTTAGTCTTTTCACCCAGTTATACGACCATCTTCACGAAGCACAACACTGAGACATCCTTTATGCTTTCCTCACCTTGTTCTTCATGTGAATATCAAGTCTTATATATTCTACCCCTAAAACATATTTAAACTACGTTCACTACTTCCATCTCTGCTGTCACCACACTGGGCCCAGGCATAATCTTTCCGCCATAGTTTCCTCTCGTCTGCTTGCATCAGCAAATACCCTCCTTAGATCGTTACCATGTACCAGCCAGCAGAAACTGTTTAAGCTGTAAGTCAGTAGATGTCATTCTCTTTGCAAATCTTTCAGTGAATCCCAATTTTCTGTGTAATAAAAGACTAAGTTCTTGCCATGGCTTCTAAAATCCTGTATGACCTCGCCCAGCCTCCCTTTGCAACTTGACCCTCACTTAGTCCCACCAAGTTCTATTTCCATGCTTTCTCCTCAAATACACCAAGCCTTCCTCGGGGCATTTGAATTAACTTGCTTTTCCTGTTGTCTAAAATGTCCTTTCCTCATATCTTTCTATGGTTAGCTCTTTATTCTTCATGCTCAATCTCATCCTACTAAAAATAATACCATCTTCTCTACACTAGCTGTCATACCAGCTTATTTTCTCATGCTCTTCAATGATACTGTCTATTTATTAGTTTATTCACTTCTTTTTTTCTCACCTCCAAGGAGGACATAAACCCTACTGGAGCCAGAACTGTGTATGTTCACATACCTTTGGATCTCCAATGTTCAAAATATTGCCTGGCACTTAGCCCAGCATATATTCCAAAAAAATATAAGACATATATTCATAGGCTAGAATGGAAAGAAGTCAGCCTTTTCTAAGTAAACGTTTAAAAATTTAATTGAAGAATATCACACATCAAAATAATTCACAGATCATTAGTGTAAAGATAAATAACTACCACAGGTTGGACATACTAAGGGAACTACCACTTACACAAAAATCAAAGATTATCTGCACTTCAACAGCCTTCCGTATGTGCCTTCACAGTCCCTTCCCCTTCCCTAGATACGTCCTTTTTCTTTTCTTTTTTTTTGGGGGGTGGGGGGTGAGGGGTAGCTCCGTGGCTGGAAATCGAACCCAGACGTCCTTTTTCTTTGACTTCTTACATGATAGATTCATTTTGTATGTTATATTTGACATTAATAGAACAATATGGTATTATTCCATTGTGTTTGGCTTCTCAACATTACTTTTGTAAAATTCATTCATTTTACCGAATTATTTATTCATTTTATTGCTATGGATTATTCCATTGTATAAATGTCCTACAAGTTATCCATTCTGCTATTGAAGGACATCTGGGCTGTTTTCGTTACTATTATGCATATAAGTAATAAAACTATGAACATTCTTATGTTTGAATTCTGGATAACATCTGTTAATTTTATTGGGTATATACTGGTTGAAATGCTGTGTTCAAGGTATGCTAAGTTCAGCATTAGTAGGTATCCAAATAATTTTCCAAAATAGCTGTACTAATTTACACTCCCACATCACTGTATTAGAGTTACACTTGTGATTGTCAGCGTTGTTAATTTTAGTCATTCTGGCAGGTATGTTGGAATATCTCATTGTGTTCTTCCCCAGACTATATTTTCAATCTTCATAGGTATAGTAAAATGAAAAGAATAATGCAGTTAGCATTTGTGCCCTACAACTGGATTTATTAAATGTTTTTATTTACCACTTTTACCTTATTGATAACTAGCCATCTTTATTTTTCTAATATTTGAAAACAATTTTTAGACATTAAATGCAGACTTTTAAGTATTAGAATTTGTAAACTTCCTGAACTTACAGACTTGGCAATTTGACATTCCCTAAATATTTTCTTGATTCACTTGAACAGTTATTCAAGTAGCATGTTAAGATATAATAGAAACACAATGTACTAAGTATATTTATTTCAAATATAAGAGAAACAAATTATTCTTTGCAGCTGAAGAGGATAATACATAAACCAGAAAAACAAAGGCCATACTAAAAATAAACAAGCTTATTCATTTTGGTCATCATATTTAAAACATGAATCAAGCTTGAAATTCCATTTGGCAGTTATGCCACTATAAGGACAAAAAACAAAACAAAACAAAAAAGAATAGCACCATTTCTTTGTATAATCCCTTACTAATTTGACCACCAAAGGATGGTAGTTTAGACTCTAGGAAGGAAATATTTGCATTATTTTTAAACTTACATATGTTCTCTTTTTTGCAATGCTTGTTGGCATAATAATCCCTATTATTACAACCAAATAGTTGTATAATGCTTTCCTATGAAGGAAGTTTTGAGAATATATTTAAACTCTGCTCCCAACAAAACTTTTCATTGGGTATTTTTCCTTTCTGTAATTAGGTTTGGCATTAATGTGTGTGATTCATTCTTGTATACCAGTTCCAGAATGAATGAGAAACTACAAACCATTTTTTTTGTGAAATATTGGTTAATCGTTATATTAGGGAAAGTTTGTTTCTAAGATGTTTACTTGCAAACAAGCATTTTGGATGTTGGTTGTATTATACATTCTGAGTATCAGAAATTTGACTTTTTTTACCTGATAGTTTGCATTTATTAATAAACATGCTTTGTTTTAATTTCACATGTCATCATGTTAAAATGTATTTTTTAAGGTATTTCTAAAATACAAAACTAAGAAAGACATATGTTTTAACATAAATGAGATGATAGCACTGCACAAACTATAGTAGCCTATTTGGTTTTCTTGTAAACAGAATCACCCCATTTTCAATATCCTTAACTTTGTGTTATAAAAAGTTGTCTTGAAAAAAAAAAATAAAAAAAATAAAAAGTTGTCTTGTATAGCATTACTTGTATATACTATCAATATATTCACTAAAAATTCTAATTGGATTGTTTTCACTATTATTTAAATTATTCAAAATTTGTCTTAAATAGAAACAAATTATCTTTTTAATGTGCTAGTATTCATTTCAAGCTTAAAAATGATTTTAAAGATAAATATATTAAAATTTTCCCTGCTAAGAATTTTCAAAAAAATATTTTTATGAACTATATCCCATGAGCCTAGTGAGCTTAGCATTTCAATATTTATTCAGTTAGATCAGTGGTTCCCAACCTTTTCCCACATGTGTACCCCTTTTAAACCCATTTCTATAAATTGTAGCCCTCTTTTTTAAAACAGCTGTTTTTAAATACTGACAGTTTTGCTCAGTGCTTATCTTAATGTAAAATTGTAGAGATGAGGCAATTGGTTTGGGAAGAAAAATTACTACACTGAAAGTACAATCCACAGATTTAATTTCACAATATTCATAACAGTTAAATATTGATACTGACAATTAAGTATTTAAATATTAAATTAAAAAACTACTTGAAAAGAATCATAATTAAAGACAACACACTTTTACTGAGTCAATAACTATACTGATCAGTCTGGTTGCAGATGTTTTTATATGTTTGGAGAATTTTTAGAAACATTGCAAATGGATTGCTCTGAAACTGTGCATAATGATTGGTAGAAGAGCGGTTTGGAGGGAGGGTTCATAGCCACGCCCTCACCCATCGTCATTCGCTAATGTGATCCAATTTTGAAGTGTCTCCATTAACGGTGATTCAAACTTAACATTTATAGTTCCATAACTAACACTTTGCATTTTTTACTGTTTTTTTTATTTTTTATTTTTATTTTTATTTGCCATTACTGAATATTTTTCATGTGCCCTGAATGGCCCAGCATGTAGCCCCCGGGGTATGCATACTACCACTTGGGAACCGATGTTAGATCTTTTACAGTTATCATTTTACTCACAAATCTACATAGACTTTTAAAAAAGAAAGTAATACTGTGTTACTTTGAAACAAATAAGTTGAGGGTTTCCTATACTATTTATTAATTGACCTGATTATTTGTATTTAAAATTTTTTTTTCTTTTTAATTATGATAGTAAAATAAAAATGGTTATGCAAAAGTATAGAATGCTTAATGTATATGTAGGAACAGAAAAGTATGCTATCTTATTGATAAACTTAATGTCAAATATTATTTATTTATTTTAAATATAAAGACTACTGCACCATAGCAGTATCAGAAAACATACTTCCATTTTTGTTTTTGTTTGTTTGCTATTTATTTATAATATAACATATACTGTAATTCATTATTTGTTTATTGATCGATTTGCTGCTTCCTGTCGATCTCATTCTTAAGTTTCCCTTATTCTTGCCACCTTGACTCTGTAGGTGTCCCCCAATGCTCTTTTATTGACCCTTTGCTTCTCTATATACCATGTTCTCACTCTCTTGTTCAGTTCATCCACGTTCATGTTATCATTCATGGGAATTTGTGACTACATGTATCTAGCACTGTTCTATAACCTCTGCTCTAATCTTTTTTTTCCAGTAATGAATAGACCTTCTCCAGCAGGTTATCCTGCTTTTTCAAAATATTAGGTATAAAACACTCTTAAGATTTTTAAATACTTGCAATTCTCTCCTCTCTCTCTCTCTCTCTCTTTCTCCATATATAGTATATTCAATATTTAAAAATACCTCTTTTGTGATCTTAAAGTATTGATTTGTTTTTATAATTTAAATATGACAGTTTGACTTAGGATTTTTGACTTTGCAGTGCTGCAAAAGTGATACACATTCAGTAGAAACTGTGCATCCTTTTTTCATTGGTGGTCTTTTGTCAGGCTAGTGATAAGCGGTGTGATTCTCTCATGATGGTGGCCAGTGGCATGGAGCTACAGACCACCATCGGCCAGGTGATTGTTAGGATAAACAGCTGGTCCTCTGCAGTGTATCCAATGTGTTAGATTGTTGTGCCCTGACTGTGCCCAACTTTAGGCTAATGTAAGTGTTCTGAGCACCTTTAACATTCTAGGCTAAACTGTGATGTTTGGTAGGTTAGATGTATTAAATTCATTGTCAACTTAATGATGTTTTCAATAGGTGATTGATTTATTAGGATGAAATTCTATTGTAAGTAAAGGAGTGTTTGTAAGTAAAACATATACCATCTTCTTTTATTTTTCTGAGCCCAACAAGATGTAATATAAAGAGTATGAGTTGCAGAATCAGAAATTTTTTGAAGCTTGATTACATTAATGTGGGCATCATTGCAGGCATATTATTTGATTTTCTGTTTATAAAATATACACAAAACTAAATGAAAGTTTATGTTCTAGCAAAGAACTCAGTGTCAAGCATAGAGATGGTAGTGGGTAAAACATGATCTTCTTTGATTTTTATTTCAGCATTTTAATTGATCTTCTTTTTCTATTTATAACATGGGCAGTACCATGATTCCATTAAGGTCAAAAGTCTAAAATAATTGTTGAATATTCCTTCTTTAATCTGTTTCTGATTCTGTCATTTTTGTTATTAATGTATCTATTAGATCACCAGAATTTCTGTTATTTCAGTTACTATCACTGATCATTATCCTTATTCTCTCCTTTTTGGTTTACAGTAGCTTTTATTGAATTTGTTACATTTTTTCTTTAATATTATTATTTTTCTTCTCTTTTCTTTTACAACCTAAATCTTATGCAAAGTTCCTGAGGGCAAATACCACATCATTAATTTCTCTTGTACTCCTATATTGGCCTGGTAGCAACTATATTATGTGAGTAATATACATATTAATTGATTGGTTTGAAATTAGTATATCAAATTCCATTTTGAAATTTAGGTTTGATGCATACTGAATATAATTATATGTTTTTATTACCTAAGTATCTTTTATTTTTATTTTAAAAATCAGTCCTCTCAAAATGTTAGAATATTCTGAAGTGATTTTAAAATTTCTCACCAGTGGTTATTTGGGGGTAAGTGGGGAGGGTGTGGGAGAAGGGAATTGGGGTGGGAGAGGAGGGATGGGGAGCCATATGTATGGTGATGGAAAGAGAACTGACACTGGATGGTGAACACATAATGCAACAAGTAGACGATGCACCATTGAATTGTACACCTGGAACCTACATAATTCTTGCTAACCAATGTCACCCCAATATATCTAACAATAAAAAGAAAACAAATTTCTCACCAGAACCATAGATTAAATGCATTTCCTTCATTTATTTCTTCATTATTTATTATGTGACTAAGTATGCATTATAACTCTTGAGAGAAATTAATGATGTACTATTTTTGCTACTTATTTTTAGATCTTTTCATTAATATAGACTTGTTAAATATATCATTTTCCATTCTTCAGGTATAATATAGAGACAAATAATAAATTATAATATCTGATATAAAGTTATGTGTATAATTAATGCAACTTAACACATGATAAACTTTTCTTTTTTTTTTATCTATCTTTATGAGCCTTTAATCTTCTCTCAGGCTTCCACATTTTTAGTTATTAAAGGTTAGAAGCCCATCTAATAGCCATAAAATTATGACATATTATTCTTTCTAAGCAAGAATATTCTTGAATATATTATGTATGTCATCATCATTAAATTAAAAATCTGAACAGAACAGCTGCCCAGAAATAAGAATACAGTATATTTTCATGACCAGTAACCTCTACTTACATAAGTACTTACATAAGAGGTTACTGGTTATGAAAGTTTCAAGTGTACTTTCTGTTGCCTTTCTTTTTATATAGAAATCAAATTAGAACATATAGCAGTCAGTTCAAACTCACAATATAAGGTTATTTTAGTTTTCTTTCTGAAATACATCACTTTTTATGATAACCCATACCATCAGTTGAATATTTACTATAGGTTGTTGTCATTGTATAAAAAGAAAACAAAATTGTGTATTGCAGGGTACTGCATGCATCCCTCTATAGTCTAAGTGTAGCTGGGATAGATTTAACTGTTTATTGACATGGTGCAACATTATATTAGAAAATTCCATTCAGTCTAGTAATACTCTCTTCCCACTACAATGTAACAGCTCTCTCTCTCTAGTCTTCTCTTTCCCTCCCCGTCTCCTTAAATCTAACCACGTGGGAAATATGGCCTATAGAACAGTAAAACGTGACATCCTGTACAGTTTTTTTTACTACCTCTCACTAATCAATAGAATAAAAAAAATATAAAAAATGTCAAGCCCATAGTTCTACCTCACCCATTCAATAGGAGCTTTACTAATACATAATATAATTTATTTAATCTCATTAAAATTATTTTGAGTGTGTTCATTTTTATCAAGACAGTTTGCTACAAAAATATTAATTATACTAGAATCAAACACAGTTTCTCTAGAAGTATCAAGTCATTTAAACAAATTGTGTATACACACGGTTCAGATTAAGAGTTTCTCAAATGTTTGGTAGAATTCACCAGTAAAGTAATTTGGTCCTGGGGTTTTCTGTTGGGAGGTTTTCATTTGTCACTTTAATCTTTTTGTTAAAGGTCAGTTTAGATTTCTGTTTCTTCCAGATTCAGTCTTGAAAGCCTGTGTGTTTCTAGAAATTTGTTCATTTCCTCTAGTATGTGAAATTTGCTGGCCTACAATTTTTCATATTAATTTCTTATGATCCTATATATTTCTGTAGAATCAGCTGTAATATCTACTTTGTCATTTCTAATTTCTTTGAGTCTTCATTCTTTCCTTTTTAGTTAGTCTTGTTGACACTTTTTCAATTGTATCTTCTCAAAATAACTAGAATTGACTTGTAGTTCCTTTCTATTGTTTTTTCTGGTCCTTATTTTATTTATTTCCTCTCTGATCTTTATTATTTTCTTTCTTTTTTTAAATATTGTGTTTAATTTGTTCTTATTTTTCTAGTTCCTTAAGTTGTAAAGTTAGGTTGTTTATTTGAGATGTTTCTAATTTCTTGATGAGTTATTCTTGCTTGTCAAAATTGTGGAGAAAAATCTATTATGTTGTACTCCTCCACCTATATTTTCACATAGAGAAATATTGTTATATCTATCCATTTATATTTAAGTAGAAATTATTATTTATTGACCTTTCCAGAGAATTAAAATTTTGATTTTTATAAAATAGCTTATAGCATTAAGTTATGGTCACATTGTTTATTTTAATGGAACTCTATGTAAAGCAATACAAATTTATTTTTTAATATGGTGTAGAATAAGTATAAAGTACCAAGTGAAGACCCTGCTACAATCCCATCACTCACAGATAATCTCTGTAAACAATGTGAATATTCTTCAAAGCACATATAGGTAGAATCAGTTTATGTTACATATTGCACAGAGGTATGTTTTAAATACTTTTGTAGTGAACAGTACACAATTGAATGTTTCCATAGCCTTAAATAGTTTGGTATAATTTAATTTCATGCCTCTATCTATTGAATAGATTTAACAAAATTCATTTATCCAAACCATTATGTGTGGCTCTTTAGTTTATTTCTGTTGCTACTGCCAACATTTCTATGGTCATTTTTGTTCATGTTTTTGCATTTCTGGTTACTTTTCTTAACATAATTCCTATAATGGAATTACCTAAACCACATGAATATTTTTTCAGGTTCTAAATATATACTTCCAGGTTATACTTCAAAACATTTGAAAATGCTTGGTATTAATTTTTGTTTCTGTCTTTCACACCACAATTATCACTTTTTAACAGCATTTTAATTTTATACCTTCAAGCAAAAATGTATATTGAAATGAAAAACCACTTAATAGTTTTCATTTTTTAAAAGGTTTTTGGAAATTGCATAAAATAATATAGAAAAATATATTGTGGAGGCTCAAGAAACTAGTGCTTAAGACTTCATGAATGGAAACAGTGTGAACTCATGATTTTATGAGAGGAACTGTGTGATCTAAATCAATGTAGATACTGACCTGTCCATGTGAGATATGCTTATTAAGGCTTGTTGTTGATGTTTCTGTTTTGGTTTTACTTTCAGATCTCTTAAAATCAATAATCTGGGTCAATTTTAAACTTGATATAAAAAAATAAAATTTAAAAATCTAACATCTAGGGAAATGCAATATCTTCCTTTGTCATTACATAGTGTCAGTAAGTCAGAAAAAAAAGAGATAATAACAAGCTGAATAATATCTTTCCTGCCTTGGTGAATTAGCTAGAAAGTCATATAATTTTAAATGGATTATGTGTAATGAATACTTTAAATAGTATTCTCTAAGACTTAAGTATTACACAGAATCTCTTTAAAATTGTCCTGGGATACATAGAAGAATACCATCTGACATGGAGTTTTATACCAGACCTAAATATGTCAAATAATCTAAAAGGAAATGAACTTTCTGTTCTAACTTACAGATTTATCAAACTATAGATTTATTAATTATAGATAATTAATTTATTCATTAAATATGGTTTTATTGCTAGGTCCACATTATATTATCTTTTCAACTTACGTTTGTAAATAATAAATCTGACGTGAAAATATATGTTTTTATCATTGAAAACTGGAATCTGACACTGATAGAAGTGGACAGGAGACACAAGTCAAAGTAACAGAATAGTCCATAAATAAATAATTTGACACATAAGCATTTATCATACAGTCTTGGAAATGTCACACTCAAGGTTAAAGAAGAGATTCCACAATAAATTATGGCAGTATTGGAGAAATCAATTAAAACTTGCGTTTTCAAACAAAGTAATAATGTACTAGGAGTGAATTATAAAAAGTAAAAAAAAAAAAAAAATTATAATGGAATATTTATACCTGTGAGAGAGGAGGATAATGTAAAGTTGAAAATTTTAGAAAAAAAAATATTGCAGAGGAAAAATGGTTATGTTTTAAAAACATATAAACTTAAAACTCTAAGGAATAAAACAAAAAATTAAATGATGCTAATACAATATTTACTACAATCTTGATAAAGGAACAAAAATTTTATTATGTTATAGTAATAAAATTTTGGAAAACCTCAAGATCTGTAATCATGATTATAAAATAACATTATTATCTAAATAATACATAGAAACATTTAACTAATCAAAAAAAGAACATAGCCAACAGGTAAAACAAAAGAATATGATCACAAAGAATGTGATTCCAGCACTCCATGTAATGAATAATATTAAAATTAGTCTAAGTTATAATAAGATATCATTTTTTCAAGTTTAAATTTGAAACTCATAGAATGTACAGTGCTAGTGACACTGTATGAAGTGACTTCCCTCCTACGTTGCCAAAGATACTCTAATCATTTGGAAGGCAATTGAAAACTGATGGTGAAGGCAATGCAATGCATAATTAGTTTGCTCACCTTTCCATTTTTAGGAATTCATCTCTAAGAAACAGCCCTAAATGTAACAAAAATGTTTAAAGCACCTATAACAATGAAACATTGCAAACTGTCTAAGTGTTTAACAAAATTTAACATGGTTTAAATCATTGTTAGATAAAATGCCTTAATCACAATTTATAAATAGGGATTTTAGATTAACACATGAAAAGCCTTAGAAAGTAAAATAATTACATACAAATTTTAAATACAGTATAATTATAACTGTAATGTATGTGTAGGAAATTTACCTATTTTTATATCAGTACCCCACTTTATTTACATTTTTAAAATTTCCCATTACTAAATAATTACACATTAATGTTACTCTTAAGAATTTATATTTAATAAAATCTTACTGAAAAGTTTTTAAGAAAATATTTTAAACTTACATTACATACACACATGTGTGCGCACACACACAAACACTCACGCTCTCACATGTACATACACTATAAAGGTGTATGAATATCAGTCCCGAGAGAATACTTCCCAACTTTCTGGCATCTCTTCCTTCCCTTCTTTACTCCTTTTTAAATTCATTTCTCTGCTCCTTCATTCACTCTTCCCTCCCTCCTTCCTATTTTGCCTTTCCTATGTCTCTCTATTTCCCCCATACCTCTTTTTCTCTGCATGACCATTGCACTGGATAAATATCAATAAGGAGCTTCAGAACAACCAAAAGAATAGATGCACCAAACTCGCCAAACTTACACAACCTGGCTCAAGTAAAGTCCACTTGGAGTTGAAAGAATGAGTGTCTTCTACTTGGGGAATCCTGGGGTAATCCTAACAGGCTTTCTTTCTTAGAATGCTTGCTACAGGGCTTAGTTCACCTGTCCTTTTCCTTTCTCTCAACATATGGCTTCATTTGCCTGAGTTTCACTATCCAGTTGGCTGAAGGGGGAATAGGATTAAAGATCCCATGGAAAAACTTGAATGAGCTGGCCAATCATCATATGGCCATTCCTAAATGCAAAGAAGGCTGACAAAAGTATTCTAGTTGTGAGCCTGCAAAGAAGACCAAAAAAATTATTTCAAAAAGACTTTTTGTTTTTTTAAATAATCAACTATATAGTACCGTGTTGTTTACATATGTATATACAATGGAATATTACTGGGCCATAGGAAAAGATGAAATGCTGCCATTTGAAAGACAACATGAATGGATCTTGAGAATATCATGCTAAGCAAAATAAAGCAGACAAAATATTCAAGAACCGTGTGACTTCATTCATATATGGCATATAAAACTGAAAGCCACAAAGGAACAAGACCAACAAAAACACAGACACTCATCGACACAGACAATAGCTTAGTGGTTACCAGAGGGCAAGGGGCCTGAGGAAGTGGTAGAAGAGGTTAAAGGGGGTGCAATATATGATGATGGAAGGAGAATTGACTTTGGATGGTAAACACACAATGCAATATATACATGATGTACCCTTGAAACCTATGCAATTTTATGAACCAATGTCACCCAATACATTTAATAAAGATAAAATAACAAAAGAGAGTGGTAAAAAGTTATGTTCTGAAGGGCCTATGTAAGATTAAGTCTTGGTTCTCTCACCTAATTACTATGTAATCTTGGACAAGTGACTTAAGCTTTCTCTAGCCACATAATTATTTATCCACAAATCATTTTTAAATACAAAAATGCCCATAACAAAAATGAATATTTAATTTTTTCAAACAAGTTCTTTAACTCTGAAAACAAATAGTATTCTATTTATATTAGCTTATAATTATAACAGATGATGGAAGAAAAAGAGAAAACGTGCAGTTCTTCAGCGCACCAAGAGTAATGCCTATGTTGCCTCTTAAATAACTTGTAGCAATTTTTTTATGTAAAAATAAAATACTCTATTGGAGGTTTGTTGACAGTTCCTTTCTATATGTAGCCTTTTATCACCAAGACATTAATGATGACTGAAATAAGTCTATATAGTTCAATAGAAACATTTAGGTTATAACTGACTACAATGCACATCTTAATTTTAAACTTACAAAAGAGTAATCAAGAATTATGTAGATATTTTTAAATAGGCCCTTACATGAACCTAAAATATATAAAACATATGTGGCTAATAGATATATTATTCTCTGCTTATTAAAATATTTTCATATAAGAGTTTTGATAAGTTTGCAAACTCATCCTAAAAAAAGTGCTGCATATGTCATTGCTGAATATTACTACAGTCACCTTCTAATTACTCCTCTTGGGAAGCTATGCACTGATGCCAGTGCCTGGTCCACCCTTCAAAGCAATTTTGGAACTCTTTTTTTGGAATGGCCATCAAAGCTATCACATATGATGCTTGATGAACTGAATGTCATCAAAGTGCCTTCCTTTCAATATTTCCTTTATCTTCAGGTAAAGAAAAAAGTCACTGGGGGACAGATCTGGTGAGTAGGGAGGGTGTTCCAATACAGTTATTTGTTGACTGGCTAAAAATGTCCTCACAGACAGTGCTGTGTGAGCTAGTGCATTGTCATGATGCAAGAGTCGTGAGTTGTTGGCGAAAAGTTTAGGTTGTTTTTATCTAAATTTTTTTTTAATGCAGCCTTCTCAGCACTTCCAAATAATAAACTTGGTTGACTGTCCAGTTGGTACAAACACATAATGAACAATTGCCTCTAATATCAAAAAAGGTTAGCAGCGTTGTTTTGACTCTTGATTTGGACTGATGGAACATTTTTGGTCTTGGAGAATCGGCTGCCTTCCATTGTGCACTTTGACACTTTGTTTTAGGATCGTATTGGTACACCCACGTTTCATCACCGTGATAACATGGCCAAAAACATGGTCTTGTCTCTCCAAAAGGTCTTGGCAAACTTCAAATATTTGCTTTTGTTTATCAATGAGCTCCTTCAAAACAATTTTTGCACACAGCTTTCTCATGCCATGATTTTCAGTTAAGATTTTCCTGTTTCTCTCTTGATATTTACTTGGTCTGCTATGCTTCTCACAGTCAGCCTATGAGTTTGACACATAATTTGATGAACTTTTGCAATGTTTTTGTCAGTTCTGCTTGTTACTGGTCACCCTGACCTCTCTTCATCAGTGATACTTTCTCTCCTCTCAGAAAGAAATATTTAAACCATTTGTACACTGCTGTTTTCTTCATGGCATTATCCCATGAACTTGGACTAGTATGTCTCTGATTTCACTTCTACTCTTGCCAAATTTAATAAGAATTTTAATGTTTGTTCATTGCATTAATTCAAGCTTCTACATTCTCATGACAGCACACAAAAACATGCAGCAACATTAATGAATGCCACTCAGCCAGACACCGCCACATGTCAGCATGAACACAGCTGTGAGACAGAGATACACTACAGTTATGACATCTCACCGAGTTGTTTGTACGGTGCTGCCAACGTAAGTGCATAATGGCAAGTTTGTGAACTTAATGGTCAGACCTCGTATATATGAAATATATATATGGGCTCTCTGAAAAGTATACAGCCATGTCATATGAAAAATAGAAGCATTTATGACTGGATCTTTTCTGAACTGCCCTCATAGGTTTCTCATATATAGTGTATGTTCTCAATGATTCTCTGGTCCTTGCTTCATTAATTAAGTATAGATACTACAGAATTGTTATCTCCTTAAAATGATCAATGAAAGGCATCAGAGATACTAATTTTTATAGTATTAGAAACATCAAAATAGACTTCTGAACACTTTACCAAACTAATAGATTTTATTTTTTCCCATACATTTGTAGGCACTTATTAGGGCAGAAGGGCAGAAATAGAACATAATTAAATGGGCTAATATAACTACATATAAATACAAATTTTCTTTTATAAATACATATAAATTGTGTTTTATAAATAAACAGGATAAAAATATATTTATCTTTTCTACTTTAGATTTTACTAAGGTATTCTCAGTTCACAGTTTTGTGCTCTTGAGAGTCTTCTATGAATTATGTATGACAACTAGAAGCAAGAAGAGTTGAAGTGTGAAAATCTCTGAGAAGGATTAACACCCATGAGTAGTGTAAGGATAAAGCTGCATATAATTCTCTACTCTACATCAATATTTATCATATTTGTTAAGGTTATGAAACTTCATGATATTTAATGACATGGGCTTCACTTCAAAATATGGCAGGTATATGGGAAAATGTCCTGGTACCTTCTCAGTGCTGGTCTCTATTGCATTGGAAATGAAATATAAGGGACATGCCAGCCACCACCAGGAAGTTTCAAAGAGAGTCTATAATCTATTATAACTGAAGCCAGGGGTTAAGTCTTAGACCTGACTCTTGTCCCCTTAATGCTGACCTCACGCCAGAACTTGATGTCAACACCAACCAGTATTGGCTGAATGAATACATAAAGACAAAAATGTAGAAAAGTAAAAAGGACATATAAAATAATCTCTGTGAATAAGAGCCTTGGATGAGCTTCAGAGCCCCGGATAAAAGACACTCATCTTTTCAGGTTTAAATGGAGTTTTCTTGCCACATTTCTGTTGGGAGAGACTGGGAGTAACAAATGAGATGTGAACTCATGTATGACGTTCTCTTTTGCATGATATTTTGTTGCTATCATTTATGAAGAATGTTTAGACTTTGAAACCATTGCGATATGACATCACTTTTGCAATGGTGCTCGTGAAGAAAGTTGCTGACCATTTGGCTGTGTGTCCTGCTGTCATAACCTACTTATGGACCATGAAATACTGTACCTGATTTGATTACTTAGTAATATCTGTATCTGATCTTTCTGTTATTCTGAAACTCTGTTGACATTTGTTCAGTACATTGTTTATGCAGAGGAAATATATAACTGTATATACACATTTTTTCTGTCTTAATACAGGGGCCAGCAGAAATAACGCCCTTTTTAAAGTAGTTATGTTAATGTAGTTATGATATTGTTGTTACGGAATTACATACTTATGATTTTATAAATAAAAAGGGGCATTATTTGTGCAGGACCCTGTATTATAAAGTTTCCACAATAAGGAAGTATGAGATATCCCCTATGCTGAACACTAAATGTTAGACAGTAATTATTCCTATTACAAAAGAATTGTTATATATACGGTTAGCTATTTGATACAGGGTTTAAATGGAAAATAATTGAATACCAAATTATTTATTAGTATCTGTAATTTGAAACCCAGCCAGCATTGAATATAAACTATTGTTAAATCTAGCCAGGCACTTTTATCTTGTGCACAGATTCATAGGGAGGGTCACTGTCATATTAAACAATAAGTTTACTACTAGCTAATATATTTAACACTAACTGCTGATAATTAAAAATTATTATGCCCTGTTTTTCCAGCTAGGAAATGTAATCTAAGTGTTACTGTTAGGAATCCCTAAATAAATCACTGTTTAAACAGAGGACAGATACAAAAATGAAATTGAGCATATGTTTGCTTCATTATGTAAATACATCTTATTGGTAAGCATGTATGGAAAGACTTAGCTAAGGTTCATTTGTTTTACATCTAAATTACACATAGGATTGACTTTCATGGAAAGAAAACCTACATTTCTAATGATATCTTTTGAATATTCCCTTGATTTAAATAAAAGTTAGCTCATAAAAGTTTTTTTTTTATTACAAGGACCCCACTATGTAAATGATGATATTATAGAATCATTTTCAATAAACAATAATGGAATTATTTCCATTTAACTCCCCACCCCCACTTACCCAAATACTCATTAACACACAAATATCAAAGCAGTGAAGTGTTTCCATATTTCAACTAGACTCTATTCCTCCAATTCTGCTTTGTAACAAGACAAGAAGCTATGTTGGAATGGTAAAAAGCAACACACTGATTTTCTGTGCTGTTTTCTAGTCTGCAAAATAATCTATAACATTAGATCTACTTCAGGAAACAAATTGTATGTCACTGTGTCAAAGCTAAAGAT
The DNA here is from genome assembly GCA_004026885.1 of Lyroderma lyra. Classification (NCBI taxonomy): domain Eukaryota; kingdom Metazoa; phylum Chordata; class Mammalia; order Chiroptera; family Megadermatidae; genus Lyroderma; species Lyroderma lyra. Next base: position 158,377 of record PVJL010002312.1, read on the forward strand.
GAACAGATTCTTTTTTCCGCAGAGAATTGTATGTGTGATGTTCATTCATTATGGTATTGTCTGTAATATTTTAAAAACTTTAATCATTTGACTGTTTCATTTACATAGAACTGTTTGCTTACCAGTAAGGCCTATCAAGGAACTATAATAAAAATTCACAAATAAAATTAACAAGCCAAAAAAATTAAAAAATTACTTATTGTGTCTATCCATTGCACTGAATCAAAATAATGAAAACCAAGAGCAAAACTATATACTCTATGCTAATTAATTCATTAATTGAGTTTTTCCTTCTGTAGATGTTAAACTCATTTATTCTTTAATCTTGACATACTTGATATTGATTCTGTGAACAGACTTTGTGTATTTTATTTTACCTCTACTCTCTAAATAATTTATAGGATATTCAGGAATATGTTTTTAATCACAGAGTTTGTAGAAGTTTAGGGTACAGTGAAGATGGAGATTTTACGTTGTTGCATAGTAGACTGTGAGTATTGTACATACCTTTCTGCCTTGGAACAAATAGATATTTGTGACTCAGTTCAAATGGTGAAATGTTTATAAGTTGATTTTCTGTTTTAGAGCTTCTAGTTTCAAGCAATTAAGTAACCCTAAAATTTAAATTTCATGATTGGGATGGAACTTCATTTTTCTATGTCAAAACCCTCACACACATTCCTGTCATATATGTAAATATATTAATGTGGTGTGCACATATATTGAATATTTGCAGGATTGCTAACATTGGTATAGAGTGTCCAGTTATATATGTTGCAAAAATGCTGACAGCTTAAAAACGAAATATACTACAACCAAGGAAATACAATTTTATACGTTACTTTAGTAAAATACTTTTTATTTTGATGTGTACGAGTATTAATATTTGCCTGTTCTATGAAATAAATCAAAGAGTACGTGCTAGTAATGAATGAGAAATGCTATGGAGAGAGTCTCACAATGTACTGGCAATATTTGTGTTTGTACATATTGCATTTATTTTGGTCTCACATTTTCAGAGGGCAGTCGAGATGGAGAAACAGATCAGTAAATCAGAAGTCTTAGAACTCCAACCCTAGAGGCAGAGCTATTAGGTTACAGTTCAGCCTCTGTTGTAGTTTGAAATTGGAACAGAATAATCAGAATGATCATACAGGAGAATAACAATGAATCTTTTTAGAATCATACATATATTTTTTTCACATAAGTTTTTATCAGAATTCACATATATAATGATTCTATGGTTCTTAATTTTCATGTAAGTGAATTGAAAATTAGCGATTTACTCTATACTTAGTGTCAACAAATTTCATGACTCTGAAATGCCTCAATTCCTAAATATTTATAACCATCTGGATACCTCTGGATGGCAAGAAGTCAAAAGCAAAGTAGGAAAATGATAGCAAACAGCTGGAAACTGGCCTCGAACTCCCCCACTGCCACCACATAATTAAATAACAGTGCATATCCTGAGATGCAAAGATGCAAATGTGCATTCTTATGCCAACTGTCAAAATGTCCTCATAATGTAATAAATTTATCATTTTTAAAAGACATATGTATTAATTCAGAGTTCTGTGCACCATAAAAGTACCACGATTAACTCAGTTTTATATCAAGTCCTCAAAGAACTCCGTTTAGGGTTCTCAGGTACAACACACACAAGCTCCAAATTAGACTACTTCCCGACACTTTCTAAATTCTTCAGGATAATATGTAATGGAAAGGAATCCATTTCAAGTTAAGTGTTGTCAATTACTAATATATGAGGGCTGTTCGGAAAGTATCTAGTCGTGTAACTGTGTTTGTTGGATTGGCAATGGATGCCTTCTTTCCAGACAGCCCTGGTATTTTTAAAAGAGAAAAACAATGAATGACTACTAGAGAAAACGCATACACTAGAGCTTGTGGAATGACACTCCTTTAGAATATACACTTGTATCCGATCTTATGACTTCTACTTTTAAGTGACATGAAGTTAAAAAAAGAAAAGTAAAATGAAGTTTACTTTGTCACATAGATACAGACATTTATCCTCATTTATATTTATGGCATTGAATGTCTCATCTGAAGGGGAAAATACTGAGCCATGACATACTGGGTCTAAAACTTGGAGACACCTCTAATCTTCCGCACTGAACCTCAGATTTCTTCTCACAATTGCACTCAAGACTGCCACAGCCAATCGAATGCAGCAGACACTGAAGCTGAAACCTTTTCACTCTAGATCTAATCAAATATAAATGGTGCAATAACATGAGTTCAGCTGACTCATTCTTAAAATAGTCAATCACTGTCATTGACCCAAAGCAATAAATAACCCAATCCAAGTTCAGGAAAACTATTCTGCTCATTTTACTTGGTACACCTAATAAGATTTTAGTAGAGAAGTGTGGGTTTAAAACCGTGTGTCTGTAGGTTGACACACTTAATACTTTAAAATCTTATAGTAAAAGTAATATTTACTTTCCATTTATTAATATTTACATGCCACATAAAAGAATGCATTCATTATCAAATATTTGTTATTTACAATAGCTATATGCAGGGATTACTAATCATATGATGGAAAGCACTGAATTGCTTCTTGATATGTTTTGTATGGTTTCTTGATAAATTTCAGGTGGTAATTAACAGAGATAATTGATAAGGACAAAAGTTTTGGTCACAAAAGATTTTCCCAGTTGTAGTTAATATTTATTACATGTCATGACATTGAATTATCTTGGTAGTAACTTTTTGAAAAATATTGTAAACCTAGTTAATTTTTTTTTGTTGTAACTGAAAGCCTTTGGTAAAGCAAAACTGACCTAATAATTGTAATCGTATTTTATCAATTACTAAGTAAAATTGATACATTCTGATTTAGCCAAAAGATTTACTAACCATTTCCTACTTTCTAGCAAAACTAAAATAAATTTAACTTAAAAATAAACAATGCACTTATTTTAAACATTTTCTTCCTGGCCAAAATTCTAAAAAGGAAGGTAGGCTCACTTGCTTGTATTCTCTTTGGAATTTGAGAGAGAGATTATTTAAATCCAAAACTTAAATACTTATATGGTTTCCAAATGGATAAGGCTGGGCCGTGAGTGTGCAGTCTAGCTTGTATATTGTTAAACACTTTAAAATAGAAGTGAGATATCACACCTATATGCCTCTCTATCAAAGATTATGCAGGAAACGGGGAAGTGGATGTAAACTCAGTCTCTCTAATACTTAGACAGGTTTCTACCATGAAGCCTTGAAAGGGAAAAAAATTCACAAACCTCAAAAAAAATGTTTTTTCTAAATACAAGACTCAGATCTCAATATAAGATTAAGGAAAATACATTTTGAGATAGTTTTGGGAGACATATTAAGAATAGACAGTGTTATTTATTTGATGCCGAGGGAAGAAACATCCTAAGAAAATATAATTTGATGATTATGGCTAATGTAATCTTTGAATCCACAGGTGTAATTGCTTACTTTTATTTGTTAAACATTACTTATGATCATTAAATAGATCAAGCATTCAATCATGTGTAAAAATGAAAAGCTTAAATTTATCCAATGCCTGACAAGACTATTATGGAGAAGAAGTCTTGACCACTTTAATATAGATAAACTTTCCGTAGTCTGCTAGCTTTCTCTAACTTGCTCGAGTTCTTGAGCAAACTTTTGGCACCTTTTCTACATTTTCCTTACACATTTATTTTGAGATAAGTATAGATTTACAGAAAGTTGAAAAATATTAATACAAGGAGGTTCCATACACTCTTTAGTTATTATTCCCTCAACATTAACATCTTACATAAATGAAGTACACTATGAAATTCACATTTGTAAATCCACAAAATGTACTCAGATTTCAACAGTTGTATATGTATTTATTTGTGTATGTGTGTACATATAGTCCTATGCAATTTTATCGTGTGTAGCTCTATGTAGCTACCATAGCAATCAAGATGCAAAATTGTTCTATCACCCAGGCTCTCCAGTACTGAACTTTTATAGCCATTTCCTGGATTTAAATCCAGACATATGGCAACCACTAGTAAGTTTTTCATCTCTACGATTACTTCATTTCAAAGATGTGATATAATTCTCTTGAGTTCTTTCCAGGTTCTTGCATTTATCAACATTTTATTTCCTTTTATTAGCAGTAGTATGGCATGGTGCGGCTAACTCAGCAGTTTGTGTACTCTTCACCCACTGAAAGGGCATTTGGGCTATTTTTACTTTTTGATTTGTTATGAATAAAGTTGCTATAAACATTTGTGTACAGACTTTTGCATGAAAAAAGTTTTCATTACTCAGAGATAACTGTGCATGTGTAAACTTAACTGCTTTTTATGGTAAAAAAAATATATATATACACACACACACACACACACATACACACACACACACACACACACACACACATACATACCATTTAAAAGAAACTGCCAATCTATTTGCAAGAGTGCCTGTATCATTTATATTCACACCTACATTGAATCAGTGAACCAACTTCTCCACCTCCCTGTTAGCGTGTGTTTTTCTAAACCATTCTAATAGATGTTTAGTGATATTACATCGTGATTTTCACTTACACTTCCTTAATGACTAATGATATTGGACATCTTTTCAAGTGTTTGTGTGCTATATGTATATCTTCTTCAGTGAAATGTCTGTTCCTTTCCTTTGCTTTTCTTTCTAATTGGTTAATTTTTTGTTCCTTTCCTTTGCTTTTCTTTCTAATTGGTTTACTGTTGACACTTGAGAGATCTTTATATATCTTAGACATAGGCTCTTTGTGAGATGTGTGGCTTGAAAATCTTTTTTCACAGTCCATAAGTTTTCCTTTTAGACTGCTAAAAGGAATTGTTGAAGAGCATTAGTTTTTTGTAATTTTAATGAGGTCAAATGTATCAGTTTTTCCTGTTATGAATTATGCATTAATGGTTAAGTCTAGGAACTCTTTGTATATATCCTAAAGATGTTTTTCAACACCTTCGTGTTTTCTTTCCTACAAGTTTGTAAATTTATAATTACATTTAAGTTTTTGATTAATTGTGAGTTAAGTTGTATATAAGGTATGAAGTTTAGGTCATTTCTAGTATGTACATCTTCAAATCCTTTTCTTGCCTTATGGTCCTGGGTAGAACATTCAGTACTATGTTGAGTAACAGTGATGAGAACAAACATCTTTGTCTTATTCCTGATCTTAGGATGAAATCATTTAGTATTAAGTCATTAAGTGTAATGTTAGCTATAGGGCTTGTGTTGTTTCATTCTCTTTCATTTTGTTTTGTAGATGTGTTTTATCTAGTAGAGGAAGTATTCTCTAATCCTAGATTCATAAATGTTTTATAACGAATGAGTTTTGTATATTGTCAGATGCTTTTTCTGCATCAATTGATATGATCATAATGATATTTTTCTATATTCTGTTAATATGATGGTTACACTGTTTGATTTTTGAATATTTAACCAGTCTTGTGTATCTTGAAGAAATTCCAAAATAATTTATTTTGTATACTTCATTTTATACATTGCTAGGTAATATTTGTAATATTTTGTTGAAGATTTTTACTTCTAAGATCATAAGAACTATTGGCCTACAATTTTCCTCTTTTGTACTGTCTGTTTTTGGTATTAGGACAATACTGGTTTTAAAAGTTGTCTTTGGAAGTGTTGCCTCTCCTTTTATTTTCTGGAACAGATTTATATAAAACTGCTGTAAATTCTTTTTTCAATATTTGGTAAATTCCCTAACAAAGCCATCTTGGCTTGAAGATATATATGATGACAGCAAGTTAGTTACTAATTCAAATTTCTTTAGTGATCATAGGTCTACTCATGTTTTCTGGGTTATCTTGGTCAAGTTTAGTTTTTACCCTCCTATTTGAAATATAATTTTCTTAAGTATTTCATTTACATACATTTAATAATCTCTCATGGTGTTATTATTTTGATTCAGCGAAGAAATATGATTTTAAAAACTTACTGAGGAGAAGGATAATCTATTATATATATCCCTGTGTTTACCCATTCCATTGTTTTGCTTTTCTTTCTCCCATTAACATTTTCTTTTTGTTCAGAGAGCTTCCTTTAGCCATGAATTAAGGGTAGGTTAACTGATGACAAATACTCTTTGCTTACTTCTCTGAAGATGTGTTTATTCCCCCCTTTATTCTGGAAAGATAGTGTTACTGACTATTAAGTTCACAGTCAACATTTGTTTTATTTTTAGCACTTGGAAAGTGTTATGCTATTTC
>PVJL010002312.1:164724-204712 GCA_004026885.1 Lyroderma lyra
TTTTTTTTTTTTTTTTTTTTTTTTTTTTTTTTTTTTTTTTGTTTTTTTTTTTTTTTTTTTTTTTTTTTTTTTTTTTTTTTTTTTTTTTTCTTTTTGGTATGTGGATAGCTCCCTGGCTGGGAATCGAACCCAGGCTGCAGCGCTGACAGCACCAGCGCCGAAGCCTTAAGCCACTACACCACCAGGGAACTCCGAGGCTTTGATTATCTTATGTGGGCTTAAGTAGGTTTCTTGAATCTGTAGTTTTTATGTATTACATATTCGGTGAGTTTTCAGCGTTATTTATTCAGATCATTATTTTCACACTCTCCTCTCTTTTGCGAGTGCAATGACATTAATATTAGATATTTTCATATTGTTATTAATATTATTTTTATTATTTTTGTCTGTTTTCTCTTCATTTATCAGATTAACTAATTTCTTTGACCTGTCGTAAAGTTCACTGATTCTATAGTCTGTCATTTCCACCCTACAACAGAACATGTTCTGTTGTTGTTATTATGTTTTTCAATTCTATAATTTTTGCTTGCTACTTTTTCATAACTGTTATTTATTTGCCAAGATTTTCTATCATTTTATTTGTTTCAAGAGAATTCATAATTGATTCCTGAAACATTTTTGTGGTGGCTGCTCTCAAATTGTGTCAGGTAGTTCCAAGATCTGATTCATCTCAGTACCTTGGTGTTGATTATTGTTTATTCTCGGTATGACAAGAGATTTGGGGTTTTACCTTGTGTGTTTCAAATATTATGTTAGGAGACTTGATCTTATTTAAATCTACTTTTTCAGCAGTTGTTCTGTTAGGTTTATGTGTATGTTCTGACCTTCCTAATGGTCTCTGGTTACAATTTAGTTTTCAGATCCCTTGCCTTATTTTTTTATCTGCTTCCTTTTTTCCCAGTGCTACTGGGTCTCTGGCTTGATGGCTGATGGTGCTGTCTGCGGAGTCACACAGTGTTTCCTGTCACACATACAGGTGGGGAGAACATGCGGGGAGAAGCCACCTGGTGTGGTTTGCACGTTTCATTGGTGGAGGGCTGGCAGATGCTGGCCTTGGGTCTCCTCATGCCTCAAGGTGGAAGCCTGGAGACACCAGGCTCTGCTGCCACACTGAAAGGATCAGCCCCATGCCTCCCTGGGTGTGGAATGAGGTTGGGGTCTCCCCACTTGGTGACTGTTGGGAATCTTCTTGTTTGGTCATTTGACCAGAGTCAGGCTCTTCTTGTTTTGATGTTGATGGTTCCATGTTGGAGGTCACTCTGGTGCCAAGCCACAATTAATACTAAATAAATAAAAAGAAAAGCCAGGCAATTCACTATGATGCTATTCCTTGAGTGCTGAAGTCCCTAGCCAGTTTCCTTTTATCTTTATAACTTTCCAAGTCCTTTTATAGTTGTCTTTTGGATTATTTCCAGGGTATTAACCTGTATTTAGATAGCAAGAATAGGAAAAAGTGAATCTATACCAACTTATCTGGGCAGGTATGGTACATATTGAGGAAACAGATATAGCATGTCTATATCCAGGTCAAGAAACATACCAGCTTAACATATAGCTGTTAAATAGGCAGTCAGTTCCTTTGCAGCAAGAATATTGAGTGAAATAGTAAGAGGACGGAAAGATGAACTCTACGAACAGAAGCTACCATCATGAAGTACCATGTATTTTCCAGATGTGTAAAGCAGAAAAAGAGGATATCTGTCTTTTAAACCAATCTTACTAAGCAGCCATCCCTAAAAACACAATCTTAGTATTAGAATGATAAATCTAGTGCCTTTATTAAATTATATGCAGATATTAGATTTTCCTGAGATTTATATGTTATCTATAAAGTGCAGAGTTTTGTCTTATTTCATTATTTTCCAATCCTAAATTAAAGTTTAATTGGTGGACTTTAACCTTTTTCTATTTCTGGGCAAATACCATACTATTAAATGACGGAACAGTTAGACTTGTAGGTGAAAACAAAATAAACTTTGATAACAAATGTGCTATTAGAAATTCCATTACTTATTAAGAAGTTTACAGTGATACCAGAAAAATCATCCAGAGATTATAAGCAATATATTAAAGTAGATATGGAAAAAAAAGGTATCAAAAGGTACTTTAATTCTCACTTGTTCAACTCACATAGACCTATAAATTATAAAGTGAGTATCATTTTGTTTTACTTTATTAGTTGAAATAGTTAACCAGGTTTTTATGAGAGTGGTATTTGCACTATTTGAAGTTAGAATGAATTCAAGTAAATACTGCTTTTCTTATGAGTACAAAATAAATGTTGGAAAAAGAAAATCCTCTCATTTCTTATAGAACATTTTTTATAAATGTTGATTTTATAAATCAACACATTAAGATTTCTACAAACAGCACTGCCTACTTATCTTTAAGAAAAAGATTTAAATTTTTTTTTGCTAGGTTTTTGTTTTCATGTTAATATTTAATTACAAAGAGAACACAATAATGCTCTAGTCAGGCAACAGGAAATGAAAATGTTTTTAAAAGTATTCACTTCCTTATTTTCAAAGATTCATAGAATACTATAGAATTTTTATATGTTGGCATAAAAAAGGGGTTAACTTGTTTGTTTTTATTTTCTCTAAAATTAAACTTTAATATTTATGACAGATGATAGATCAGAGGACTGTTATTCAAATATGACATTTAAATTACATCTCAGTTTAGAGCTTAGAATAGCTTTCATATCTTGACAAGATTGGTTATTTACAACCTGTGCTCTATCTCAGGATTCATATGTTTGGATTCATTCTATCTCCTTGAAATATTACATTTAGCTTTATGACTCCTTTCAATTCACTTTAAGAACTGAATTACTTAGACTGATATGGTGTAGTGGAATGAAAATGGCCTTTGAATTCAAGAGATCACATTTGAATTCAAACTTACTGTAGAGCAAGTGTACATGCTTGTCAGAGCGTTTATCCTCTCTCATTCTTGCATTCCTTACTGAGAAATGAAGATTACAAGCATTTCTGCTCCATGTACTTAATGGCCTTATGTAAGGATCAAGGTGAAATGACAGGATGTATACACACTGTATAAATTGTTGTAATATTATCATTGTTTGTAAAATTGTCACTTTTCAATGAAATCATGGTTGTCTAAACTTAACGAGGCAGCGTACTTTCTTTAGGCATTGAGGGTCAGCTAGCACACAGTATGTCAGAAGGCAGTCTTACCCTCTGCGACGTGGGTCACTCAGTTCCATCTCCAAGTCCTGGACCTGGTGTGTGTTAGTGCTCAATTCCGATCAGTGGCAAGAATTTCAGTCCAGCTCCTGCCTTGACTGCTTCTCGGTGTGGATCAGGGCACTTGCTGACATTGGCTGTACACTTAAGGTTTGTCTCATGCTTTTGCCTTGCCCTCCACTTTCTGCTTAAACTTTGCTCTGGTTTTTGTCCTGAGGTCGAATCAAAATCTCATACCTTAATCTGTCTCCAGCCCGCATCCAAGGGGCAGGTCAAAAAGATGCAGAAGGGTGCCATCTTCAGCCTTGTGGAATGCATTTGGACAAGGACTCAGCCTGTGGTTGTCTTGTTTCAGGAAAATATTAATTAAGTAGCAGATGGAAGCTAGAAATCAAAGATCGAATTACCCTTGTAGAGTTTTTCAGAATGGGCCTATTTTTTCTTTGGAAATTTTCATAATGCATATTTCAGTACTTCATGGAAATATAGCTCCTCTGATAAAATAAAGGTAGATTTCATATTTGTGTATGACTCAAGGGCCAGAAAGTCACTTCTCAATGACAGCATTCTGTATTCAGCCATCAGTGATTCAGTGGCGGAAGTCAATTGCACTAGTTTTCAAGGACTAAGACTCTAAACCATTAGAGGCTGATTTAGTTTACTGTAGGTAAGGATGAGAATTTGTTGAAGGGAAATCATGTCTGACTCAGTTCAGGAGAAATGGCCTAACTGAAGTCTGCGAATTCTTCTTCCAAAAGGAGGTCTGGGTCCTCCTGAAATGTCAGTGCTATTTGCATCCAACGGCTCTGCCAGTGGTTCAGGTCTTGAAACTCTTCAAGTCCCTAGCGTAATGTACTTTCTGATGCTGAACCATTCTTTTTTTTTTTTGTTTTTTTTTTTTTTTTTTTTTTTTTTTTTTTTTTTTTTTTTTTTTTTTTTTTTTTTTTTTTTTTTTTTTTTTTTTTTTTTTTTTGCTTTTTGGTATGTGGGTAGCTCCCTGGCCGGGAATCGAACCCAGGCCGCAGCACTGACAGTGCCAGTGCCGAAGCCTTAAGCCACTGCACCACCAGGGAACTCCTGAACCATTCTTTAACTGCCTTCTATGTCTTACTACCCATCCACTTTCTTGATTATGTCTTTATGCCCTGGACCTGACACAACTGCCATCTCTCAGCTCATATGGACATTCAGGAAGTCAGGTTGAAAGGAAACAATGCAGTGTAATGAAAAGAGCACGTTTGAAAAGACAAGACATTCGTTATCAGTCAGGGCTTCTCAATTAGCTTGATATACATTCTTAGGCAAATTCAGTGATGAATCCTTTTTCCTCACTTCTAAAACAAAGGAGTTAGACAGGATAGTTGAGGAAGTTCTTTGATATAATTAGGGGACAATCTAGACAGATGTTCCGATTGTGGGCAATGAAGTTAAACCACTTCTGTTCAATCCTGTCTTGGCCAAAATTGTATTGTACAACCTCTGTTAAGTTGTTTATTCTCTCTAGACCTTTTTTGCACCCACTTTTTATTATGGGGATTACAATGGAGAATATATTGAATTTTGTAATAAGCATTGGGATTGGGAAAAGTAAGAAAGCATACAACAAAATAATTGGATAATGTTTCTGTTGTTATTGGCAAATGCTATGAAGGGAATAAATAGCTACTTTGCAAAAATGTGCTGTGTGAGAGGTCTTATTTTAAGCAGGGTTGGAGAAGAGAACCCCTTTCTGAGGCAATATTGTCTAAGGCTGCAATGAAAATTGAAAAGGAAATGGGAAAAGGATTCTCTAGAACCACAGGCCAATAATTGCAAGTTTCACTATGGATCTTGATCATTTGAAGCAAATGGAAAAAAAAATGTGCATGAATGAGCCACAAATAATAAGAGATGAATTTGGAAAGTTATAAAGGCATCAGTTTATGCAGAGCTATGCAAGCCTAATAATAAATTTCGATGTTTTCTAAGCACTGGTCCATGCAAAGGCTGTGATACCATCTGATACACATTTTTAAGATAGTGGTCGGGTTAATGTGCCGAGTGAGGTGGCAGTGTCAGCAGATTGAAGGCCCTTAGGTAGGAAAATTCTGCAATGAACTGGAACAGAGATGACACCAGTTTAGACTAGGAAGATGGCAGAGGAGCTGGTGACATATGTGAGCTGTCTTTTGACAGCATTTAAAGCCTATGTGGCTTGATGAAAAATACATTTATATATTGTTATTACTACAAAAATGCTTCATGAAATAAACATCTCTGTTGCTTATGAGATTCAATTAAAATATTTAACTTTCTTAAAATTACAAATAACCAATAAAGCCAGCCTAGCACATAATTATCTTTTAAATATTTCATTTGTACAAATGTGTCTGTTTTCTTAGATTATAACCTAGACTTATTTAGCTTCAAAGCTGGTTTTATTACAGCCTCATTGATGGAAAAGTATCTTTTAAAAATTAGCACTAAGTATACTGATAGTGGAAACTTAATTTTTGATAGTTTTCTACCCTAGATATATATAGCCATGTATGCATTAATGATGAATTAAAACATAATGCTACAAAAAATAAAATCCTGCTGTAATTTTCTGTTCTTCAAGGCCATAGTGTTTCAAATAGAATTTTCATCTCCCCTACCTCCCCTTAAAAAAAAATAAAATGAAATAAAATTGATAGCAAGTGTTCACTGCCCGTAGTGAGGGTAGATATTGTTTGCTTATACTTTCCTGAAGCTTCATGTGTTTTGGGTGTGCACACATAAGTCTGTGTGAATGTAAGTATAGCTGTATGTGTATGTGTTTTGGGTTGCCATATAATATATACTTGCAAACAAAAGTAATTGAAAAACAACATTTTACTGTGTATTTACAGTCTACCTATTTTATTCAGGTTCCCTCTTTCCAATATTGGCATTTGGATTAACCTTGTTTAGCCACTGTAGCTCACAAACATTGGGCTGTTAGGTAAATCACTTCTTCACTATCCCACTTAACAACTCCATGCTAACTTCTTGTTTAAAAAAATAAAATAATAATTTCTTGTTAAGAATGCCATTTCCTATTACATGGTGGTGCTCACAAGGAATTATCCAGAATGAAGACTAATGAAAGCCTAACCAAATGTATCAGTGATAAGTATCCAGAATTAGTTGTTTTCTGTAACTATGATTATATTGTCACAATAGAACCATCCTAACTTAAATACTTCAAATTTTTTCCCCTCCAAAATCTAACCATCGACATTTAGAATCTTGATATTGATATTTTTAAAAACTCATGATGGTTTAAACTTATCAAGTAGTTAATCTTTAATTTATTTTTTTAATATTTTATTTTTCAAATAATTATCCATTTATTATCATATATCAATATATCTAGTTACTTGAAAATGGCATACATAGTCATATTAATACTTAATGACATCATTATCCTATAAAGTATATTGGAAATTGGATAACAATAATCACAAAGTCTGTTACAATTATTATTACATCCATATTTATGAATGACCTACTTTAACTGACATATTTGACAGCTTTTATATTTTATTTTAAAATCTTTTACCACAAAAAGAATTTTATATTCACATGCTAAGTAAAGTGAAAATATGTATTTGATTTCAACAGCAGAGTGTCTTAAAGATAGCTTTAGTGCTATGTTATTTAAAATTTTAAATAATGCAAATATTTCTATTATTTTAGGTCCTCAAATTTTTGTTTATCCTTTAAAAATAAAATATCTGAGAAGCAAAATTATGGTGTATTTCTATAACTTTTATTATACTTAAAGCATTAGAGTAGCTATTTGACCATAATTTTTACAGAGCTATAAAGCACATTATTTTAATTATTTTTGTATTGCTTTTGAACTTTTAAATACAGGGTATTAATGACAAAATTGAGAAAAGTTCAGGCTATAGGACTTCTTTGTGAATATTCTCATTATTTTCTTCAACGTTTTTTACAAATTTTTAGCCAGAGAAACAAACCTCATTTATAATTCATGTGTTTAGAATAAAATAAATGTTCTTTAATTTTCATTTGGACAGTATTTCTTTTTGAAAAACAAAGCTATAACAAAAAGGGTCAGTTGGTCTTTTTGTGCCTAAGGGGAAATGTTTAAAACTAGCAAGGCAATGTATGAAAAAAAAATTAAAACTACATTTGAATCAACTGTGTGACACAGAGAGCAAAAGCAAATTTTTGGGTTTCTTAGAGTAACAGAATTAGAACAGAAAGTGTCATAGTGTAAGCACACTATGTGGTATCACATTAAATACATGTGGATGGTCTAGACATGAGTTTCTATCACTGTGATTATATAGCATATCTTATATGTGATCTACAGAAACTGGAAAATATTAATAATACCATTTAGAACAATGATGCTAGCAGATCAAATGAGACCAATAAGAAGGAAAAAATGTCATCACTAGAAACAAGCATTAAGAGGGCATCCAAAAAAAGAGAGAGAGACAGAAAGACAGCGATCCTGACTCTCCTTAAAATCTAGCTCAGTGTTTATGAATAACAGATACATGGAAATTCTCCCTCTTAGTGGAAAATTCTTTCAAATAATTCAAGTAGCTTACCCTAGTCAAGAATTCCCATACAAAATACAGTAAAGCATACTAAACATAGGGCAACCAAAGCATGTTAATACTCATCTTTCCAGGTTGAGACAAGTAAATGCAGCATTGGCCTTGAAACACAATAAGCTGATCAGTACAGTGGTGTTTCCATGAGTTGTGAGAGCTCTTCATGTTGTTTGTTTGTTTGTTTGTTTGAGGGGGGGGGGGGTTAGTTCCCTGGCTGGGAATTTAACCCAGGCCGCAGCGTTGAGAGCGCAGAAGCCTAGCCACTGCACTACCAGGGAACTCCCTTATGTTTCTTGAAGATCCTTTCTTCTGAGGGTGCAGGACAAAATGCAGCACCAAATGAACATTCCCTGGTGGACTAACAATTAATTTCTGCTTCCCCATTTCTGAACTAAGAATGTTTGAAGATAAAGGCATAATCATAGGCCAGGGAAACAAATTCAACCATGTCTCCAAAAGCTCCTTATGCATAAGAAAATATGCTAAATAAATTCATGTTATTTTGGGATCAATGGTTTCCTTCCCCACATTTTATCTAGGATTATTTTAATGGAGTAAAATAAGTCTTAGAATAAAATATCATGATCTGAATTTACCCACTATGATGTTCTAGAGATTTTTGATCCCATCATTATTCTGTGCAAGTTTGAAGATATATTAATGAAGTAGAAATCATGGGCTAAGCAATTGCAAAAGAAATGATGCCTATGAATAAAAGCAATCTTACCTGTGGCCAAATAGTCTTGTTGCAGAAGTCACCTAACAGTCTCCTGTATCCACACATCAAAGCCACATTTCTCTAATCAAAGTTCCTCCAGTATGTTCAAGTAATGGTTTTTTTTTTTGTGTGTGTGTGTGTGTGTGTGTGTGTGTGTGTGTGGTGTTGTGTTGTTACTATGATATGGAAGGAAAAATGGGCATTTTAAACAAAACTAAACATTCCCTCTGGCTTGCTTCACTGTCAGCAAGAATTCTTTAGGGAACCATTGGTTTGCAAATGGGCTTCCCTTACCTGTTACAAAATGAAAGCTGGTGCATAAAATATCAAAAATTTTAAGAAAGGTAGAACAGAAACCCACTAAATTATCTTCATTTCTAAAACAGGGATGTTTAGTTCTTGGAATCTCAAATGCAGTGCGTGTATATAAATTCAGACTTAACATCATTCCAACATCATGAAAGATACAAAAATAGTCCAAGACATTAAACTCTTCCCACATCTAATGTCCCTGAAGTTATTCATGCATTCGCACACTCATTTTTTCATTTATCACATTAATTTAGAACCTACTATTACTAGTTGTTACCCTACGAACTAGGATATAACAGAGGAGGAAATAATCCCAGATCTCACAGAATTCACATCTGTTGGAATTAGATATTTACAATTTATTACTCAGAAGATGAAGAATTCAAAGGAAACAGGCTTGGGAGGTAGCTAGACAAATATCAAAATTCAAGATGCTATTAGATATGCAAGTGGAGATGATATGTTAGAAACTGAACATTTTAGACTAGTTTGGGAGTAGATCCATGCTAGAAATGAAAATTGATGAAGCAATAATATGTTTGTTATTTGAGCCATGAGAATACATATGATACCTCTCCTAGATAATTAAAAAAAAAGAGAGAGAAAAGCTAAAGAGGTCCAAAAACTGGTTCTCTTCAAAATTTTAAGGATGAGGAGAGGTATCAGAAAAGGAGGCTGTAAGAAGAGGTTTCAGTAAGGTAGGTGAAAATCTACAGGCTCTTATGTCATTGAAGCACCAAAGAGAAATTCGAAGCGAGAAAGAGAGGTCAACTGTTAATTGCTCCTGTTTGGTCAAGAAATATTATGCTATTGAATTTAGAGAAATAGTGCAATAGCTGGAAATGGAGCTGAGGTCAATATTGAGTGTATTCATATACTGGTGGAAATACCTTTTAAAGTGGGAGAAATAATAATGAAAGCCAAAAGGGAGAGGCTGACAGACGCTTCCCTGAGAATGTAAGAGACACGAAATCCAATGCGCAAGTAGATTACTTGGAATTTGATGAGCGCACAGACAGGTTTACTGATACTAAAAAAAGAAATTCAAGGCAGATAATATGGGAATAGATGTAAGCAGGTGGAGGAATGTGGAGGAAGCTTATCAAGTATCTCTTCTGTTACTTATCTTTGCTGAGTCAGAAGTATGATCATCAGCTGAGTGTAAGGATGGGGGAAATGTGATGGTGCTTTAGAATACAAGAAAATGAGCATGTGCCAGCTAGGACAGAAGGCTATTGAGTGGAGGAGATTGTAAAGTTCCTGCAGTATTGGGAGCCTGTTTTAGAGTAGGATCATAAGGTTAATGAGAAACCAGAACAGATGGTTATGGGAATTTTTTCAGGCATTTTCAGTTACATGGACACAGGCATGGAGCCAACAAAGAGTTAAATTTTACCCGTGTTACAAATTAGTCCAGTGATTCATTTAGCTCTCTGAAGACAAGAGAATTAAGCAAGTGATTGAGCATGTATATAAGACGATACTCTTAATAACTGTCCATGAAATAAAGAAGAAAGTGCAGACATGATGGATGTAAGGTATTATGAAAAGATGGTAGGATCGCTGGACTATGGTTTCAGGGATGGGTGAAGAATTTTTAAACTGGGATCATACAGTGAATGAGCTGTAAAGATGAAGATGGTGGGGAAGGAGTGGTGCCTGCAAACTTGAAATCATTGAGATTATGGATAAGACAAGGTCACGTGGATGACCATTGTAAAGACAGATTGAGATAGGGTGCGGATCAATACCCTTGAAGAAGAAGAGGTCATGAAATTGAGAGGCCCAGATTATTGAAAGGTACCTCTATGTAGATTTATGATAGAATCATTACCAAGAATGACTGAGCCAGGATTTTTTTTAAAGGAGGAACTAGATAATACACATTCTTTTATAAACAGAGATTATCTGCTAAATATGTCTGCACCTGGGTCTGAAACAAAGCTTTTCCTGTGTCAGTGTTCATCTGACTGTGAAATCCTTGATGTTTTCCCAGCAGTCTGGTTTATGTGCTTAGTGCTGTCTCATCCTCACAGGTTGTCAAGAGAACCAGGAGTCCCAAATATGGGACATACAGTGTGTCCTCAGTGGCTTGTGAAGTGATGTACTCTAACCCTTCTTTACTTCATAAATTTTAATCTTTAAATTCCCAACAAAAAGAAAATGAACTTTCATAATGTAAAAACAACAGACAGGGAAGAGAAAAAAGTAAGGAATTTGGAGTTACCTTGATTATAAAGGAAGAGGTATGGCGTAGGACAGAGTATAGAGTAAGAGAAAAGGAAGGAAATAAAACTTCAAAGTCAGACGGGAGGTATAGATATGTGTGAAGAGGAGTTAACACTCCGAAAGCCAGTTTGAGAGGTACACAGGCCAAGAAAGAGAGGAATACAAGAGTTAATACAGAAAAAAAAAAGATATATAAAAGAGTTGGAAATGGAGAGAAAAAGATTTTGAACAAAAAATTTTTTTATTCTATGTTTAAAAAATAAATATTAGTCATGTGGCATTTTTACATTTCCAGGCTTGAAAAACACTAATTTTAAGGCACTTGCCCCATAAACACATATTAATAAGTTGGCTTTTGTACCTGATCTATAGTCAAACACCACCAACAAATTTTAGACTTTCTACCTTAAAGTGCTGTTTCTCTGCAAACTTACTGATGCCACTGCCTGCATTTAAAGCAGAAAAATTGTCATTAGGGAGTAACATCAATAACCCTAATAACTAGGTCTCAAGTTTTAATCACATTTATGGGAAAGATATTTATCACAATTTTAAAACTCATGGTAATTCAGAGGAAAATTGAATTTTGTTTTTGTTGTCAGAAATACATACTTTTTTCATTTAAGACCTGTAAAACCGAGAAAAATATTAGCTATTGTTGTGTGTCAGCATTTTAACTGAGTTGAAGTTATTTTGACAGATACACTCACAACTGAGATTAGATTGGGAAGACATAGAATTATCATTGAAGAACCTGTATCAGAACTAACAGGAATTATTTTATTAATCGAATATATGAAGGGTTATGATGTTCTTAAATAAGTCTTAGGTATGACAAAATTAGCAATTTATCTTAATACTGTATTTCAGGTGAGCTGTTTTGCATAATACTATTTATCAACTTTAATATTTCAGTATCTGAGCACATAATGAACCAACCATGACTGCAGCATATATTTAAATGATATCTCTCAAGATATGATACATGACAAAGCTTTGATCTCTTTTTCATTCTCAAACTTATTTTCCATCTTTGGATTTATGTTCTTTCTCAGATTTTTAATTTTCCCAATTATATTTTCCTCTATTAAACTTCAGAAATATCTTAGGGTATGGATATTTTTATTTATCTGAATTTAATTTTTTTTAATGCTGTAAACAGTGATGGCCATTATCTTCTTTCAGTATGTGGTGGATCTTATGTAATACCAGCAAGACTTGTTTTACAAGCTTAGCTGTAGAGATCGTGTAGGCTTCTTTCAGGTTGTTTCCTTAGCACCACACTAAGCGTCTTGTTGTGGAACCACCCTGAACTCTTCGCACTGACTGACGGCATTACCTTTTCTATTTCCTTTTTCATGCACCAGTGTCCCTTGGAGACCTCTGGAGCTCCTAATAACCACCTGGTAACCACCTGATCAATATTTTCTCCTTCTTTGATAAGATTATAAAACACAGAATGCTACAATGGAAAAATGTAGGAGAATCTTCTCTATCATTTTTCACTTTTCATAGCATGGGGAGTTTTTTTTATTTTTAACACAGGTAACCTCCCCAAAAATGCGTTTTCCTTCTCTTTTCACCTGTGCTTTACTCCTATGTTGCAACTCTGCTGCTTTAGCGTGCATGCATGTTTCTCCTTTAGCTTTTTAACACATTTCATAGGTGATATTCGACAGTAATTAAGAATGCACACTTAAGCACCAGGTTTCCTAAGCTGGAATCCCAGCATTACTAATTATCAGGGGTGTGCATATGTGACCTGAGTAAGTCACTTAGCCTCTCTCTGTTCCAGTTTTGGCACCCATATGCTGGGGAGGATGATTTTAAGATGTAACCCTTAAGGCTCTTTTAAGACTAAATGAACTAATCTTCGCAAAGTTCTTAGAGTATTGCCTGACAGACACTATCAAGCTCTTCTAGGTGAGTGTTAGTCACCATTTTTGTCTCTTACTCGGTCCCTCTCATTATGCATCTGACATTATTTCTCCCATTTAAGTTTCTACTTCTGCCAGTGCTCACAGCGATTGAGACTAACCTGTGTGACTCCTGCTATAGAAAGCCATCTTCGATTGCATTTTCAGTAGAGCACTGGGAATAAGGGCATCCTGAGATGAACATTAATGACTATAATATGAAAATGCCACCTACATAGATAAGTTTGGATAATTTAAACAGTGCAAATAAGAGGTAAGGTCTAGGCTACAACATATGGCTTATGGTAGTCACATTCGCAAACCAAGATGCACGGCTCTAGTATTATACATCATAATACATTAGGGTCTTTCTTGATTTAAATGCCCTTGTAAATCATTCACTAAATGCTGTTCAGACGATTCCCCATTTCTGGGTTTCAGAATCTGAGAACAATGCTGACAACTAATCAAGATATTCTCTTATTTATTAATTCGTTCATCCATTTATTCATTAAGTATCTAGTGCATGCTTGTGCTAAGGGAGTTAGAAAATCAGATGCCTTATAACCCTGAAGCTCTTGAATACTTATAGAGATCTAACATATATGCTCCAAAATTAAAAATTGATTGACAAAGCAAATCATAAGTGCATAAAAATGCTCCAACAGTATCTATAATGTCTCTTCTCTACTCTAGGCTGGTGCCACCTGAATATTCATCCTTACTCCTAATACCTCTTGTGAACTGGTTTCCCTAGGATTCCTTTTATACTAGTATTTCTTCTTATGGCTTAATTCTATTTCCCACAGAAAATATTTGAGTCAATCTTGTTAGTCTTTTGCCTGTTGCCTGTGGTATCTAAGTATACAACTATAGTAGCAATCTTCCATTCATATATATAGCCTGAAGCATTTGGGTGCCATCGATAGCGAAGCCTTAAGCCAGACTAAACCTATGATTAAGGAATTTTATTCAAGGGCCTATATTTTGAGTGGTTTGTGCTGTGAGAGCAAAGAATTGGTGACTTATCACTATAAAAGTGTCACAAAGAAAAAAAAAGTGTCACAAAGATGGGTCAAGGCCATTTTTCTTACCCATTGATCATAGAAAATATGAACAGATGTGTACTTGGCTGGCTGAGAGAATTTAGTGATTTAAAAAAAATTAGAAAACATTCTTTGCAGTATTGAATAACATTCCAAGGAAATTTATGAAAGATTACTTCCACCATGTAATTAAAGTTGGAAACTACTTTTATGTGAGTCTGAAACCTGAAAAACAATAGAAAGAAAATGCTATAGCTCTCTTCGAACCCAGTTTCTGGAATTGTCTCTGAGTACATTTCTTCAGCTGTAAAACGAGATAATAGTCCCCCGTATAGGCTGTGGTGAGAATTGGACAACTGGACGTAGAAGAATTCAGTGGTGCCTGACACACAGTGAGCAATGAGTTTACTAACACAGAGGTTCAAATTCAGCCGGCAGACGTATCCTTGCAATACTAGCTTTAGACTCTTATCTTCCCAGTCTCAACATGCGTCTCTTCCTAGTGTTTCATTCTTTTTTCCTATTCTTAATCATTGTTTATTTCTTCCATTAAAAATGCTCTATTGCTTGCATGCAAATCCTGTGTATCTGGACATACTACAACTATGTTCTATTGAGCAATTAGGAAAAAATAGTTCATTTTCCAATGTGAAATGTAAGTAACACTTGGTGATTTCTAAATCCAATGCAAAAGTAAATAGCTTTGAGCATGTCTAAGGGTTCCCGTCTTTCGTTTTGTTTTACAAACACTTAACATAGTTTTTACATAAAGCGCTCCATGCCAGGCCCTGTTCTAAGTGCTCACAAACATTAATGTATTTATATCAATAGTTTCTGGTACTGAAAAAAATAATTATACATTGGTGAGCAGCATATTTAGCAGACCCCTCTTCAGTAGTACTTGGTTTAAATGTTTGGGTGCAATTTAATCTGGTGTAAGTATCTTTGGACAGCAGCCATTGAAAGCCGTGGAAATTCTTTACAGGTAACTTAGAGAGGCCTTTGTCTTCCTCACGGTGTTGCTTGAGCTTCTCCATGGCAATAAATCATGCAGCTTAGTGCCTGGTGTGCTGTATTTTCAGGAGCTCTGCATGATCAAAGAGCAAGTTGTGTAAATAAATAGATTTATCTCAGATAAACACAGTAAAGTAGAATGAGTTTAATAGACACGAAATCTCTTGTAGGCTTAGTGGCCAGGTTCTCTGTTTAGAGGCTCAGAATTACAATGAAGCAGAACTTAGAAAAGGCACGTCATCTACTGAGCCCAGGCTGGCAGTGGATGTGCAAGTTCAATAAATACATGTGCACATTGTATCACTTGTTCAGTACTCTAGGGGTAAACTGAGACTCAGTTTCGCAAGCAAACTTGGTGATGTCAAAGTTGTCATTTCTCCCCCCTGCAAATAATTTTTTTTATACATAGTGTTGACAAAATCATAGTCCTTCATTAGAAAGCAGTTCAACCGCAGTGGCCTTCATCAAAATGTGTTTTTTACTAAAGTAATATACGTATCACAATAGTTTTTCTTCTCTGTGTTTTTATGTTTTGTTTTAGAATCATATATCTTTAATATTAAAGGAAGTATTTTATGTTATTTATTATTGCTAAGGTACGGGCTACACATACACATTTAAACACTCAAGATTTTGTACTGGGGAGTTCCCTGGTGGTGTAGTGCCTAGGCTTTGGCGCTGTCAGCGCTGCAGCCTGGGTTTGATTCCCAGCCAGGGAGCTACCCACATTGAAAAAAAGAAAAAAAGATTTCGTACTGGTTGAGAGTTTAATATCTGGAGTTAGAAACTTCCTGAGTTCAACTTTGGATTCTTACAAGTTGCTTGACCTCTTCTATAAACTTAGTACAAGATTCAAACCTACCTCATAGAGTCTTATGAGAATGAACCGAGTTATTACACGTAAAGTATTCAGCATGCTACCTGAAAGATGTTTGGGGAGAGGATTACTCTAAGAGACTCGTGTTTGGGCACATGTTCTGAGCAAGAGGCACTGACATCCTTTGGTTTACAAGGGCTGTCTGGAAAGTACCAGCCATGTAATGGGAAAAGCAGAGGCATTTATGGCTGGGTTTTTTCTGAACAGCCTTCATAGATCAGATACAGACTAGCAGTAAATAGAACCATAGATCATAGAGATTGAATCTTCCTTTAGGGCAGAGGGAAGATTTATTTCCTGACCAGTCTAATGAAGATAGTATCTCTTATGTGTGGAAAAATTGAGCTTGTCTGCTAGTAGCTAGCTTGAAAAGATCCGGGCTTTCTAAACTTGGGGTTCCTTGGAATGAGTATGCATGTGCAGTAGACACATGAGCTGTTTCACATGGTCCCAGTGACACTTGAGAGGCAAAGTGAATTCATGTGAGTATGAAGCTCATGCAGCCTGTTGTGTCCTCAGTAAGGATGTCTTTTGTCTCTGAGTCAGGAATCCCATGTTTTATGTCACCATTTATAAAGCCTTAGGAGCCTGTTAACTTTGCTTACAAACCGGGTAAAATCTTAAATGCTTTACAGTTATTGATTACTTCATTGCCACTCAATAAAGATTACTTACAATAATATTGATTTTATTATAAGTTATTATATAATCTAAAAAGGTCATAACAAAAGAAATATTCAATGTAAAATTCTTAACACTATCAACACCAATAGTTTGTTAATTGACTAAAACAGTCCTATTGCAATCTGTTTAATGGTGGTTTCCCTTTTACTTTTTCTATGCGTGACACAACGTTTAGGTTAATCAGACAATGATCTAGCTGTTTGGCTTCATTTAAATAAAGCCTTATTTGTGCATATGTTTTCTATATGGAAAATAAAATTATATTACTTTTAAAAAATTTAATTGATTTGATTTCTAGCCATGACATTCCAAAATTCCTAAGTATACCTTCTTCTAAAGAAAACAAAGTAAAACAGAAATTCACATAAATAAATAAGTAAGTTTGGGAATTGGATCACTGATTTTCGTTATAGCAGCAAACTTTGTTCTATACCAAAAGAAAGCTTTATTCTATACCAAATTTTTATACACTTTTTACATAGATAATAAATAAAAGCCATAAAATCACACTTAAGAATTAATTTTATTACCTATAATTTCATAGAGTAATTTAATTAAAAATGACACTCTTGATTAACACCGAAGTTGAAAACTGGGATTTATGAATTAAAATATTAGCTTTATATTAACTTCTGTCTCCAAAGTCTGCTTTTGCTTTTTTAAAAAATAAATATGAGAAGAATCTTGATTACCAATGATACATAATTACATGTTATCAGTGTGTTAAGACCTCACTTAGCAAATTCAGGAAACTCTGCAATTACACAGAGAGGTTGAAGCCATTTTATTCTGAGGTCAGCCCAGAAGTCAGTTAACTGGAATTAACTTAAAGTGAACTAATGGTCGCCCATGTGTTCAAACATGCTTAACATTTACGTTTATTGTTTTAAAAATGATTTAATGTAGTTAAATATTATTTTTAAAATTATTGTTTAAGATGGTAAGAATATCATACATATAAAATTA
Source organism: Lyroderma lyra (assembly GCA_004026885.1). NCBI lineage: Eukaryota > Metazoa > Chordata > Mammalia > Chiroptera > Megadermatidae > Lyroderma > Lyroderma lyra. The sequence goes on from PVJL010002312.1 coordinate 182,291, forward strand.
GAAGCAAAGATTTATTTCGGTCTCTAAAGCTTCTGCAAGTTCCAGAGCATGTATTTTAAAAGCCACTGTGCTTTGCAAATAGAGAGTCTGTGGGCAGTATCCACTTGAGAAGGTGCCAGACCTGCATGCATTTAGGTTCCCCACCGGCTCCCATTCTCTTCAGTTGCCTCCTCTCTGTACCCCGCAGTCACTCAGCTGCCTTTATCTGATTACTTCTTTGTTTCCTATACTTACTGAATTGTAACCTGGTATTAGATGATTCCCCAAATCCTATCAAAACTTAAAAGACTATAATTTTAAGAATGTGAGAAAAAAGGGAAAGAAAAATAGAAAATAGTGCAATGAGATATTTTTTAAATAGTGAACCTCAGTAGTGGAGGAGAGGAAAAATTATATGTGGAAATACTGGTTTAGGGAAAAGAATCCAGTGTCAAAGGTCTATACCTCTGGAAGCTTTCTTCATCTATAATTGCTCCTTTCATCAACTAAATACACACACACACACACACACACACACACACACACACATATATATATATATATATATATATATATATAAAATATATATTATACATATATAGTCCAGAAAATATCCATCCATGAATATGAAAAATAGAGGCATTTTATGGCTGAATTCTTTCTGGACAAGCCTCATACTACACAGCACTGTACAAACAACTAGGACACCTTACCAAGTTGTTAGTATAGTGATGCCAATGTAAGCACACAGTGGCAAGTTCATGAACTTAATTGTCAGATTTGGGGAATGATGACAGCTCTGATGGCCATTCCAGAAAAAGTTCCAAAATAGCTTTGAAGGGTGGACTAGGTGCTGGAGTCAGTGCGCAGCTTCCCAAGGGGAGGACTTCGAAGGTGACTATAGCGATACTCAGCAATGAGGTGTGCAGCACTTATTCTAGGATGAGTTCACAAAATTAATTGTCTGAGCTCATAAATACATACACATAGAGATGCCAAAACATGTATACACATTTTAAGAAAGGAAAGGATTATATTAAAATTGTAATACTCAATATATACCAATAACAAAAGATGAGTACAGGTCAGTTTGACTTCTATAATTACAAGAGGTGCTCACAGTGGTTACCGTCAGTATTTATGTAATACATAGGCAACATCTCTTAAAATGTGTATACATGTTTTGGCACCCCTATATATGTCTATGTACACATACATACGTATTTTTACTGTTAATAAGTGTTTTTCATAAATTAATGATTGAAGAGCCATTATACTTGTATTTATAGCTTTTCTCAGTGTAGGGAAAACTATATTATATAGGATGAAATATAAACCAACTATGGCAATGCCCTCAAGAAAATAATTATGTTATAGCTTTGCTACAAAACACATTCTTCTTGCTTACTCGGCACATAGCACACCTCAGAACCACTGTGTCTCACTGGGGGATGACGGGATAGCCCTTGATCTGCAGCTATTTTTTTTCACAAGAAGTGAGCAACACCTTTAGGCAGTTATGAGAATTTCTACAGTTGAAACATAAATCTTTCAGAAGCTATTCTTTTATGAAGAGTACAGTATGATATAAAAAGAAATCCTTTAAGTATGGTTTCAGATTTTTAAGGGGTTTGAGCATGATATTTAGGGCTTTACAGATTACTGCACTGTCAGTTCATGTAGTTTCCAGTTCTATTCTTTGACATGAATTAGAGATGGGGATAAGAAGTATAGAGATCTGAGACTATCCAGCTTTTTCACAAACACAATTTGAGGATATATTCTTATATTTTTATTATGATGTATTCTTATATTTATTTGTATTAGAGTCCAGCGTCTAGAATCACAGGTGTTGCATTTTTCTGCTCTATGTGTGACATTGGAAGTGAAGTAACAAAGGGAAAACAAAATGAATCCATACATAGTGACCAAGGTAGTTAAATAAAATAATATCTTCTTAACATCTGTTGATTTGTAGCAAAACAATTTATAGTTGTGTAAAGCAACAAGCTTTCTTTTTTGCTCACCATGTGTATGGATCGGGAAATCAGTGCACAGAGGGCCTGACTTGTCTCTTCTGTGCGTGCTTCTGGGGCTCGCAGGAAAGACTGGAAAGGTGTGGGGTCACCTAACTGATTGGCTGCTGAAATCATCTGAATGCTTCTTCACTCACATGTCTGAGTTTGAGGTGGAAACAACTTGACAACTGGGCTCATCTGGACCTGGCATTTGGAGTCCCAGTGCATGACCTCTCCATGTGACTTGGACTTCCTTACAATATGGCAGCCCTAGAATTTCCATAGTGGATCAGGGCTCAAAGAACAGAGTGGAAGTTGCAGAGCCTACTGAGACCTAGACTTGCAAGTCAGCCAGATCCAGGTGAGGGTACAGAGATGCCAATTTACTATAGGAGGACTTTTACAGAGTTCATATTGAAACTGCCATCAAATTTAACTTAAAAAAAATAAAAGAAGACAATGAGGTACAGGTATCTTCCCAATCGATTTAAAATATTGCAATCTATAATTTGGGGATGAGTCAATTTTTTCTTTCTCTAAGATAGGTTACAATGCGAGAACATTTTTAATGTTACCAAGAAGGTGTATATTGCTTTTTTTAGCACAATTTTTCAGATCCCTTAATATTTATTTATGTATTCTTTAGGACATTGGTTTCCAAATGGTGGTATACATACCACCATGGGTACATATTGGGCTGTTCAGAGATACATGAATAATAATCAGTAATGGCAAAACAACAAATACAGTAAAAGAATGCAAAAATTAGCTATGGAACAATAAATGTTAAGTTTGAATCACCATTAATGGAGACACTTCAAAATTAGATCACATTAGCGAATGATGATTGGTGAGGGCGTGGTTATAAACCCTTCCCCCAAACTGCTATTTACAGTTTCAGAACAATCCATTTACAATATTTCTAGAACTTTCCCAAATATATATATATATATATATATATATACACCCATAGCCATACTGTTTGATCAGTTTAGTTATTGACTGAGTAAAAGTAAGTACATTGTATTTAATCATGATTCTTTTCAAGTAATTTTTTTATTTAATGTTTAACATAGTTTCAGTTATTACTGTCAGTGATTTTTTTAAGTGTGTCAGTTATGGATCAGTGGTTGAAAAGAGGAATGGTTCAAAAACCAAAACCTGATGTGGATTATAACTCGTCACCAAGTACTTTCCAACACGGGTCCCCAAGCACTAGTACACCCACACTGGGAGATAGTGAAAAGGTGCATGCCTCAGATATTGCACAGAAGAAAAGGAAGCACTTTGAAGAGATTATTAAATATGGGTTTTCATTTGTTGGGAATGATGACTGTTCTAAGCCTTTGTGTGTTTTATGTGGGGAAATATTATCCAACGGTTGCGTGAGACCCTCTCTACTCATGTGACATTTAGAAATTAAACATCCTATGTATAAAAACAAAATAATACCTTATTTTCAGTACTTAGAAAAGCATCCAACTGTTAACCTCATACATGATGTCAGAAAAGAAAGACAATGAGAGTGCAGTTGAGGCTCCATCCTGTATTGATCATCGCTTAGCTAAATGTTATAAAAACCACACCATAGCTGAAGATTTAATTTCTCCTTGTATTAAGGATACTGTTTTTTTATGTTTGGGGAACAACATGTCTGCAAAATCAATACTATCTCTTTTTCAAACTATACACTGTCTCAACAAATTCAGGAAGTGTCTGATGATGTTGAAGTTGTAGTAGCAGACAGAATTAGAAAAAGTAAATTCTTTTCCATCCAGGTTGATTAAAGTGTAGATGTTACTTATTTATCTATTTTGCTCATCATCATGAGTTACTTGGTATGAAATGAAATTGAGGAAAAGTTGTTATTTTGTTATGCGTTGACAAAGTGTACCACAGGCAAAGATATTTTTAATGCTATCATTGGTTATTTCATTGAAAAGGACATCAGTTGGTCAAATTATTGTGATATATTCACTGATGGATGCAAGCCTGTGCTTTATAGGCCTACACAGCTGAATTAAAGAAGTAGCTGCCCGTGTACCATGCAATTACTTTTGTATTCATTAGACAAAATCTTGCATCCAAGCCTCTTCCTAGTGAAGTGAAAGATGTTCTTGATGAGGCTGTAAATGTTGTAAATTTGATTAAGTCACAACCATGAAACTTCAGATTGTTCAAAGCACTGTATAAAGAAATGAACAGCAACTATAGCACATTGCTTTTGCTTATGGAAGTAAGGTGGCTATCTCGTGGCAAAGTACTTACACAAATGTTTGAACTTAGACATGAAGTCCAGGTATTTTTTTAAGACTACCCTTTTCCTCTTGCTCCAAAGTTTCAGGATGGTGAATGGCTTTAAAGTCTTGCTTATTAATTAGATATTTTTTTAGAAATAAACAAATTCGACTTGGGACTTCAAAAATAGCTCAATCATTATATTCAAACTAACTTACAAAATTGAGTCAATAAGTAAAACACTGGACTTTTGGAAAGTGTATATTGGAAAAGGTCAGCCTGAAATTTTTGAAACTCTGCACAACTTCTCATCTGAGAATTACTTTCCCCTATACCAAAATGTGAAAGAGAATATTGTAAGTCACTTGGAAGGTCATAAAGTGTCCTTTTATAAGTACTTTCCTCAATGTGGAAAAGAAAACAGCTGGATTGCAATGAAGAATTCCTCAAAGAAGCTAACTATCAATCAATGAAAAAGAGCAGCTAATCGAACTTTGAACTGATTCTTCTCTGAATTCTGATTTTAAAAGAAAGCATCTTTTTACTTTCTGGGTAGATGTCAGTGAGGAATATGAACAGCTCAGTGAGACGGCACTCAAATGCTTCTTGCCATTTACTAATGCTGAACAGGTGGAGAGAGCTTTTCCTGCCCACACCTTCATAAAAAATAAGTACTACCACAAGCTTAATGCAAGTCCAGATCTAAGACTGTATCTTGCATCTTTTGAGCCTGATTTCAAAAAATTAAGTGCAAGTAAGCAAGCTCATTGATCTCATTAACCATGTTTCAATGGGCATAACAATTATTACAGACTTTTCAGATAATACAAATAAATATTATTATTAACAACAAATTAAAAGTTTATTAAATACTTGACCATCATTATCAATATTTAATTGTTATGAATATTGTAAAATTCAATCTATGTTTGTACTTTTCATATAGTAATATTTCTTTCCTATCTATGACCTCATTTCCACTATTTTACATTAAGATAGGCACTGAACAAAAATGTCAGTATTTAGAAACAGCTGTTTTAAAAACAGGGATATAATTTATAGAAATGTGGTTAAAAGGGGTACACAAGAAAGGTTAGGAACTACTGCTTTAGGAGAATAATGGAAAAATAAATGTTTTGAAGGCTAGTAAAATCAAACAGAGAAAGTTTAAATAGATTCCAAAGATAGAATACAATTCCCAGATAAAGAAGGAATATTGAAATTAAATTTACTAAAGTGCATAGCATCTCAGCAATTTTACCTTTCTTTGTAACAAGCGGACAAGGATTTTGGTAACAGAAGAGAGAGGGAGGAGGTTGGGGTTGACGTTTCCTCAAAAACAGTTGTGACTGACCAAAGATACAATATTAAGCTGCATTATATCATTTAAAGCTTACAGGACAGGATTGATCTCCTGTAATATCCCACAAAATGCTTTACCTGTGGAAAGTTTTATGCTTCTCTAGCATTTGTGAACATTTCAAACATCTTTTAAAAGCACCATTTTGTAGTAATTTCAAGCTCATTTAACCATAGGACAACCTGATGAAGAGAAGTATTAATACTGCTTCAGTTGATCAGTCTAAAGCAGAATACATGATAAACCTGAATGGAACAAAAAATGTTTTGTTTATACTCTTCTATTAAACTATCTCCATAGTTTGTATCAGAGGGATGGGATTAAGTACTCTGAGTGAAAAAAAAATGTTCTCTCCTTGCAAACTAAGATTGCTAGTTGTAACAATTCAGAGAAAAGGTGTTTTTCTGTGAAACTGTGTTAATTCAGGGAAACTCTCCATCTTCTAACAATACTGCCTCCCGGTCCTAGAAATGACCTCACATTAGTATTATCTTTCTCCTCAACACAAAGCAGGGATGATGACTGTGATAGACCTTTACAATAGCCAGTAGTTTTCAAACACTCTGATTTCAAGAGATGTTCAGATTTTTAAAAATTGTTGAAGACTCTGAAGAGCCACTTTTATATGGGCTTTATCTATTAATACTTGTATTAAAAATTAAAACTGAAGAATTTTATGGGAACTCCTTTCATCATGCTTTAACATCCACATAAGTTTTACAACTTATTTTTACCAATTTAATAAGTGAAAAATATTTAGTTTTAACTTCAGAGTTTTCTAATTATGACTGAGGTTATATGTTTCTTCATAAGATTTTACTTTTTTGTGGTAAAAAATATATATTGTCCACTTTTATATTGAGCTTTGAATTTTTTCCTATTTTTTCCTGGATTTATATGTTTTGCAGTAATTAACAATTTGTCCATTAATGAATTATAAGTGTTTCTCCAGTTGGTTTTTGATTTTGATTTTATGCCATTGCTATTTTTTTAATGAGTATTTATATTTTTATTTTTATGGGTATTTATTTTTTTATTTATATAAGTATTTTTGTTTGTGTTTTCCAGTTTATAATTACAATATACTTTTAACTTCACATCACAAAAGTTCCTATTGATTTTTCAAGTCCTTTTTTTTGTTTTCGTCTAAATTTTTTATCTCTCCAGAATTTTTTTTGAAGTAGCAACCTAATATTATTTTTTAGATGACTCACCAATTGTTATAAGACCATTTAGAAATAATTTTTTCTCATTGCTCAGCAGTGATATTTTTATTCTGTACTGAATCCCCCTCCTGTGGTAGTATACGTTTATGAGTCTATGTGCAGTTTTACCTTGTTCTCTGCCCCTTAATTTCAGAGTTGTAAAAAGTCAAGTTATATATCTTGTCTAACATGTATTATTTGCTAAAGAACAACCTGTGCACTCCTCTAGGTATTGAGGAAATGTAACAATAAATAAGGTAGTGCCCTTTATTCAAAAAGATCACAATAATAGATCCTTGACTTCATATGATGTGTATTAGTGTGCATCTGCCTGAATTAGTTCTTGTTGAGTCATGAGCAGTAAACTGAATAAGTATCACTTACTGCCTCTACATAGAAGAAAACATGGCCCCTCAGAGACACTCTCCAAATCTCAGGACCATTAACTGGGGACACAAAAATGCCAACTGAGGCTTTTAAAATCTTAACCTGAAGTCTTTTCTGTTATTTTAAGACTAGCTCACAATTAGGAAGCTGAGCCCTTCTAGTTTAAATCTTCAGGACCAGATTCTAAAAGAACATGCAAATATGATGTTTAAATCCTTACTACTTGAAAAAAAAATTTAGAAATCCAGGAGAATTAAAAAAAATAATAAAGTCCTGAATATATTTGACACAGTAGATTCCCCATTTTTTAAGACACCTAAAAAAGTAGATTTTAATCACTGTATGTCAATAAATATTTTAAGTCCCTAGTTGACTTGTGCATTCTTTTAAAAAGGCAGCGATAATTTTAAGACATCACCATGATTCAAGTGTATCAAACTGAAAAATGTTTATTTTGGAACTATAAAATAAAGTTAAAATGTGGACATGATATATGTTAATCATTTGATTAAAAAAAATTAAATGCCCTTCACAGACTTTGAATGAGTGCAAAAACTTAACAAAAATAAAAATCACATAAGAATAAATGTGTAGGGGCTCCCTGGTGGTGCAGTGGCTAGGCTTTGGTGCTCTCACCGCCGCGGCCTGGGTTCGATCCCAGCTCAGGGAACCATCCAAAAAGAAAACAAACAAAAAAAAAAACCACCACCAAACAAACAAACAAACAAAAACAGCTGGGAATCACATGTGTGAAAGAATAAATGTGCAATCCTGATTAAAAAAAAAGAAAAAAAGAACAAGAAAACAAAAACCTGTTGTGTGTCCACTGCGTTTCCAGCTCTGTATCAGGGACTTGGACTTCATCAGGGAGTGACTTTGTGGGGAGAGCTATTCCTGCACTCATGAATCCCGGATCTTACAGACTAGCTGGGAGACACAGAAAATAATAAGCAAATTGTATAATATTTTGAAGGTGATAGATACATACATGGGAACAATGTAGGGAAAAGTGAGGCGACTGGTCCAGGGGTGACCGTGGGGCTGCAGGCTGTCGTAGTAAGTCCCAGCATCACCAGGTGTCTCACTGAGAAGGTGGGGATTGACCAAGAACTTGGATAAGAGATAGGGGTGACCTATGTGGGTATCTGAAAGAAAAGATTTCTCTCAGAGCAATAGCTAGCGTGGGGCTGCAGGGAAGCAGCGTTGTAGGTGTGGATGTGCTTGGGGAGTTGCAGGAAATCAGAAAATCACAGAGGTAACCGGAGGTCTCCTCCTACTGCACCCTGTGAGCCAGAATAAAGCACTTGGCGTTGGATCATTTTCAGCTGAGAAGTGATATGATCTGATTTGTGATTTAAAAGGATTCCTCTGGCCACTGTATTAAGATGAGACAGTAGAAGGGGACATGGTGGAAGCAGGGAAATTAGGAAGCTACTGCGGGATGTAAGAGATGGGAATCCAGGCTCTCTCCAATTATATTGGCCTGAGCAACTTGAAGCATTTAACACGAATGTACCCACAAATCATTCCAAAGTGTGAAATAACGGAAAGAGTAATTTCTGGAGTAAAATTAAACAGTTTTATTACTTGCAAGCTTAATGGGGAAAATGAAGAACAAAAGATCAATTAATAGATGAAGTAACAAACAGATGTTTCACTTGTCCTAATTACAACCTGGCCACTGGACCACATACTTAATAAAAATGATCTTTTTTGGAAAAAATATATCCACTGAGAAAATTAAAAGAAAAAGGCCATAAAATAAAATTAAAAGGTGACAACTTAAATGCATACATACGAGTATATATGTGTACATACAAGGGTTGTCTAGAAAGTATCCAGCCATGAACTGTCCTCATTGTATTGACAATGGCTGACAATCTCATTATATGGACAATACGTATATATACAAGGTGGACAGATTAAATGTTAGATATAGTCATGCTATCTTAAAACAATTAAAATACTATCATTTCAATTAAAAAATAAAACAATAGTTTATCTTAAATGGTGGGTTTTGTGAAAATCAGATCTGGGATACTAAATAGTGCCGTCCCAATGGGAATGGCGCATGCTGCTTTAGGAAATAGTGAAAAATTGAAGTGCCCCATGGAATAGTAAGTGCCCCTCTCAGGGATGTTATAAGAGAATAATTCATCTGTATACTATTTTTCTAAAGTTTCTTCCATCACTGGTATTCAATGATTTGCATATTTTATGACTATACGAATTTAGAAAATAATGTGGCAACTCATGGCCAATTTTTTCATATTAAAGATTAACTCTGTGTAGTCCACGTAGATATATCACATCAATCCCCCTTCTGCCATTGGCACAACTTAGCCAGCCTCTGAGACCCTCCCATGCCCCACCATGCATTTCACTTTACCACTGCTGATCACCATCTGATACGAGAAGCGTTCTCTGCCAGTTTTCCAAGGAAACAACCTGTGAATAAGAACAATCCAAACTTCCCACTCCAATTCTGGCCAATTGTGCCCCGTTTTTAAAAGATTGCAGTACTTATCATTTATTCTAGAAATAAACTTTGGGAAACAAAGCGAGCAGGAAATAAGGATAAGGTTTTGGGCAATTTGAGCAATTTGTGAAAAGGTGGAATTCAAGTGATAAAAGGAAAGAGGACAACTCAAGGAGATCCAGTGTGCAGGAAAATAAAGTGAAGCAGTCTGAGGTCTCACGCAGAAGAAATAATTAAAATGCCAATTAGCGAGAGAAACAACAAAAGCAGTTGAGACATGAACTAGGAAAGACTGGTGGAAGGAAACATTATTTTGCAAATGAAACTTAATAAAACAGTCTACAAAGGGCCTAGGAAATTACCAGGAGAAAGGTAAAAATGAGTTTTTATTTTTTCCTTAAAAGAAAGCAATGCATTTTAGTGCAACAGCAAAGCTCCCCGGTACCACTGATTTTCTCAGAGGGTGTTTACTGTCCTTTAACTGACCACAGTGCTTTCCTTAGGTGGCTCCGTTACATAGGTCACATCAGTAATTTTTTTTAGTTCCTTCAAAGGAAAAAAATAAATTACGACTGTAGTAGGGAAAAACAAATTTCAACAATATCATCATGAAAAAGCATTTAAGTGACCATCTTACTTCCACTACTATATTACTGATTGTTGGCCCAAAATGTGAGTGTTTATGTATTTGTTTCCAGAGGTGCTGATGTCAGCGATTGTGAACTATTGACTTGGCATTTTGTTTTGTTTCTTATGACAAAGAGGATTCCAGAACCCTAACATATCCGGTGTTGCTAGGTGCTCAAATAAGTGTAATATTCAAATTGTTTTCATTACTCATGACACCCTCCATGATCTTACTAGCTGTCCATTCATACTTCTGACCATTTTTTCAGCAACAATCACACACAAAAAAGCTAAAATATTTAGTAGCAGGAGTGGATTTTTTAGATGGATATATCCACATGTGTCGATAGCATTTAAATACATATATCTCAATGTGAAGATAACCAGACACGTAATTACTTCCCTGCCAATGTCTGCTAATTGCATGTTCTTACGGGGAACGTGGGAGTCACGTGACTGGGCAGGGTGCCTGACTGTTGTTCTTGATTTGGGCCTGGGCATTTTACGTTACTGGAGCAATTTTCTGTTTTTCTTAAGTAAAAGTTCCTGAAGGTTATGGTATTTTTGCCCTGTAGGGCACTACCAGATTTTGTTTCTAACTTAACAAATGTATCATAGCATTCCTTTCGTCTTTTTTTAGATGGATTTTTTAATCTATGTATAAACACCTCTGAAGACTCAGTTTCTAATCTTACAGGGTCCTACTCCTAACATCCTCATGTCTTCCTGCACAGCCAGTTCTCCACTTTCAGACTCAGGTTGCAACTGTGATACGAAAAGTTTTGTTTGTATTGTGACCAAGTATCTAGGCAAAGTCAAGGTTGTTGAAAACCCAGACCCAGAACTCATTAGCATGTTCAGTGTAATTCTTTCTAATTCTTTCCTGTTACAAGTTTAAAATGTCTCCCTCCCTACCTTTTGCCCTCTCTTTTTCCTGATGCTGTCACAAAAACAAGAATACGTATTGCTTTTATTGATGCATTTATATCTTCTCTCTTTCTAGAATCAGAAATTTCATACGAAAAGGATTGGCGAGCACTGCATGCTCTTTATCTCACTTAAATTATTCATAGTTTAGATACCCTTGTAATAGTGACTAATATAATGTGAGCCTGATTCTTTTCTAGTACAAAATATAAAGGTACCTTGTGCACACACTCAATACATCAATTTCTGCTGTCAAAAACATCAGTACTTCTTTTCTGTCATTTTTCTTGATTTTTGTCTTTCTTTTCCACACTAGTGGGCAAAGGGATTGATTTTCTTTAACATACTCACATCTTTCCAGCCACTTTCTTTTCCAAATGCTTCAGAGGCTCCTTACTACCTCTAAGAAATGTCTAAAACCCCTTGGCTGGCTTTTCAGGTTCTTGAGAATCGCTGGGACCCGGCTACTGCCTCAGGCTCGAGGTCCAACCTTCCCCTGGAGATGCATCCTTGTGGCCCCGTATCTCCCCAGGGAAGCCACACTGTCCTATCACTGTGACTCATGACACCGAACACTATTCGTCTTCCCTCTTACCCACTGCATTTCATGGGATGCCATTCATTGTCCAGGCTAAGCTCAAACCAATCTCTGTGTTTATGCAGTTTTTTTATCTTATTTTTTTTCGCAAACACATTATCTTTCCCATGGCATGTGCCACCTATGAGTCCCTAACACAGAATAATAGGTTATGAGCAAAATAATGCTCCTCTTGCTTCCTCACCTGCAAGTGGAATGACCTTTCTTGGGGTAAAGGGAAGGAAGCACTGACATAGAGAAACTACGAGATAATCTCCAAAATGAGCTTCAGTGAGAAAATTGTCTGATTTTATTTTTGAAGTTGGACACTATTCCTCGCCGATTCCAGTCTAGAGTCTGGCCTCATACTGCCCTGCAATGAGTCTTTGTAAGGTGACATGCTCTCCAGGTGACTAAATCCATGGTCTCACTCCAGTTTTTATCTCCCTTAATCTCTCAGAGGCCCGGACACTGATTTATGTGTCTCCTTCCTTCAAGAAACTTTATGTGAAGTCGACGAAGGTGTATCCTCCTTCGCCTTTTCCTGTGTTTCAGTCGGCTTGGCTTTACCAAGCTGTCAGTATTGTATGGGGTTGTAGACCTCAAGCTCTTTTTGCTTACTGTGTGCTGTCCTCCCGAGCACCCTCACGCGTGCCTTCAATTATTATCTAAAATTGATGACTCCCAGAGAGTATCCCTCACCCAGACGCTGCTAGATGACACCACGTCCTAAAGTCACACTGGCAGCTCAGCTCCCACGCCGTCGGAATGTGTGGTGACTGCTCCACACCCGCCAACCTAAATATGCGTTGTTCCATGGCTCCCTTTCTCTGTGGTATCTATTGCTGAAGCAACTTATCTAAAAATAAACATGGCAACTCAGCCTTACGCCTATTTTCAGTTCATCTATTCGGTGGCATTGTTTTAATCAGCTCAGATTGCTGTGACAGAATATTATAGCCCCGGTGGCTTACAGAACGCACGTGTATTGCTAGCAGATTCGGGTCTGGTGACAGTCCCCTTTCTGTCTTCATTGTGTCTTCACATGGCACACATCAATCTCAGTGTGGGAGCCCCAACCACCTGACCTCGTTTAAGGTCCCACCGTCCCACTTCCAAATACAGGAGACGCTCCACTAACTGGAACTCAAGCAATGGGCAAAAAAACAGTTTGTGCACTGGTTGCTTGAGTTCCAGTTAACAGAGAGTCTGCTTACATTTATCCAGCATCTGCCAATCCCCATGGGTGCCGGTTAACTGAGAGGCTACTTTATGTCATACTCGACGTTAATGCTTCAGTGTGTGAATCTGGGGGTGGCACACAAACATTCAGTCTATGTGAGATCTTATCTCCTACTGATCCCTGGGATCTGTCCCCTTCTCTCCCTCTTTATCATCAATACCCTCTTTCATATGACCATTCTGTTTTTACCTAGACTAAAAACTCCCTTTTGTCCCTTTCTACACCAAGAAAACAGACACATTTTTAATAAGAACATGGATCTAATCATGACACTGAGCTACCAAATAGTTCTTCATGGCTCACCGTTGCTTGGGGGATAAGAACATCATCTAAGAGAGCCTGGTGCTGGCACCAATTTAGGTCTCCAGCTCCTATTGCCCGCCGATCCCTCCCCAACCCCCAGCCCTTCCTCTTCCAATAGGCAGCCACCATAGCCTTTTTTCAGATCCTTAATACTTGCAGGTATTTGAAGATGCTCTGCTCTCTGCCTGGAATTTTCTCTCTGCTGCCATTTTGTTTGCTGAATAGATAACAGCATATCTTTATTACATCAGCTATATGTCAGTTTTGCTTCTGGATGGGTGCTTTCCCCAGGCCAGAGTAAATCCTCCCTTACACGTTCTTACTGTACATTTCGTTCCCACAGTTCAGAATATTTTAAGATGCTCCTTGTTTACATGATGATTGGGTTCACATCTGTCTCCATCCCACCACCCCAACTGTAAGACCCAAAAGAACAGGGTCTTTCTCTCGTGGGTGCACCTTTCATCTCCAATTCCTTGGACAATCATGGGCCTCACTTAAATTCGTCTGATTAGGTAAGTATATCATCTATTGCCTTTAGACATGCTTGCACTTTTATTTGACTTCTGTAGTACAGTGCTAGAATACTTATTTGGCCTCTTAGTTTCCTTCCCGCCACATCTATAAAGTTTATTAATTATTAATACAAGTAAAGGAGTATCAATTGATTGCCTAGAAAGATTCTTGACCATATCCATTTGTATTTTACTAAGTAAACATGCAAGAGGGCAACTGTGGCAGTCAAATTTGGAAGCTAGGAAAAGCAAAACCCACACCATCAGTTCATAACTCAGAGCTTATTGGAGCACAGGCCCGTGTTCTTAAGGAAAACATGCTTGTTTGCACTCCGGGTCAATCTAAACCTGCCTAGAGTTGTTGTTATTTAGGTGGCTGAGACACTTTACAAGAATGATTGTGGTGGTGCTGACTAATTCAGTTCCAGTTCACTATGATCTATTTCACAGTGTATTGTATTTCCTTGGTAAATGTAAATAATACCAGTTTGCAAGCAGCCCTTTTTACTTGGCCCCATTATTACATCCCATTTTGGCCACAGTTATTGAGCAACAAAGTTCTGATTTATTTCCTGAGAAGAAATAAACTATCCTCATTTGGAAGGTTAACTAATACATTAGCAGAAGACAAAATCTATTCGGCAGTCCCCTAGAGCACGTTTGCCCCAGTGCGACTGAACCTGCAGACTGAAGCTCAGTCGGTCTATGTTCACGTATAAAAAAGCGAGAAATGGCATATGGTTCAACTCACGAATTTGGAAGTCTAAAGTGTAGGGGTTATTACTAAAAGAAGAACAAAAGAGGGTCCCAGGTACTCTCACACCATAATTATTTCATTTGGATTGCTGAATTCATTAGATGTTTACTGTCACATAATATTGGAGGTGGGGTCATCAGTAGCTGCTAGGAGTTGTGGACAAAAGATAGATGGAGATGGTATTCTTCTTTCATTACAATGGTCTTTTAAGTCAAGGCAAATTCCAAAAAATGCACCAAATAGGTTTCCAGTATTTTTGTTAATATCATGTCCTGCAAACCTGAAGTAAATGATAATGCAAGTTAAAAACAGCTGCTACAGGCAGCTCCCAACCTGTGTACCTTTTCTTCCATTTCACCTAACTGGGTATCCTTGGCATCAGATTTCTGATGCAATAATATTTATTAAAATAATAATAACATTCACTAAAGTGTTCCAGTGAAACAGAAATGTAGGAAAGCATTTCACTTGCATTGTTTCATTCACACTCACATAGAGCTGTTTTTATTTAGGTAGCTGAGTCACTTGAAAAAAATATCGTGGCATTGCTGGCTAATTTAGGTTCTAGTTCCCTAGGAGAGATGTCATCGCAAGTTGTATTTTTTCAATAAATGAAGGAAACTCATTTCTCTTCTGTGCAGTATCATGGTTCTCATTTTGTAGTTAATAAGCTGATGTTTCTGAGGTGAGGAGACGTGCCCAAAATAACAACATGGGGCCCGTACGTGGCTGAGTGAGGCTATGGAATGAAGTCTGACCAATCGACCCTGCTTCTGCACTGAACTGCCTTTCAGTATAAATGTTCAGCCTAATCACCAGATATTAATATATCTGTTCCATTTTGGATTTAGGGAAATGGGCTCTCTAGCAAGCAGATTTCAACATTAGATTTTGTGTTAGCATTCAGACCTGAGAATATATAGTTATATTTACCATCAATGAGTGTTCTCATACTACTGCTTACTTGGAAGAAATGGAAATCTCAGCTCAGATGCAAATAGGTCACACAGCCCACCACTGGTAACCCCTGTCTTTGGGTGCGTGGACAGCATACTCTATCAGGAAGAGCTGTCAACAGCCTGCAAGGATGTGAATGAGTTCTAGATTTTTTTTAAACTTTGCCATACCCTCCAACTGCCAGAAAACTAAGTTTCTAAAATTACACAAATTTTTTCAGAAGAATAAAATTTTACTGAAGCTAATATTAATGTTCTTTATAACTATTTTAGATCCAAGTTTAACTACACTTTTCTTTATATATAACTAATATATGATAGATACAATTTTGTCTCCTGACTTCTCATTGCACATACATAACTTTAAGGTTAAGACTATGGCAGATATTTATGCCATAAAAAAATTTATAATTAACTGAGATGAACATTTTGAAGTGTCTAAATAAGAAACATTGTCACTGTCAGTATTAGGACTCATTAATTATCTTGCTTTGAAATGTATGAGTACTTGAATTTCCCTTTACATTGAGCATTAGTCGTATTAGTTCTGTTGGCTTTTTTCCCTCATGAAAAGAATTTAAGTTAGTGATCTGGTATTTCTGACAATTTTCATAATGATAGTAAATAAGCCTTCTGAGACAAGCTTTTTATTTTCTTACCACGGAGAGCAGAAAGCAAAGAAAAGACAAGCCTTTCATTGTTGCTAGGATACATCATTGAGAAATAATAAAGATAAATTATATACTAGTCAGACATGTCTGATTAACTCTTTCTTGTCTACATCCAGACTTTAAAGCACACATATTAGGTTGCTATTAGGTTGGAGCAAAAGTCATTGCAGTTTTGGATCGTGAATTTTAAATCATTATAACTAGGCTCAAACACATCTTTATTAATCAAAGTAGGAACCATTATAATCAACACATTTTTGCCAAAAAGAAATAAGTTTGTTTATTCCTGTAGCATAAAAATCCATGCTTTGGGAATCAATGAACTCTTGGAAAGCATTTTTTGCATCCTGCTCGTTATAAAGCATTTTCCCTGCCCAAACTTGTTGAGTGGTAGTCAGTTGGTGAGAGGTCAGGTGAATATGGCAGATGAAGCAAAACTTCATAGCCCACCTCATTCAGCTTTTGAAGCCTTTTTTTGGTGCATGTTTGGCTTTGGGAAATGCTTTGGAGCTTCTTTGTGGTCTAACTACTGAGCTGGTCATGCACATTGTTGTATAAAATTGACTTTTCATTGCATGTCACGATCCGATTGAGAAATGATTCGTTGTCGTGGTGCAGAATAAGAGAAGATGATACTTCAAAAGAATATTTTTTATTTCTGATCAGCTCACAAGATACCCATTTATTGAGCATTTTCACCTTTCCAATTTGCGTCAAATGTCCAATGACCGTAGCATGGTCTATACTGAGTTCTTCGGCAACGTCTTACGTAGCTCTGAGAGGATTGGCTTCGATGATTGTTCTCAGTTGGTTGTCAGCTTCCGATGGCTGGCCACTACAATCCTTCTCGTCTCCTTTGTAAAACTTCTTGAATGACCACGGCACTGGGCCAAACACATTGTTGATGTTGGGAGCTGTCTCCGCTGCTCTATGACTTGAATAAGAAAATGATTCAAATTTGCTTTCTGTCTAACATTGTTTCCATAGTCTAAAATAAATATAAAATAAACAGCAAGTAATAAGACATTAGCAAAAAAAACATAAAGTGAGAAATATGCATTAAAATACATTTATTTAAGAAATATTCCAATAGCAAATGATAAATTTCAACAATGCAAAAACCACAATTACTTTTATACCAACCTAATAATTATGTTATTTCACTTTAAGTCAAAAATTTTAAATATTGCTCATAAATATTGAATGAGTACTTGGTTGAAAAATTTGGTATTTTTAAAGTTTAAGAAAGTAATCTTTGAATTTGCTAAATTTACTACATAAACTAAGGCTAAGTACAAAGATATAATTTGATACCAATTCACTTTGTAAATGTACTTTTCCTAACTTTTTTTTAAGATCAGTTGGTTGTGGTTAAGAAATAAAGAAAATGATCAGAATTGTGGAGAGAAGTTAGTAAACATATATTTATCACCATAATTTCTTTAGCTTTATAAAGTTATTTAGATTTTTGTAATATCATATTTCTGTCCAAATACAAAGTTGATTGGTTGTCAGTCCACAGAAGTGGGTTTAGTGGGCATTTCTCAAGCATACATACCATAGATTGCTTTCCTTTTAATGGAGATGTCTTATCTTCCTGTGCAGGTATTTATAAAAGCTTATTGAGGAAAAGGTCACCACAAAAACAAATGTAAAACAAGAATGTTTGTTTGGAATGAGTGGACAATTTTGAGTAATCATCACCAAATTCTCATGCATGGTGTAGTAGGCAAACCACTGTTATTTTATCATTAATCAGTTAACATTGGAAATCCCCTTTCTCATTGATCTTTATTTATCAATAAAGTGATCTATCACTATGTTTCAGTTACCGATGTCTGACAGGGCTGCCTGTGATAGGCAGACAGACTTGGACAGATGACTGTTTTATTTTGATTGGTTGATGGTTTAATTCGTTTGTCATTACCTTGGTCCAATCATGGATAGATTTATATTCTCAAACAATCAATCTTTAATAATTGATCTTGGAATGATGTAGTGTTGAGCTTATTTTCCATTTACATAGTACCCATACAATTTTGGATAGGTAAATGAGCAAGGATGCTTTTTAAAATGTGTTTCTCAGAATGATAGGAGTTTGAATAGTACTTTGGAGCTACCTTGACCAAAGTCTTATAATCCTGGGTGCTGCACGTGGTTCATTTTTATATGAATCTTTACAATAAGAAGAAGTGTAGGAGAAAGGGTTATATTGAGTATATTGTCCAGATATAAAACTTGTTTAGTTTAATGAAAAATATTTTTAACATGGTAAACTATTATTTTGTTTATTTTCTCCATGTAGATATAGATGTAGGTATAAATATATTCAATTTAATAAATTGCACATTTCATTAGGTATTTTGCATGAAATTTTAAACTTTTAACATATAGCACACATTTAAATTTAAGAGGAGGAATCAAGGGTAAACAGTGTTTAATTGTAAGTTTTTCTTTAATCATGAGAATAATATCATTAATGGCTATAGATAAGATTTATTAGTCCTATGAAATCCCTGATGTCATATAAGTTGTACCAACTCTCACTAATTACTTTTATGTCTTACTAGATGTGAGAACTATTGACATCTGGTTTTCACTTTTCAAATGATTAACTGTTCATTAATTAATGGTTTTTTCCACTATTAAGTTGAGGTTTAATTATTGAAAACACACATTGTTGAAAAGTATGTTAATGGCTAGAGAAAGAAATATAGTTTGTTAATTCTTACAGATAAGTGTACTAGCTTCAGAATGTAATTGTTTAAGAAAACACAAGTGGTATGATTATGGATGACTAGTCTCGGTGCTTATGTCGAGAAGTTTCCCCCAACTAGGTACATTTTTAAATAATACCAGTTGCAATAAACACTATAAATGTAATGGCTGCTTGTCAGTTTTCTCCTGGATTCTCTTCCAGTCTTCATTTTTAATATTCCACAAGTCCTGTTCATTTTAATGCAGTTGAGGGTTCCCTGGTGATGCAGTGACTGGGATTCGGCACTCTGGCCAGGGTTGGATTCCCAGCCAGGGAACCACCTCCCACCCCAAAATTTTTAATGTAGTTCTTTAGTGGCCTGAGTCCTAACTGTTCTGTGAAGTTATCCCAACTGACACTTTTTATCACCTACCAAATTTTTTCAAAGGTGACAAATATATGCTATAGTTCTAAATGTATTACAACAACTTGCTTGTTTCATTTCCAATATTGTTAATGAACTATTGATAAAAATAAAGAATTGCTAGTCATTCCCAAATTGCAAATAGGTTGTGCTCTACATGTTCATTTGCAAGCCACTGTTAGAGCTGGGAGCGTATTTCCCCATAAGACTTGTGTGATGAATGTGGTTAGGATACAAAGCCAACGAGAAAGATTCTACCTAAATCAAAATGTAATTAAAATGTAGCACTGGTGTTATTATAGGATCTGGCCATTATTTATCCTGCTGTTTCTTTGGGAAATAGTTTCCAATTTCTAACTTCCAAATTGGAGCATTTAGATTCCATCATTCTTCTCCACGTCTTCAGTAGTTTGCAGAATTTTCTCCCCCTTTCTCCAGCCCCCTCTTTCAGAAGCCCCCATTTCAGTAATATAAATTGAGGTGCTTTATCAGTATGGAGAAATCTCTCAGCACGAAACTGTTTGCAGTTACAACATCTTCATAAATCTTATGGGTATCTCACACATGCCTTTACAACTGTACTCTGTTTGGGGGGGTTCATTTTTATATATCTGCATTTTTTTTCAAGAAAGCAGATCCACAATTGCTATCATATTCTCAAAAGAGTTTAAGACTTCTTTCCCCTACAATACTAAGATATGTTTATACAAATTTCAAAAAATAATACATACCATAGCCTGATCACAAATTAACTCTGTAAGTATCAGCATATGATGCTTCTCGATCATAAATCCAATACTTGTTTTTTCAGATGAGAAAAACAAAAGCCAAAACGGCATTCCTTTAACCAGCATATGTATCTAGCTATGGTACACAGCTAAGTTGAAACAAAGAATAATGATGTTCTATGATATTACCTGGAAACTGATGTATAAAGCGACCTGTGAGATTCTTTCTCTGATAATATTTTCCTAAGGTAGGTGTATATAAGGTTGACCCTTGAATAATGTGGGGGCTAGGGACATGTCCCCACAGTTTTAACTCCCCCAAAATGTAAGTTGTCCCTCACTATCTGCAAGGGATTTGTTCCAGGTCCCCCATGGATACCAAAATTCATGGATGCTCAAGTCCCCTATATAAAACGGAATAGATCAGTGCATATAGTCGGCTCTCTCAACCTTGGATGGACTACAGTACAGGTATTTGTTGAAAAATAATTGTGTATAAGTCAGTAGCCCTGCTCAGTTCAAACCCGTGTTATTCAAAGGTCAACTGTATACTTGTGTCTGATACCCTCAAGTGCTTCTCCAGATTCTCAATCCTAACAAGTTTTGGCAACATGTGATTACACACATAAATCCCTATGCTTTATTATATCCCATTACATTACGTTTTTATGGGATAAATCCTCTTATAGACTGAAGCCATTATATTATCTAGCCCAAAAGAGTCTGAGTATCATGTATTTCAATTGTCTTATTTAGCAAATGACAAAAAGCTTCTGAAGAAGATCGTAGCATTTTCCACAGCACAGCCCCTTGGGTCAGCATACACTTTGCAAGCAGCCCCCTGTGTCCTCTGACGTAACGAAAGGGAAGAGAGCGCTCTCTGTGTTACACTTAGAAACAAGCCGATGTTGACGGACCTCTGTTACAACCTGCGAAGTTCTGTTCGGATGATTTAAGCGCACAGTGCTTCAGGCAGACAGAGCCCACAGTGCAGTCAGCTTGCGTGACTGAAAAACACGAGCACGAGAGCACAAGGGCCGAAGTCCGTGATGGTCTCTTTAACATTTTTCCTCACGTGTTACTATTTTCAGTAATAACTACCCACATAGTATTGTGTGTTGCTGTGTTCTTAGGACACAAAACCTTCTCTTTTTCACCTACTCTTCAAAACCACTTAGAAGCTGAGATGACGAAGCTCCCTCTTTTCCCGGTGTTATTTGGGAGGGAGGGGTGTGAGAGAGTACTCTTCAAAGTGGTAAGGTTAATCGCCTACAAAATAAACATCTAACCTTCTGCTGTTAGAAATTCCGAAGCTAAAAATCATATGACAACAGTTTCCCTTTTAGTGTTCAACCTAAAAATGTCTAATGTTTTATTCTGATGTGGAGATGTTTTATCCTCCATGACTAGATTTATAGCTCTTTCTTAGCTTGTCTAAATTTTGTACAGGTTTGGAAGGTATATGAAAATTATCCTAGCCAGGAGTTCCCTGATGGTATAGTGGCTTAAGGCTTCAGCGCTGGCACTGTCTAGTGCTGCGGCCTGGGTTCGATTCCCAGCCAGGGAACTACCCACATACCGAAAAGCAGAAAAAAAAAAAAAAAAAAAAGAAAATTATCCTAGCCAAACCCTGGTTGGGAAAAGTTACTGTGTATAAATCTGTGGAATTATTTCAGTTACCTTCTTTATTTCTTCTGTTTTGGATAGTTTAGCATAAAAAGAAAATATTTGAAATAATAATACTCAATAATAAAAATGATAAACTCATAATACGTGCCATTTATTGATTACCTTCCATATGCCTGTTTGCTTGAAAAAATACTGGATGCTTGATGAGCGTTAACCATCAGAATTACTCTGCAAAATATTAGTAAATGAGAACTGACTTTGAGAACGAGAAACAGTCTTAAGAGATAAAATAATGTCTGCCATGGCACCTGGGCATCCGACCCAAGTTACGTCTCCAAATTCCGTATGTTTCCTACTGGCATTACTTTCCCCCAAATTTGGCAGCTTAAAAGGATATTTGTTTTCTCAGAACATTTCCAAGGGTCTGGAATCTGAGAGTGGCTTAGTGTGTGGTTCTTGCTTCGAGTCTCTCACGAGAGTGCAGTAACCTGTAGTTGTCTCAACACTTAGGACTGGAGAACCCACTTGCAAGCCTTCTTCCCATGCTGATTGCCGGCCTCAGTCCCTCGCTGGTTGTTAGACTGAGGACCCCAGTGCTTTGCCACATGGGCTTCTCTGTAAGGGAGAAGCGACTTCCCCAAGAAGGGGTGATCCAAGAGGGAGGGGGCAAGGAAAGGAGATACCCGAGATGAAGGCTGCAG
>PVJL010002313.1:0-16531 GCA_004026885.1 Lyroderma lyra
GCCACGATATCTTTACTTTCAAACTCTTAGCGGAACTCTGGCTCTTCCACATAGATGTTGTTTTCTTCTGTAACTCCCTTAGGCAGAAACTGTCTATTCACTTCCATTATGTGCTTGAAAGGTCCTGGAGGTTCTGCCAACATTATTCTTTTTTCTCATTGTCACACATATAGACATTGTGCTGCCTTCCTACATAGAATTGGGTTATAGCATATATAGATATAGATATATATAGATAGATATAGATAGATAGCATGTGTGTGTGTGTGTGTGTGTGTGTACTATAACCAAATAGTATGTAGGAAGATAGAACAAATAGTGGTCAGGAGCAAAAGCCCTTGATGAAAATGAGGGTGTAATCAGGAATTCAGGAAATGTGAGCCATCCAGAGCTAGCTATTTTGTGTGTGTGTGTGTGTGTGTAATAGCTTCTCTTCCAATGCCTATTGTCATTCTAGATAATTTCTGTACTCAAGTAGATATCTGTTCTGTATTAGTCTTAAATCTTCCTGACCTCACGGACTCCAATAATGTTCTCCTTTATTGCAGTTGTTTCACTTCCCAAGTTACATGGTAGTTATTGCAGGTACCACTTCAGCTCTTGAAATGTTAAACAACAGTAATGCTCTCTTATTCCTCCAGCTCTTTATTTCTCTTTGAGGTTGATGTTTCCTTTGAGTTTTTCCTCTCCAGTTTTCCCTCATTACTTCAATTCTGTCTTTATTTACCTTAGACTAATGGTGCATCTCTTTAGCCACTCACTGCCTTTTCAACATGATTTATACCTTTTGTGGAGTCTACTCTGGATGTACCACAGGCACTAAGAACACAAAATATCTAACACACAACTCATAATTTTTGTTACCAAACTCACTGATGTTCTTTATTTTGGTGAACTGTGTCACACAAGCTAGAAACTGTGGTGAGGTAATCTTTCGTGCTGCTTTTTCATAACCCTCACATCTAATAGATATTCAAGACATGCCATTTTTTTTTGTTTTTATTTTTGATGGGGGAAAGGGAGAGAGAGAGACGATATGAATTCTTAAAGTCTCATTCCTTGAGTTATCATCATCCCTTCATTTTTGTCTTAATGCAGATTCTCATCTTCTTTTGTCTGTCTATTAAATGGTAGTTTTAATTTTCTTCTGTAGAAGCCTTGCTTCCTCTTCCTAGTTCTTTTCTTCCTTGAGCTTTCTTTGGCATTTGGAGCTGCTGACTGCTCCCTCCTTATTTTTAAATGCTTTCTTTCTTTGACTTTTAAGAAATCTCTTTCTCTTGATTTTCTTATACCTGTCTGACCTTTTCTCATCATCATTTTTTGGGGTATCCTTTTCTCTTTTTGACTGTTATGCCATGTCTTAAATGTTGGTTCTTAACACTCTGTCTTCAGCCTTTGTTTTCTGCTTTCTTTATTTACCCTGTCTGGCTAAAGCCATTCATTCATGTGCTTTTTTAAAAACGAATTTTTAAATTTTCAATTACAGTTGGCATACAATATTATATTAGTTTCAGGTGTACAGATTAGTGATTAGGTACTAACATAACTTATTAAGTGGTCAGCCTTATAAATCAGGTTTCCATCTGACACCATACATGGGTATTACAATATTTGACTATATCCCCTGTGCTACACTTTACACCCCAATGATTATTTTCTAACTACCAATTTGTACTTCTTAATTCTTTCCTCTTTTACACCCATCCCCCAAACCCCCTCCCATCTGACAGCCATTAAATGTTCTCTCTGTTTGTTTCTGTTGTTTGTTCATTTATTTTGTTCCTTAGATTTCACATATAAGTAAAATCATATGGCATCTATCTTTGTCTGAGTTACTTCACTCGGCACAATACCTTTTACTTCATCCATGCTGTGGCACATGGCAAGATTTCATTCTTGGCCAAGTAATATTCCATTGTATATATGTACTGCCTCTTCTTTATTCATTCATCTATTGTTTGAGACTTATGTTGCTTCATATCTTGGCTATTGTAAATAATGCTGCAGTAAATATATGTATACATGTTTTTTGGGTTTCTTCAGCTAAATACCCCGAAGTGCAACTACAGGGTCCAGCTTTGTCTTTTATTACAGCCTTTGTTTGAAAGTCTCTTTTGTCTGGTATAAGTATTGCTACCCAAGTTGTTTTATTTTTCCATTTTTATGAAATATCTTTTTTTATTCCTTTATTTAAATTTGTGTGTGTCTTTCGATATGAAGTGAGTCTCTTTAGTAGGCCGCATATGCATGGGTCTTGTTTTCTTATCCAAGCAGCTAGCCTGTGTCTTTTGATTAGAGCATTTAATCCATTTACATTTAAAGTAATTGTTGATAGATACGTAGATATTGCCATTTTATTATTTATTATTTTATCTTTTTTGTCTTTTTCTTCTTTAAGAAGTCCCTTTAACATTTCTTATAATATTGGTTTAGAGTTGAACTATTTTAACTTTCTCTTGTCCGGGAAGCTCTTTATCTATTCTTGGATTCAAATTGATATAATAGCTTTGCTGGGTAGAGTAATCTTGGTTATTGGTTTTTGGTTTTCATTACTGTGAATATTTTGTGCCAATTCCTTCTTGCCTGCAAAATTTTTGTTGAGAAATCAGCTGACAGTTTTATGGGAACTCCCTTGTAGGTAAGTAACTGATTTTATCTTTCTACTTTTAAGATTCTCTCTTTGTTTTTAACATTTCACATTTTAATTATGATGTGTTTTGGTGTGGGCTGTTTGGTTCATTTATTTGGCACTCTCTTGCTTCTTGGGCTTGAATGTCTATTTCCTCACCAGGTTAGAAAAGTTTTCCATCATTATTTCTTCAAATAGGTTTTCAAATCCTTGCATTCTCTCTCTCTTTTCCTTCTGGTAACCCCTATGATGTGTCTCTTGATGTTGTCCCAGAGGCCCCTTAAACTATCCTCATTTAGAGGAGGATCCTTTTTCCTTTTTGCGTTCTGATTGGGTGTTTTCTGCTACCTTATTTTTCAAATCACTGTTTTGATTCTCTGCTTCATCTAATAAACTGTTGCTCACTCTAATGTATTCTTCATTTCAGTTATTATATTGTTTTATGTCTGACTGGTTTTATGTTTTCTATCTCTTTGTTGAAATAATTGGGTATCCTTATAACAAGTGTTTTGACCTCTGTCTGGTTGATTGCTTGTTTCCATTTTTTTAGTTCTTTCTCAGGAGCTTTGTTCTGTTCTTTCATTTGGGGTATGTTTCTTTGTCTCCTCATTTTGGCTGCCTCCCTGTGTTTGTTTCCATATATTAGGTAGGGCTGCTATTCCCCGCTTCCTCCCCATTGTCTAAGTAGAGTGGCCTTATGTAGTAGGTGTGCTGTGGGGCCCAATGACACCGTCTCCCTAGTCACCTGAGCTGGGTGTTTCAGTTGTGTCTTTTGTATGTGTTGTTTGTGCCCTCCTAGTGTGTAGAGGCTTGATTGCTGTTAATATGAGGGATTGACCCTGAGGTTGATTGGTTTTTGCAGACTGGCCATGATTACAATGGGGAAGCTGTTGTGCAGGGGCTGATCCTATGGAGCCTGTTTCATTTTAGTAGGGCTCTGGTGCCTTCCTACTCTGCCCCTCAGGTGTGTCATTTGTGGAATTGGTTGGGTGGTTCTCTGGTGTGGTCAGAAGCTGGCTACTAGGTATGTTGGTTTTGGAGACTCTTAGGAGGGGTTCTGGTGCAGGCCAAGGTTAGCTGCTCCCTGTGCCATGCCCCGGGCCACTTGGTATGAGCTACAAAGTGACCTGTAGATGGTCTCTACTTGTGCTGGGCATGGAGGTGCCTGGGAGAGGCTAAGCTCAGAAATGAGGCTGGCTGCCTCTATGCCTGGCTGGGACTACTTAGCAAGAAGTAGAGGGCATGCTGACGTCAGATGCTACTTGTTTGGGGTTTGTGAATCTTTGAGAGACTATGGGAAAGTCTTCACCATGAACCAAGAGAGGCCATTTGTATGGAAAGCCTACTGCAGGCATTTAGGGTAGGACTGCAAGTTGGATGGGACAGGGTCTCAGGAAATCACCAGGGTGGGGCAAATGGTGTTAGCCAGATTGATGGAGATTCAGATATGGTACCTGCCTGTGCCTACAGGCTGAGTGAGGGGAGGGCTCTACAAAGGAACAATGGCTTCTGTCAGCACTTCTCTTTGGGAGAAAGCTGACCTTCCAGCCATTTCCCTAAAGCCAGACAAATCATTTCCTCCCAATATGTCCCTGGTGCCTTTCAAGCTGCTGGCCCCAATGCTGGAGTTCAGAGAAAGTGAGTCCATCAGTGAGTAAATCTCTGCATGGGCTGCTTAAGAGGACAGTCTTGGGACTCCAGCACCGTCTTGTCTGAGTCACAATCTCTACTTGTTTTCATAGCCAGAAATTATAAGGACTTCTCTCCCTGACACTGGAAACCCAGGCTGGAGAGCCTTGTATGGGGCTGGAATCCCTCACTCCTCAGCTGAGATATTCCTTTATTTTTAACCACCACACATAGATGTGGAACTAACCTATTCCTCATCTCTGTCCCTCGTACCAGTCTTGATGTGCCTTCTTTTTTATATCCTTAGTTGTTGGACTTCTGTTCAGGTTAGACTTTAGGCAATATTCAATGATGGTTCTTATGTAGTTCAGATGTAATTTTTGATGTGGTCATGGGAGTAGGCGACCACAGTATTTATCTACTCTGCCATCTTGACCAACGCCTATTCATGTCAGTCACTCAAATATGATTGATTCTTACTTTATATCTCCAGACTGGATCTTTCTTCTGAGATCCTGTCTCATTTATCTGGCTGCCAACTTATTTTCCTTTTTCATATGGATATTACATAGACTCTCAAGCCAAATACCAAAGAGAGAACTTGATGTTTTTTTCCATTATATGCTCCTCCTTTATTTGCTGTTTTGGTTATTGACATCTTTATGCCACAGCAGTAGAAAACTTTCTTTTGTTCTTCACATGTAGGCAGGCCTAAAACCCTTCACGCTTGATGTCTGTAAGATATCTTTTGTTCAATCTTAATTGCTATTGCTATAGTTTAGGCTTTTAATATGACTTCATATTAAGTCTTACCATGTTTGCTTTCCATGTCCCATAAACTTCAGTTCCATGGCACTATTTGGAGTTCAGGACAAAAGAAGCTAATAATGCCTTTTTATCCCTACATATCTATCTGTAGTAGTTTCTTGTCCCCCTGGCAATAACTGTTTTTTCTCAAGATTCAGCTTAAGTGTCACTTATTTTTGAAGTCTGTTTGTATCTTTGTATAAAACTGGCCATTCCATGTACTGTGTACCTCTTTCTACATTGTATGTGCTAATGTAGGCAAATGAGACATAATTTATTGTAGTAATTTGTTTGTAGGTCAGGTTCCCCTATTGGATCAGAAACTCCTTCAGAGTATAGCCATGTCTTATTTATCTCTATATCCCACTGCTTAAAACAATAGGTGCTTGATAAACTTTTCAAACAAATGAAATAAAAGCTGTTTTTGAATATTACATTTTTCAATTTATTTACTACAACCTGGATCACTAGAACTGCATTTAACACATATTTACGTTTTCATCCAAATATCTGTAGTTTTTATTTTTTTTTTTTTTAATTCATTTTTATTGTTAGACTTATTGGGGTGACATCTGTTAGCAAGGATTACATAGGTTTCAGGCATACAATTCCACAGTGCATTGTCAACTTGATGCATAATAAGTTCACCACCTAATGTGTAGTTTTTAATAAAGCTCTTCTTCTGAGTAAGTAAATACCATTTAAAAATATTAGAGCCTCATGATCTGGAAGCAGATTCTGTCAATCCCAGGTGTGTGCTTTGGTAAATGTGTGGTTTTGCATATATTGGTTAATTTCTTTTACTATCAGGAAGTTCAGAAGAAATTTATATATAATGTTATAATTTTTTTTTCACATGAGTATAGCTTGTATAACTACTCCACCAGGAGGAAGTTTTATGCAAATTTATGACACTTGGTTTGAAAAGCAGTTTTCTCCTTATTATTAGTACACTTGTCAATCTAGCCAGATGGCAATTACTTCACTGTAGGAAAGTGCGGTGGATAACAGTCAGAGGACAGGAGTTTGAGTTCTTGGGCTGCTGTTCACTGGTGTTGTGACATTGCACAAGCAACTTAAGTGGCCTCAGTCTCAGTTTTCATATTTGACAATTTCATAGGGAATTGGGCCAGCTCAAAGGACATCATATATATGAAAGTGCTTTATGTCTCACAGACTATAGGACAAAACTCAGTGAAAAAGCAACATGAATGGAAAGTGCATAGATTTGGGAGTCAACAGACAAGTTTCAAATCATGGTTTTGCCACTTTTATGTGACTTTGGGAACATTACTTAACTTTGTGGAATATTGCTTTTCTCATTTGTTAACATGGGGATAATAACATCTATCCTCTATAACTATGGAGAAGATTAAAGGCAGGAATGCATTTATGGTACCTGGTATGTAGTCATTGTTTTGTAACTGGTAACTAGTGTAGGTGAGAACAACATTCACTTTTTGAAATCCTCCATCCTCTATTCATGTCTTATATCCTATAGACTGAACACCAACCACACAAGTTGAGTCTCTAATATGGGTTAAGCCTGAGGTAGAATATGCTGCAGGATTGGGTTCATTAGAATATAATACCCTTGGAGCTGTACATTAAAAAGAAACATATGAAGTATTTACAGTGCCTGAAACTCTCACATGATAGTAATAATTATTACAATTTTCATTTATCCCTTGGAGCCAGCCACTATAATAGGTACTTTATATACCTTACCTTGTTTATGTCAATAGCATAATGTACACAACATAATTATCCACTCCATTTAAAGATGATAAAACTAAATTACAGAAAGGATAAGCTTCATTTATGGACAGGATCAGGAATAAACTAAGGGTTTCTGATAATAAGTCCAGTGATTATTTTTTGCTACACAACAGTGACAAGTGGGCCAAGCTCACTCCAGCATTGGCTCCTCCTTCAAAATCAACCTTACTGCCAAGTCCATAAATTTAACTTGACACATACCAGCTCTAATGTGCTTCCTGATCTTAGCAAAGGAGTCTTACCTTTGATTAAAGCCCAGCCCTGACTCAGGCATGAACCTAGACCGGGGTCATAACATGAACATCTGGCTTTATACATTTGGCTTGTTTTCCACCTTTCCATGTGGGGAATGCCATCTCACATAATCACTGATTTGTTTATTTATTCAACAATTATTAGACATTAGCTATGTGTCTTGCAATTGTAATAGGTGCTCAGGATAACAGGATCAAAATCGCAGTCTTTGTCCTTAAGGAACTCCAAGCCAAATAGAGATAATTATAATTTACTGTGTTTTGTGATGTCAGCAGGTATCATATGAGCACAGGGAAGAGTCATAGAAGATTTCCCACCAAGCATGAGTGTTTCCTTGAATACTTGCAGAATGAAGTAATTTTTGAAGTAAATTTTGAAGGGTAAAAACAGGGAAGGAGACAGAGAATGCATTTACAAAGGTATGGAGGTGTTCAATATTAGATCCTATTCAGAATTATGAGTAGTTCAGGGTGGGAGAGTGGGATATAGAAAGCAAGGGAAGAATCTGGAGAGATGAATGAAGAGCCAGATCACAGTGGACACCATCAGCCATATTAAAGTAATTGGAATTAATGTCATGGGCCAGAAGGCATTACTGAAATGTTTTTAACGTGAAAATGAAAGGATCAGAGTAGCAGTTCAGATTGATCTGACAGAGAGTTGAAGGATAGATTGGAGAGGTAGCAAGGAGGAGTAATCTAAGTGAGAGATGCCAAAGGCCTGGACCCAGGGTGGTAAGTGATTGGAAAGAAGTGGAGGACGCAACCTCCTCTTCAGGAGGGTAAATTGGTGTAATTTAGTGACTTGGTGGGACGTTGGGTAAGGGACAAGGAGGTGTCCAGTAGGCCTCCAGGATTTCTGTCCTCTATGATTGAGAAGACGATGGCCTCAGTTCCTGAGACAGAGCATTCAGTAGGAGCAGGATTTGTGGGAAAATGAGGACCACAGAGGACATTATCCTAAACCCCATGTCTGGCCTTTTCACCTTTGCATCTCCACACTGCCAAGATTCTAGTTATTGTCCTCATCACCTCCTGCCTCAACTACTGCTGCAGGCTCCTTGTTGGTCTCTAAATTCTTTGGTCTGTCTGGCCACTGCCCTGACATGACACTTTTCTGCTTAAAACCCTTTAATATCCCCAATACTCGATGCACTGTAGAATTGTACACCTGGAATCTGTGTATTTTTTGCTAACCAATGTCACCCCCCAAAATTTAACAATAACTGAAAATATCTCCAAGCTACTTAGAGAGGCCTGGAAATCCAGGCCTTCTGCAATTTCATCTGAGCTGACCACTCCAGGCTTGTGCTCTCTACCACTCTCTCCAAGCAGCAGCCTAATTAATTTGGAGAACATGACACAAATAGGAGGCAACTTGAGAAGTGGTGTGTGTGTGTGTGTGTGTGTGTGTGTGTGTGTGTGCTTTTTGTAAAAAGAAGGTAGAAAAAGAAAACTATACCTATTAGAGAAGCTGAAAAATGTATCATGGATAAGGCAGGATTTATTTTGGACTTGGAGGAATAAATGGGGAGAACAGGTGACAAAAAGCGGGAAGATATAGCAGGCGGGAGAACAGCATTAAGTACAAATGTGAATACCGGGGATGTGGAAGGGAGGTGGCAGAAAGCAGTAGCAGGGAAGAAGCTGGACTGACAAGGGTGAAGGGTGAGCCAGAGTAAAGTTTTAGTAAAGTCTTTACTTTGTGATCCAGTAGCATAATTTTAAATGTAAATACTTACGGGAATGTAATGTACAGCATGGTGACTATAGTTACTTTTACTGTATTGCACACTGGAAAGGGGCTGAGAGAGTAGATCTTAGAAGTTCTTATTACAAAAAAGAAATTTTGTAACTATGTATGGTGATAGATGTTAACAATACTCATTGTGGTGATCATTTTGCTATGTATGCAAATATTGAATCATTTTGTTGTACACTTGAAACTAACATAAAGTTATATCTCAATTACAGCTCAATTAAAATGAAAAAATAAAGTGAATATTTACCAATAATTCTGTGTACATAACATTGTATTTGGAAAATCAGCATGAAATCATATCAAAACCCTTTGAATTATTAAAATATCTTTAGGATAAAACCTTACAGTTTACTATACCCTTTCACTGAGTCCCAGAGAGGAGCAGTGCTTTGCCAAGGCCAGACTCAACCATAGGTCTTTTGATCCCAATGTCAGATGTTTTCCTACTACAACATGGCTACCTCCTTCAACGTGTTTTAATGTGCGAACCATCATATGCTCTTTTGGGCAAATCAGATGATAAGGATGGCTTAGACAGATTGTGATTAATTTCTTAAGGATTTTGTTAAGCATCTGTTTATTGATTTCCTCCAGCTGAAAAGAAGCCAATAAAGAGGAAACAAACAAACAAAAAAACATGCCTCAAACTGCAGCTATAAAGGTTTGTAAATAAGGGCACACAGCTGAGCACAAGCAGAGAGGCAACATGAGACTTCACTATAGTTTTTCTCACAAATTGGAATGGAATGAAATGACTTAGGGCCACCCTGATGCCAGTGTTTGAAAACTGCTTCAAATCTCCTAAGTGTAGCATTTGTTCTGGAAGAACTCTATTCCTGAATCCTCTGGTCTCCCAATCCTCTTTGAAGTGAAAGATTCTGTTTCATGAAGATTGTGTTGAGAACATATATTTTCAGCCCTTTAACAAGAAGTCAATGCTGCGTTTTGAAACAGTGCCAGGAGAAAATAGCACGTGCAAAATCACTGGGATTTGAATTGTACGACAATATGGGATATACTGAGCTTCATTTTTTGGGTAATTTTCAAAGAGAATTATCTTCTGAAAACATACCCTTCTCAAATAATGGGAATTTGCATGGAAAAACCTAAGATTTTGTGAGATGCCAGGAGTTATGTATTAGCCACAGAAAAGACTGTGCCTGAAGGTCTTTTCTGGGTACACAGAGAAACATATCAGGTTTCTGGCACTGCAAAGATGTATGGAGGTCTCCAAGACATGAGGAGAGAAAAAATGCCAGTCAGAATTGTGGATATGAGTGATGACATCTCTGCACTTGAGTAACATGGTAACTACTACAGAGACTACTGTTGGATTAGGTATAACCCTTTGTTAACTGCCTCTCAGAGCACCTATTTTATTCACTTTATTATTACTTGATCAACCTATTTTTATGAGATTGTAAGCTATAGAAGTGAAGCCAATGGCTTTTCTGTCCTCTTTATATTCCTAGTGCCTAGTATGGTATCTGAAAAGTAGCAGTAAATACTCACTGAATGAATGGAAAACATGCTTGGGATCCAGAGATTAGACCAGCAGTAGATGGATATTCAACAGGGCAAAAATAGAGTATTTATGAGTGAGCTTTTAAAATTATCTTTATTGAGATATAATTCACATACCATAAAGTTTACCCATACATTTTAATGAGTTTTAGTATATCTATAAGGTCATGCAACCATTATTATAATCGAAGTTTAGAACATTTTCATCACACTTCAAAAAATTTCATACCCATTAGCAGTCACTCTTTATTTCCCTTTTCCCCCACAATTGTACCCATCTTCCTGTCTTAGGAAACCACTAATATAACTTAGTTTTGACAGGTACTATTCACCATTATATGAGGGCTGTCCATAAAAAAATCTAGCCATTGTTAATATAACTGTCATATTACATGGCTGGATATTTTCAGCACAGCTCTCTCTCCCTCTCTCTCTCTCCCCCACCCTCTTCCTCCCTCTCTCTCTCTCTCTCTCTCTCTCCCCCTCTCCCTACACACACACACACACACACACACACACTCTTGGAACAAAAAGTTACATCCTTCTGGAGCTGTGGATTGTCTCGAAAGAATCCTTCAGAATCCTACATGAGGGACAAGAATGATCTGAGCCAGGCATTTTATCTAGAGCAGAATCCGTTGAGATGCTGCTATTGGTCAGAGGGTAAGGGAGAAGTTTCTCCAAAGCAGGAGTACAGAGCTTCAGAAGGGAGACCCTCAGTTGGCTGAGAGTAGTTGCTCACTGCTGCGAAGAACCTGAACTTCTTATGGGCTCATAAAGGCCGAGCACCAAATCTAGAGCTCAGACAGAATCAGTAAGAGTAAAAGTTGAGAACACGAGACACTGAAAATTAGCTCTGATTTTAGGATTAAGACCTTTTGGTTTGCTCTTTGGAGTTCTAAGTGGCCTCTGACTCTTAGGAGTTAGTCCAAGGAAGCCAGGCAGAGAGGACTTGTGGGAGAATCTTGATAGTTTAACGAAAGTTGATAGTGTGTTTTGAATGTTTTGAGGACATTTGAATTGATGGAAAATCCAAGAGTAAAAATAAAGAGGAATGTTAATTTCATTTGTTTAGTAAATACGTGTCACCTACTAGGCGCCCAAACCACAGCAATGAATAAACAACAACCACCACCAAAAACAAAACAAACAAAAAGCGCCCCGACTTTCAAAAAACCTATATTCCAGTGTGAAATACAGACATAAAACAAGATAGTAAAACATACATAGTATGTTAATGACGATTAAGTTTAAAGGAGGAAATTAAAACAGAAAAAGGGAAAAACATGTTTCAGGGAGTAGAGCAGGGGGAGGTCATTTTATATGATGACCAGGAGAGGCATCACTGAGGTGGCAGCTGAGTGAAGGCCTGACTCGGTGAGAAAGGGAGCTCTCTGGATACTGGGGGCAGAAAATACCGGGCTGAAGTGAAAAGGTCCTGAGCAGGAGGGGTCTCATCTTTTCAAGAGCTAGCAGGAAGACTGGCATGATATCAATAGACTGTGAGGAGAGCTATAGGAGATTCAGGGAGATACAAGGCAACTGCTGACACAGGATCTTCTAGAACCTTGTAGATAATTAAAGAATTTTAGATTTCACTCTGAGTAAGATGAGAAGCTAATTAAGTTTTTGATTTTTAAAATCCACTTTATTGAGGAATATCTTACATGTAATACAATTTAATCACCTCAATTATACATGTTGATAACTATTTCCTTTCCTACCTGATATTCTTGACTTCCATGTCCCTTTGAACAGGCAGAAATGAGTTCCCAGTTGTACTGCCTTCCAGACAGTGCCTTCCTTTTCCTGTTTTTTTGTGTTTCAACTTTGAGTGACTGGAAGGTGACAAAGAAGTAGTGATCACACCCTTGGTCTTTCAAGTTGCTAAAAAAAATTGAAAAAAAAAAAAAAAACAACTGGGCTAATGATAGTCATGCCTGGTCTTTAAAGTGGGACTTCCATTTTTATGCCTTGGTATCATGCTCCCTCCCCATTCCACCACGTCTGTTCCAGGGATAGGCTTGTGTCCTCCCCCGTTGGTGATGGGTCCTCGCTCCTCCCCCATCTGCACATACCTCTGTTTGCCATCAAAGTAGGCAGTGTGCTATTTGATTTATCTTCAGCGTGTGGTTTTTGGCTAAGATCCATTTATTTCTTAGACTTCTTCATTTCTATTATCACCCCTGCCAGTTGGCTCTCTTTTAAAGGCCAATTTATGTGAAGAAGCAGTTTTTATTACTTCAGAAGTTACTGTGTATATGAAGATGTGTGAAAACCCTGTGAGTCCTACTGAAGAGAAATGGACAAGGGGAAGATGATTCAACTGATGATGGTTGAAACACCACTATATCCACTGCTAGTGAAGAGAAATTGGGTGCAACTTTTCTGAAAGGCAATTGGTCGGTATATTCATCTCTATATCATTTATCACTATCTCTGCCTATATTTATAGGTTCATCTATACCAGTGGTTCTCAACCTTTCTAATGCCGCGACCCTTTAATACAGTTCCTCATGTTGTGGTGACCCCCATAAAATTATTTTTGTTGCTATTTCATAACTGTAATTTTGCAACTGTTATGAGTCGTAATATAAATATCTGATATGTGTTTTCCAATGGTCTTAGGGGACCCCTGTGAAAGGGTCTTTTGACTCCCAAAGAGGTCACGACCCACAGGTTGAGAACCACTGATCTATACCTACATCTATATCTATGTTCATGTCTAGTCTTATAATTTTATTTCTTTTGACCCATATCCTCTCTCAGATGATCTCTCTCTGTCTCCTTTATTGTTCTGTGGTAATCACCCCTTATTCAGGTACCATATGACCAGTGTGTATTCTGACTGTCAGGTTCTCCCATTTACCTCCAGCAAGTACTTCACCTAATGGCAATTAAGTAATCTGTCCCCATAACCTTCCAACTATTGATCTTAGGCAAGTCAGTTAACCTCTGAGCCTCAGTATTTCACTTGTAGAATAAGGTTGTTTTGAGGTAAATAAAATAATAGATATAAATCATTTAGCATAATGCATGGCTTATTTTAATCATATATTTGTAATTATTATTATTATTATGTGTAACTGTTGTTTTGGGGATTGGGAATAATAAAAATTAGAAAACTGTAAATATGCAACAAAGGAGAATTAATTAAACTATGGCCTACTTAAATGAGAATATATTTGGATGCTTATGACTTCAGTTCTCGGTAATAGTAGAATGGGTAATTTGAAGTAACTCTACAATTGAGGACATCTAGAAGGTCTAGGTAAAATAAAAAAATAAATATGCTTACAGATATTGGAGAGCTAACAACGTATTGGGAAATTAATAACCAGAAACTACAAAGAAGTGAAGGCTAGAAATTTGAGCCTGTCATTTGGGCTCACTTTTCCCTAAGGAGGGTTTTCTTCTTCCAGGAAGCTGTTAAGACCTAGAGAAGCCAAACACGTTTTGTTTGTTTGTTTGTTTGTTTTTTAAAACAAAGACTTTTTAAGAAACAGTTTTAGGTTCATAACAAGATTTAGGAGGAAGCGACAGAGATTTTCTCATGTAGCCACTGCCCACAACAAATACATAGTCTCCCCCATTAAAAACATTCATTAGAATGGTATCTTTCTTTTCTTAACCAAGGATGAACCTACACTGACACATCATATTCACCTAGAATTCATCATTTATCTTAGTGTTCACTCTTGGTGTTGTGCATTCTATGTATGGATTTAGAAAAGTATGTAATTACATTTATTCATAATTTTAATATCATACAAAATGTTTTCGCTGTCCTAAAAATCCTCTGTGCTCTGCCTGTGTATCTACCCCGCAAACCAGCAGCAACCATTGGTCTTTCTATTGTCTACGTAGTTTTGACTTTTCCAGAATGCCACATAATGGGAATCATACAGTATGTAGCCTTTGGCTTCTTTAACTTAGTAATATGCATTTAAGATTCCTCCATGTCTTTGCATGGCTTGATAGCTTTCTTGTAAAGCACTGAATAACATTTCATTGTCTAGATGTACCACAGTTTATTTATACATTCACCTACTGAAGGACATCTTGATTGCTTCCAAGTCTTGGCAATTGTGAATAAAGCTTCCATAAACATCTGTGTGCAAGTTTTTGTGTGGCATGATTTTCTCCTATTTTGGATAAACACCAAGGAGTGCGATAGCTGTATCACTTGATGAGAGTATGTTTAGTTTTCTAAGAAACCACCAAACTGTATTCCAAAGCAGCTGTATTGTTTGCATTCCGCCACCTGTAGATGGGAGTTCTGTTGCTCTGACTTCCTCAGCAGCATTTCGTGTTGTCCGTGTTCTGGAGCTTGGCCATTTTGGTAAGCTAATTATTTTAATTTGTACTTTCCTGATGATACAGGCTGTTGAGCATGTGATTATTTACTATCTATACATACTCTGTGATGAGGTATCTGTTAAGGTTTTTGGCCATTTTTAAAATTGAGTTATCTTTTTTCTTATTGCTCAGTTTTAAGATTTATTTGTATATTTTGGACAACAGTACTTTATTAGATGTGTCCTTTGCAAATATTTCCTCACAGTCTGTTACTTGTCTTCTAATTCTCTTGCTATTGTTTTTTGCAGAGCAGATTTTTAAAATTTTAATGAAGTACAGCTTATCAATTATTTCTTTGTGTTTTTGATGTTGTATCTACCATATTCAAGGTTTTTACATTTTCTCATATGTTCTCTTCTAGGTGTTTTATAGTTTTGCATTTTACATTTAGGTCTTGATCCATTTTTAGTTAATTTTTGTGAATGATGTAAGTTCTGTGTCTAGATTCATGTTTTTGCATGTGGATGGCCAGTTGTTCTAGCACTACTTGTTGATGAAACTATTTTTGTTCCTTTGTCAAAAAGTTAGTTAACTGTATTTACGGAGATCTTTTTCTGTAGAACAGTGAGAGAAAAACCAAGTTTGGTCTTGGAAAATAGACATTGAAATTCTGGCTCTTCTATACAAAAACCTCTTTTTGTTTTAGATTTCTCATCGTTAAAATCAGAATAATAGGATATATAATATAGAGTGTTGGGACCTTTTAAATCTTTGTGAAAATTCCTGCTTTGGTTCCAAATACATTAAATTCATTTTTTCTTTTTCAATTAAATTATTATAAAGCAATATAAGGAAAACGTAACGTAATCAACCCAAAGCTATAAATGAGTATTGAATGATTTATTCACATGGGCTTTTCTAGTTTAAGGATAGTACATTAATTAGTATTATGTTTCATAAATTAAGGACGTATGCCATAATTCGAATAACTAGTAAAATTATTCAAAATTGTAAACCTGTGAAGGGGAAATTAAATAATGAAATTATTAATACAACAAAATAAAGAAAAAGAGCTAAATGAGAACATGGAATTAGAAGAACAAATATAAATCACATAGTGATTAGGCCCCCATATATCACTTATTATTTTCTATATAAATGGTCTGTATTCCAGAAAAAGATAAGAATTTTTAGACTGAATTGAAAAAGCAGATTTAACACATTCAACTCTAGCATTCTTCAAAGAAACACAGGGAGGCAAAAACTTAGGGAATAAGATGATAGGAAAATGTATACTATGTAAACAGTAAGTGAAAGAGTCCTTTTGTAACTATCTTATGTCAAAGGTCTTACAGCAAAAATTATGGGATAAGTAGGGATGTTCTATAATGGAAAAATACTCAACTCTTCACCATAATGTGACAAGTCTAAATTTGTATGCACTAACCTCAGAATATTTCAAGTAAAACCCAACAAAACTAAAATAAAAAATAAACAAATCCATAAATTATGAGGAGATTTTAAAATTTGACAAAGCAGACAAAAATGATTAATAGAGAAATTTTGGACCACACTTGAGTAAATATGGCTTAGTTGACATGTAGAGCACACTGAAGAATATGTATATTTTTAAAGTACTCATAGAACTTTACTCAAACTCACCTTTTGCGATACTGTAAAAGAACTTTAAACATATTTTTATAAATTGAAGTTATATAGACCATGTTTTCTCTCTGTAGTAGAGAAAGCTAGAAATCAATAATAAAAATATTCCTAGAAAATAACTACATATTGTGGAAATCAAGAAGTGATTTTTTAAGTAACCCATGGTAAAAAGAAATAATAATA
>PVJL010002313.1:16631-55720 GCA_004026885.1 Lyroderma lyra
AAAAAAAAAAAAAAAAAAGAAAAACAAAAAAACACAAACAAACAAACAAAAAACCAAATAAATTATGGTATATTTTCCCAGTGATAAACTAGACAACAATGAGATTGAACAAGCTATTGCTACATACACAAAATGAATGAATTTAGGATTAAGGTGGAGTAAAAGAAGCTGGACATAAAAGAGTTAATACTATACAATTTGAAGTCTGACAATTAAGTTCGCAAACTCATCCTAGAAAAAGTGCTACATATCTCATTGCTGAATATCACTATGGTCAGCTATCCACTGTCTCCAGTGCCTAGTTCACCTCTCAACTCTTCTAATCAGAACTGTAGTCTTACCATCCTCGGTGTTTTGGATGTCATCAAAATATTTTCCTTTCAATATTTCTTTTATCTTTGGGTAAAGAAAAAAGTCATTGGGGGCCAGATTAGGTAAGTAGAGGGGGGGGCGTGTTCCATACTGTTATTTGTGTACAGGCTAAAAACTCCCTCACAGACAGTAACGTGTGAGCTGGTGCATTGTTGTGATGCAAGAGCCATGAGTTGTTGGTGAAAAGTTCAAGTTGTTTGTGTCTAACTTTTTCATACAGCCTTTTCAGCACTTGCAAATAGTAAACTTGGTTGACTGTTTGTCTAGTTGGTACAAGTTAATAATGAACAATCCCTTTGATATTAAAAAAGGTTAGCAACATCATTTTGACTCTTGATTCGGACTGACAGAACTTTTGTGGTTCTGGAGAATTGGCTGACATTCACTATGAACTTTGACGCTTTGTTTCAGGGTGGTGCTGGTACATCCATGTTCCATCACCAGTGATAACACATCCCAAAACATGGTTTGCCTCTTTGAAAGGTCTTGGCAAACTTCAACTCTCCTTTGCCTTTATTCATCGGTGAGCTCCTTTGGGACCATATTTGCATACACCTTTCTCATGTCAAGATTTTCAGTTAAGATTTTCCTAACGTTTTCTCTGTTGATGTTTACTTGGTCTGCTATGCCTCTCACAGTCAGCCAATGATTTTGATGCACAATTCAATGAGTTTTTGCAACATTTTAATGAGTTCTGCTCGTTACTGGTCATCATGACCTCTCTTCATCAGTGATGCTTTCTGTACCCTCAGAAAAACATTTAATCCATTCATAAACTGCCATTTTATTCATAGCATTATCCCCATAAACTTGGACTAACATGTCCCTAATTTCACTTCCACTCTTGCCAAATTTAATAGGAATTTACTGTTTATTTATTGCTCTAATTCAAGCTTCAACATTCTAACAATGGCACACAAAACACGCAACAACAATAATGAACACCACTGAACAAGACACCGCCACTTGTCAACACAAACACAGCTGTGCGACACAGATATACTAAGGTTATGAAATCTTACCAGCTGTTTGTACAGTGCTGCCAATGTAAGTGCATAGTGGCAAGTTCACAAACTTAATTGTCAGACCTTGTATGAGTCCTTTATGGTAATGATGGGCACACCAGACAAGTAGAAATGATTTGGATCAGCTCTTAGAAATACTTTTTTTTTTTTTTTTTTTTTTTGCTTTTTGGTATGTGGGTAGCTCCCTGGCTGGGAATTGAACCCAGGCAGCAGCACTGACAGCGCCAGTGCTGAAGCCTTAAGCCACTACACCATCAGGGAACTCCTCTTAGAAATACTTTAAAAAAGATTGATTTAGCTGTGAGAAATGTCTACCCTTTTTTTCTTTTTTTCTTCTTGCATGGAATGCAGACATAATTTCTATATCTTTAGCAGCCATGTTTTGACCTTGAGGATAGAATTTATTTGCAAAAGGTGGCAAAGCAGAAAGAAAGAAGAAGCCTGGTCCCCTGATAATTAGACTTGAGAATGGAATTTTATGGCTTGGTGTATTAGTGCCTAGGTACCATTTTTGGTGGGTTGAAACTTTGACACCAATATCAAGTAATAGTTACAGCGTTCCATAGTTTATAAAGTACTGCCATGTATAATGTGCAGCTCAAATAGCCCTGACAATAATTCTATCTCATTTTTCAGATGAGGAAAGAGTGATGCTGCTGAATTTGTCAGAGGACACAGAGCAGAACCAAAACTTGAATCCTAGGTTTTTGACTTCATGCCTCCTTTTCTGTCTAGTATACCAAGTTGCAGGAACCCAGGAGTTTGGAGAAAAGTTGAAGCCCATTCCCAAAGTCAGTATGGTATTTGTTATTGCTAAGCACCCAAAGAAAGATGGGCCAGATCAATCTTCTGCCATGCATTTTGGTCTCTGAGTTGTGACATTTAAGCCAATAGGGTTTAGGTATGAGCTAAACCCAGAACCAGGGTAAATTTAAGAGAGTCTGGGTAATTCTTTCTCATGATAGTTTTGGTGGCAACACTTCTAATTATGCAAAAGTCAAAGGAAGATGGTGGTGTAGATAAGAGACATTGATATTTACTAAAACTAAAATATTTTGAGTGGGTAAGAATGTTTACAAAAATGATGTGATTTTCAGTTGTGTTTGAATTGAGTTATATTTACCATACATTTATTGAGCAGCTACAATTTTATTTAGAAGTTACTTACTTAATTGTTTATCACTATGTTCTGAAAACATTTTAGTCTCAGTTTATTTATGTATAAAATGGGGATAATAATAGTATCTATCTCATGAGGATATTGTGAATATTAAGTAAGTCAGTAGATACAAAGCTCTTAATCAAGTGCTAGAATATAGTAAGGGCTCAAAAATGCTTATTATTACCATTATTAGTATTATAATCTGTGAAATAAACATAATATCCATCTCATAGAATTGTTTTCACGATTCCAATGAAGCAATTTCTGTGAGGCCACTAGCAGAGGTTGCTTTCCTTTCTAAGTCAGTTGAAGTAAGGGGAGGACTTATGCAAGTCTTGATAAGAATGACCAGGGGGAAAGGTTGGCTGAGGGGGAGAGGTAAAAGGGATTGTTGAAGGAAGTTGAGGAACTGAGAACCCAAGGAATTGGACAGATGTCAGACATATTTAATAAAAAAGAATTATTTATGGAACATATAACTAAAAAAATCCAAGCATAAGTTGAAAGTTGAGAAAGTGTTTGCAGATTTATGAGTAACGTAGTTTGTGTTTTCTCAGTGGTCTGATGGGAAACTGATTTATTAAGTTGAGGGCCCCTGTAGCATGTAAGCTGCATTAAGGCAATGGTATTTGTCAGGTTTTGTTCATTGACATCCCTCCCCCACATGTCCAGAACAGTGCCTGGCATGTAAGATGTATTCAATAAATATTTATTGAATGAATGATTGAATAGGTATCATGACTGGCTTTGACCTCAAAAAAAGGAGTAGAAACTGGATTCTGCAGACAATGGTCAACCTAAAAGAGTTCCTGGTCAAGGACCTTGGATATCCCTAGTCTTGCTATAGGAGGATTCATTCTGCAGTGGCAGGAGAGAGGCACAAGAGAGGTAGAGGAAGATAAGGGTTTACATGAGGGCAGAAGCAATAGGGAATGAAGGGGAGGGAAATGTCAGAGGGAAGCAGGTGAAAAATAGTATGGAGACATTAAATTGTGGCTCATATGCATAGCAAATTGGAACAGATTACCTAAAACTCAAACTTTCTTTCAACATTTGACATTCACAAGTCCTTTTCTTACAGTCTGCTTCTTCCATCAATATCTCCTACAGTTGATTAAATACAGGACAGAAAACAGAATACATCACCTTGACATCTTTCTGAGTTGAGTTTCTTGTCATAGGATGAATGTTGCCATTTGTTATTAAAACACTCTGGCTACACCTCCTATTGGTGAAATAACTATTCCCCACCCCCCACCCCCCAAATCCATTGGGGGTTTACTTTGTCCTTCATAATACAATCTGCAAATTAGCTGTGATCCCATAATTTATCTCTGTGATGTTCTGCTCATTTTATTCATAATCCAGAGACAATTAAAATCACTTTTATACAGGATTGTCCTAATGACAGATGTGCAGCTGTCATTCTGACACATGATGGTTGACATAAATCATTTGACGATCGAAGTGTCTGTTGACTTGCTAGTCTCTAGTTACAGCAGATGCCACCCCAGACAGAGTGACAGGAACATTCTTCACAGAGCCTCATTTTAACTAACTGCTTTACTGTCCCAGCTCTGGCATCTTGACAGCTTGGCTAGTTTGTGACAGCTTGGTAATTCTTCATGTGGCTTTCACAAGCCACCAAGGGTCAATCTATCTCTTAGTCCCACCTGTCTAGGTTTCGGGTGGTTTCCTAGGACATATGTGGGGCTTTACAATCTGGACCCAATCTATCTCTCTGGCCTTGACACCAGCCATGTATCCTCTGTTCTTTCACTTATCTTCCTCAATCCACAGAATTTTATAATCTGTATCCATCAGACTACATACTTCTCCCTAAACATGACAGTCTCTTTCCTGACCATGTCCTTGGGTGGGAGGCTTCATAATCTTGGAATACTTCCCTCCCTGTGCTCTCCACCCAGTATAACCCTACTTCTTTTTAAAGACTCAGTTTCATTGTCTTTGCCTCTGTGAAACATTTACCTCCCACTTCCCATACGACTAGTTTCTTCTAAATCTGTCCTTCCAAGACAATGCAATTTATTTTTGATCAGTTTCATAGAGTGATTAAGTCATATTCATCTATTTGTGGGGTTACAATCTTCTCTGGTCTATGCAAGAGCCCTGTCCTTTTATTTCTCTTTATTGTTTCATTCTCCGAGTGTTTGCTCTTATTCTTTACCCAACATGGCAGTGAATTTACTTTAATGTACTTAGTTATACACAAATTTGTGAAGATTATATGGTGTCATGTTCATATATATATATATATATATATATATATATATATGTTTAAATTTACATATGTCATAGCATAGTAAAAAATATTTTTCCTTCATTTTTTACTGTATAATTGGGTTTTAATATTTATCTGTATTGTTGTATACACACTCAATTCATTACTTTACAGCGAAATATGGAGGAATACAGATTATACTTATAGTCATTTAGGTTTCTCCTTCTGTGACTGTTAACTATGCATAGATCTTTTGTCATTTCCTATAAGTTTTCTGCCTTATTCTGCTATGTTGAAACTCTTTATTTATTCAAGACATTAATTCATGGTTAATTTTAGATGCTGCAAATACCTTTTTTAATTTTTTTGGCCTAACTACTCTATCAGATTCTAAATGACTGTGTATTAAAATCTCTAACTACAATTTTATTTTATCTCTCTCTACTTATTTCTGTCAGTTGTTTACAAGGATTAAAACAATAGTATTAAATTTATATTAAAATATGATTTCTAGAAATCTATTGATATATGACATCTTTCTCTTTTTTTTACTGTTATACATTTCATCTTAAATTATATTTTGACTGATATAAAATTGCTACCATAATTTTTTTTGGATTATCTATGTTATATATATTTTTCTAT
Source organism: Lyroderma lyra (assembly GCA_004026885.1). NCBI lineage: Eukaryota > Metazoa > Chordata > Mammalia > Chiroptera > Megadermatidae > Lyroderma > Lyroderma lyra. Next base: position 22,078 of record PVJL010002313.1, read on the forward strand.
CTTTTCTTTTTTTAACTTTGTATTAATATTATCTTATATAATTAATATATTTCTGGATCTTACTTCTATAGCCAATCTGAGTCTCTGCCTTTTGATGTAAGTTTAACTCATTAATATTACTGAAATTAATATAAAATTTTAAATTATTTATTGTTATTCTGTGAAATTATCAGTTATAATTAAAAAAGCGTTTTCCCTTTATTATTTTCTCTTTTCCTTTTGGGACTAATTTTTGGAATTTGATCTATCTCTGTTATTCTTGATACCTTTTGGGAGGTTTCTTTATCCTGATATTCAAGTACACTAATTATTTTTTTATATCCATTCTGATATTCACCAATCCTTTGAACTGTATTTCAACTATTATAATTTTCCTAATGTGCATTGTTCTTATTCCTGTTAATTTCCCTTAATACCTTCCTTTATATATTTGGGAATATTTATTATGTTTATTTTGCATTATTATTTTGATTGGTTCATTAGCCACTGCTCAAATAATGTAGTGCTTCAGTTTTTTTAAAAATGTTTGCATTCTGTAAATGCTTCATGATCTATTTTTGTGGGTGAATATTTTGCTGCAGATATCAGCTACTTTGGTAGGCAATTTATATCTGCAGAAAGGAATGAACTTTTACTACACACAGTCCATTTTTGCTCTGGAATGTGATTTCTCTCACCCTCTCTTCCCCCAACCTCCACCACCCACACAAACACACGTGACAACCTAGGCACTCTGTCCACCCAAGAATGCTTATAGATTTTAGGTTAGTAACTGGTATCTACCGACTTGCCTGTCATTTCTGTGGTATCTCTAATTCAGGATTCAGGAAATGAGGTCAGCAGTTCATGTTATTTCACTCCACATTATGACCTAATAAAAAATACAGCGTCTCCAAATACATAGCTTTTTTAAAATTATGTATCCTGAAGACCAGAATCCTGAAGACCAGAGACTGTATCTTCTTTCTTTTGAGCAGTCCTATACCAAAACACTATAATCACTCAATATAGACTGTCTAATGAAGGAATAAAAATAACACCTTAAAAAGTCGAATCCTTAAGGAATACATAATCAAACTTGACATTTACTACAAGACAACACCATTTTGATTAATTGTAGTATTTTAGAAAGAAGGATTTGACAAATGCCTGTTATATTTTTAAAACTAGCACTTCAAAATCCTTTTAAATCCTTCTAAAGTAAAATTATTTTCTTTCATTTGGTTTGGTGAAATGAAGAGTCATGGCTGACTCTTCATTACGTACTTTCAAGGTTTCTGAACAGTATTATGAAGACATTTTTGGTTATCTATAATGATGTCATAAATGAAACCTCAAGTAAAAATCTGTTTTAGACTCCATAGCCCTGTTCACGTTAATTGCATAAGCTTGTGTCTTCATGGCTACCATTGCCTCTCTCTCTACTCTCTTCCCTTTGTCTGCAGCAGTGTTTCTTAACTGGGGGCAATTTTGTCCCTCTCCCTCCAGGGGACATTTGGCAATGTTTGGAGACTGAGTAGAGGCCAGGGATGCCAATGCACTGAACAGCCTCCCACAAAAAAAGAATTATCTGGTCTGAAATGTCAGTAATGCCACTATTGAGAAACACTTGACTACAGGCATTTTGATCATCCAGCTTTTTTCTTGAACTCTCTGTGGAGTTGACTGTAGTACTGGACTCAGGAAAATAAAACTTAAGTGATATGGATCTGTTTGTACTACGAGCCTAACTGGCAAAAGTTCAGAATTCTAGGAGTATCTAGCCCCCCCCCCCCCCGCCCCGCCCGCCACACACACAGAGACACCCTGGTAGTGTTGCTAGGATACCAACTTGAGTTGACTATACACTAGAGTAAGATCTCTCTATACTGTACTAATTCCCCAGCTTTCAGCATCAGCCCTTCCAAGGATGTGTTTTATTTTCTCCATCTAGCTTTTCTTTTTTATGAATACTGGATAACTAACTCATCCTAAGCTACTCCCCTGTTTGGGCACCACCCAGATTTTGGCATGCTCTGTCTTACTTTCCCAATGTCTCTGTTGAAATATCTCTGTGTAAATACCAACTATCAGTTTTTCAGAAGATCTTTCCTGATTGTGTAATCTAAAGTAACACCACCCTCCTGTCACTTTTATCGCCTTACCCTCTTTTATTTTTCTTTATAGCAGTTTTCATCATGGGGCACATATTTGCTTACTTTAGACTTTTCTTTCTTCCTCACCTCCATGTAATAAAGCAAGGATACATTTTGCTTAGTACAACATTCTAGGTTTTAGAGAACATCTTGGTTCTCACAGTATCAAGTATTAGGCCCTGGAGTATATGCAAAGGTTAATAAACCATGATCTCTGCTTGACATTTGGAGAGGGAAATAAATATAAGGTGACAGAATAATGCTATACAGGTGAGTATTCAGATGACATCACTGTCCTACCTAGGAAAACTGGAGAGAAATTCTCAGAGTAGGCAACACCTGAACTAGGTGAATGGTCTTTTTTAATATCAGTGGTTATTTTTCAGTCATAAGAAGGAGAAATGTATAGCTCTTACATTTGTATAATTCATAGTCTTATTAATGAGCATAGGTTTGAAATTTAGTTTATCTAGAAGATTAAGAAATATAATTTGGGTGGTTTTAAGCCCTAGTTTTTTTGAATTTTAAAATGGTAAGGCCTTAAGGGATATATAGGACTCACCAAAAGGGCATGAAAAGGAAAGGTATCTCAGACAGGAATATCTTTTAAAGAGTTTAGAATGTTTTAGAAATGAAAGAGCTAGCTAGCACTGCAAATATGTCTATTCCACGTTGTGAAGGACAATACATGACTTAGAGCAAAGAATGGACTTTATCCTGTGGCAAACTAGGAACTGTAAGATATTTTGAGTAGCTCTGTATTTGAAAATGATGATGCTAGTGGCAATGTGGAGGTTGGATTGAATGATCAGAAGGTGGTGATGATTAGCCATCATGCAGGAATTCAAAAATTAATTCAGAGACTAATCAATCACTTCCCCCTGAGACCATTTATACTGTGATCTTTCTTTTTCCTCTCTAGATAATATAGTTTAGAGCCCAATTTCTTGTAAAAACTACTTTTCAGTTTTTAAAAGTTATAGTCAGTAACCCTGTGGTCAAGCCTCTGATCAATCATTTGACACATTTCTTATTTATCTCTTGCATTGTCACTGGAATAAATCTAACTTTGACTCACATCAAAGAAATTCTTTCAGAGTTTATACCACAAAGCCCTAATTCACCGTCAATGTCATTTAGGGCTCGGTTTTAACCACCTATCAAGAGCTTCTCATTTAATTTTGCTGAGGGTAAAAGTCATTTATAATTACAGTCCTGTTATCTGAATATGTCTTCCTTATCTTTTACTACCCCATGCTTTATTCTTGGCTGTATTGTCATGAGTACCATTATTTTATTGGTCCTGTAGCTTCTAGCTAAAATTGATTAACTACTGCTCTTCTTCTATAGATAAAGGACATGACTAGCTTTTAGATTTTTCAGATAGAGCTTCTATACTTACATTTATTTGCTCTACTGTCTCAGGCATAGCTAGCTCCTTCAGTGCAGTTTGGAATGATCCAACTTTCCCTGGCATGAAGTCTGATAAATGATAGTTCTTTTCTTGACTAATCAACAGGCCTAGGCATGCTTATAAAATTGAGAATTGTCTTTTTTAATCTCAGTGGTTATTTTTAGGTTGTAGTGATAAGAAGGAGAAATGTATAGCTCTTACATTTGTATAATTCATAGTCTTATTAATGAGCACAGTTTTGAAATTTAGTTTATCCAGAAGATTATGAAATAAAATTTGGGTGGTTTTAAGCTCTAGCTTTTTTTGAATGGTAAAAATAATATCTATTTCATTGGGTTGTTTAGAGAATGAAATGAGACAACATATATAAAGCACCTAGTATTTTCTAATTCATAATATGTGATTAATAATTGCTCACTTCCATTCAATTCAACAAACATGTATCTGATGTTTCAATGTATTTGCTAATTACTAGTATATAAAGATAAATAATATATAGAACCCTATTTCAAGGAGATTATAACTTAGTGGGGGAGGCAAGCCTACAAATAGATGAATACCATTCTCTGTGACAGGTGCAAAACTAGAGATGGAGTACCATATAAAATGGGGACCTAGAAGAGTTGGTGGTTGGTTCTATCTGTGGAATAAGTCTTTCTGTAGTGGATGATAAGAACCTGGGCTGTAACTGGTGTGTTGAAAATTATCAGGTGGTCCTAGGATGAATGGAGTTCGTGGGTTGGAAAGAAGGAAAACCCAGGCAAAGTGAATGGCATTTCTGAAATGCCATATTTTTCTTTTTTCTATTTTCCCTCTCACTTCATAATAAAACGCTTACTAAAATCTAAAGCTTAGTCATGCCCTTTTCCAATTGTTGAAAAGAAATAGTAAGTTTGAAGGTTAAAGATTTTAATCAATTGTATCCAAGGTAAAAAGAGAGTAAGTCCTTTCTTCATTCATTCAAAGCATTAATCATGATTACTGACACAATGGTTCAGAGTTTTCAGAGCATGCTTCCACTTATTTCATTTAATGACCTTAAAATTTAATAGACTAGGGATTGTTTCTTTAATTTTATTAAATTTATTGTGGTGGCTTTGGTTAATAAGATTATATAGGATTAAACATTTAAGTTTATATCATTTGTATATTGCATTGCGTCTTCACCTCCAAACTCAAGTCTCCTTCTGTCACCATATATTCAGTCCCCTTTATCATCTTCTACCTCCCCATTCCCTTTTCCCTCTGGTAACCACTATGCTATTGTCTCTATGAGTTTTTGTTTATTGCTTTCTGTTTTATATTTCACATGTAAGTGAAATCATATGGTTCTTGACTTTTTCCACCTGACATTTCACTTAGCATGGTAATCTCAAGATCCATCCATGCTGTCACGAATGCCAATATTTCATCTTTTCTTATGGGCAAGTAATATTCCTTTGTATATATGTACCACATCTTTTTATACAATCATCTATCAAAGGACACTTTGGTAGTTTCCATATCATGACCACTATAAATAATGATGCAATGAACATATGGGTACATATGTGTATCCTTATGTATAAATGTTTTCAAACATTTTGGGTGGATACCCAGAAGAGAGATTGGTGAGTCTCACTGTATTCTTAATTTTTTGAGGAACCTCCATATTGTTTTTCATAGTGGCTCTACCAATTTACATTCCCACCAATAGTGTATGGGGGTTCTTTTTTTTTTTTTTATCTACAGACTCTCCAACACTTGTTATTAATTGTCTTGTTGATAATAGCCATTCTAACAGGATTGAGGTGGTATCTCACTGTGGTTTTGATTTGCATTTCTCTAATAGCTAGTGAAGTTGAGTATTTTTTCATATATCTGGTGGCCATTTGTACATGTCTTCTGGGAAGAAATTTCTGTTCAGGTCCTCTGGCCATTTTTTAATTGGATTGTTTGATTTTTTTGTTGTCAAGTTGTACAAGTTTTTTATATATTTTAAATATTAACCCTTTCTCAGAGGTATTGTTTTCAAATATCTTCTCCCATTAAGTTAGTTCCTTTTTGTTTAATTGGTAGTTTCTTTTGCTATGTAGAAGCTTTTTAGTTTGACCCATTCATTTATTTTTGCTTTTACTTACCTTGCCTTTGGGGTCAAATTCATAAAAACTTCTCTAAGAGCAAGGTTCATAAGTTCAGTACCTATGTATTCTTTTATGTATGCCATTGTTTCAGGTCTTATGTTTAGGTCCTTGATCCATTTTGAGTTAATTCTGGTTTATATTGAAAAATAGCAGTCTAGTTTCTTTCTTTTGCATGTGGCTTTCCAATTTTCCCAGCACTATTTATTGAAGAAGCTTCTTTTCTGTGTTATATGTTTTTGGCTCTGTTGAAAATTATTTGCCCATATACATGTGGTTTAATTTGGGGCTTTTTTTTAAAATTCTGTTTTATTGGTCTGGGTGTCTGTTTTTCTGCCAATATCATGCTGTTTTGATTATTGTCACTTTGTAGTATATGTTGAAGTTAGGGAGTATGATACCTCCACCTTTGTTCTTATTGTTTTAGTATTGCTTTGGCTATTTGAAGTCTTTTGTGGTTTCAAGCAAATCCAATGACTTTTGCTTCTATTTTTTAAAAAAAATGCCATTGAGACTTTGATGGGGATTATATTAAATCTGTATATTGTTTTGGGTAATATGGCCATGAACACAGAATATCTTTCCATTTCTTTGTGTCTTCTTTAATTTCTTTTAATAATATCTTGTAGTTGTCAGTGTATAGGTCCTTCACATCCTTTGTTAAGTTTATACCTAGGTATTTTATTCTTTTTGTTGCAAGTGCAAAAGGAACTATTTTTCTCATTTCTTTTTTTGAAATTTTATTGTTATTATATAGGCATATATGATTCTTACTTCAGGGTAGCAATTATTAATCTCATTTTACTACAAATGAGGAAAATGAAGTAATGTAACTTGCCCAAAATCTCACTGGAGGCTTCATCTGAAGCGTGTGGTCTAGTAATGGAGAATGGGATCCCCAAATGTGAGTCTGAGTGAAAGGATTTTTGGTAGCCAAAAAGCAATCAATAGCTACTATATTCTGTAAGTATGGAGTTCGTTGAATGAAATAAAACATGATAACTTTCAAGCTTCTAGTATCTAGTGGTTGAATAAATTTTAAAAATTATTTCCTTCTGTGAGACCATGACCCAAGAAAATATGGGGCAAGTGCCAATTTGCTGTGACATTTCACCCACCTTGTTTTTTTTCTCTCATGCCTCTTTGAGATACTCAGTCATTCTAAAAACATCTTTTATAGCTTGAAGACAACCTCCAATTTCTTTCAAGATTAATCTTTTCAAATTTCCAGTGCTGAAGAGAGTATATCAAACTTTAAAACAGGATTGAAACTACTTGTTTCTTTTTATGGATAATTAATTCACTCTTACAAAATAGGATTTATGCAAAGTAAGGAATCTAATTCTGGGTGCAGAATAATTTTCTTCAGTGGACCAAGATCAAATTTCTTCTCTTTCAAATTATGGTTTGAAAACAGTCCAATGAAGAATTAAACTCTGTAGTTTGTGATGACAAAGAACTAAACAGAAAATTAAGTGGCATAGAAATTTCTGTGACTTTGTTTCTGAAGATATTTCATTGAGGCATTATCAATTGTATTATTAAGGGTCCAAGGAAATGTCTGGGCCTAGATTTTTCTTGGGCCATGGAGAATGGTCAAGCTTATTAAACTCATTCATCTCAAAAGGTATATTAAGTCATTCAAATGATGGAACATCAAATTTAGAAGGGACTTTATATTTCTGCTCTGCTTTGTATGGTTTTTCTAAGTATCACACAAAATATGGGAGTCAAATTCATCCACTCTTCAGAGTGAGTCTAATGTTGAACTTAATCGGCTAGACATGTACCCTTAAGTTTCATGTAGTTTAGAGTCAGATTTGGGGTTGCAGTTTCTACAGTCAGATTTGTATTTTACTATCAGTTCAGCCATTTAGAATATTTAGAGCCTGGGCAAGTTACTCAACCTCTAGTTTTCTCATCTTTAAAATAGATTAATAATAATATTTAAACTTACATTATTGTCACAGGATATATGTACATTGAATGTTATAAATTTTCAAAATTATATTCTCACTTTTTTTCAGTGCTTAATCTATTATTTGGCTTATCTTTCAAGTTTTAGTAAAATTCAGTAGAAACAAAGCTGTTCATGTCACATATATAACTCAGCTTGTAGTTTCTTCCTCATTTATCACATTTTAGGCACAAGCTTATCACCATCCTCAATGACTTCACTACATGTGCAGGTGACCTGTCTTCACCTGCTCATCTTCAGTGACCTACTATTTTGCTCTATTTTAGACAGTCACTTTCATGGTGACAGGTAATAATTGGAGACTTGTAATTACTGACCTATAGCTATCATTAATTCATATTTCTCCCCTTTTTAACCACAAGCTTATCTTTTTTTCAGCCTTTCCTCCTCACCCTATGACAATTTTTCAACTTCAGAAAGACTTCTATTTTATTGATCCTTTTGCTTTCACCCAACCATAAAACCTTTCCTTTATTAATTTTTCTCCTTATTCAGTCTTGAATCTATTATGTCATTATTTAAACAACACATTTGATAATGACCTAAATTTGCTTGCTCTGCTGTGTTTTATCACAACTCACTGGCAGAACACTAACCCTGGGTGAACTCAATGAACTCAGTCATTTGTTTTCTCCATGCCTACATCCGAGCAGTTAATGGTCCTAGAGAAATTCAAACTAGACACAGATTTATTTATTTAAAAATTAACATCCATCAGTCTCACCAAATTGGCCCTTGATACTTCAGGACAATTGTATTATACTTTTCTGATCAAGTTGCCCTTCTACACTCCCCATAATAACAATTTGAAACACTGACCCTACACTCTCTGCAGATGACCTTATCCCCCATTTATAATAGGAAAAATATTCAAGTTATCAGAATGGAGCCATCTTACTTGTCAATAAAAGATAACAGACCTTCAGATATCTGCATGTATCCCATCCTACATCTTTTCTTTTATAATAGGTGAATAGTACTCCTAGTTTAGGCTAATCCCTACACTCATGCTTTGCATTCTACCCTTTCACCTTTCAAAATTCAAATTACTATTTCTTCTCTTCCATTCATATTCAACCTCATTCCCTGAACTAGCTTCTTCTTACTAGAAACAACAATAACTAACACTTGCATGGCTCTTACTGTGTGATACACACTGTCTTCAGTAATTTGCATAATTAACACTTCATCCTTACAGCCACCCTCTGGAGTAAGTATTATTGTTCCCATTTTCTTGATAATAAAACTGAGGTACACAGAGGTTAATGGTTTTGCCTGAGGTAACATAGGTGGTAAATGGTAGAGCTTAAATTTGATACCTGTTATTGAGCTCCAGAGTCTTTAATTACCATGTTGTGCTTCACTTTAGATATTCTAAAATATCCCAGTGCACATTTTCCAGGACTCATATTACTTAAATTCTCAGCAGTCTTCACACTGTTGGCTGCTTCTTCCTCACCCAAATGCCTTCTCTCTTGCCTTTTTATTATTTTTGTTTTCTTTCTACCTCCTTGACTACTTCTCACTTTTTACATTCTAATCCTGTCTGTCCAGTATGCTGGGTTCTCTCAAGGATCAGCCCTAGGCTCATTACTTTTCTTACGCCGTAGTTTTTCTACAAGTTATTAATATTTCATTTACAGCCACAGTTTTAATGGCTATCTGCTTTCAGGTGATAGATTGTATTTACAGCCAAGATCATCTATCTGAATTCTAGATCCTTATAATCCATTAGCCATTTGCTTTCAACTGCTATATATCCCTAAATTACCACGAAGTCAGTGTGTCCAAAACCAAACTTACACTTCTCTTCTAAATTCAGTCCTGTTCTAGACTCTCCGTGAGTTTTAACTAGAAGATCTTAAATTTTTTCCCTGGAGTTCCCTCAGTGAAATAGTTCCCTATTTCTTCTCTCTAATCCTCTGCATCTATTTTCTGGAGGGATGATTCAGTGTGATCTCATAGAATCATGACTTTAATTTGAAGTCTCTAATTTATCTTCAAAGCATATGCAAATTTTGAATTTCACTCAAATAATACCTTTCTTTAGAAATTAATGTGAATTTCTAGGTACAGGAAGAATCCCTCTGTTTATCTTGTGTTTCTTTTCATTCCTTGTGCATACTTGTGTAGATTTTTGTAGACAGCCACTTTCCTGTTTGAAAGCTGGTTTGGAAGAGGGAGCCCACAAAGAACTGAGCTTCTATACTCAGTTCTGATGATTTAGGTCAATGTTTGCCATTTTGTGGTGTGGTGTTTGCTTTTTTCACAGTCTATTGAGGCTGCATGTTTAATCAATATTTGTAGAGGTTGATGGGCATTTTGTAGAGCCTGGAACACGATGCTTCTATTGTACATTATTTTGATGGTTTATAATCATTGCATATTTGTTTTTATGACATATTGGTGAACAATTAATTTGTGTTAAATCCAAAAAATAATATGGCTATGACTCTTGTCCTTGAGAAGTTCACAGTAATAGAGGAGATGGAACTATAAATAGATAATTTTCAAAGTAATAAGAAATGTATTTTTAGGGAGAAATACAAAGGGAACCTTGGAGGCATAGTGAAGTGGTATTGAGCCAAGTCTGGTATCATCAAGATGATGTTGTGAATTAAACCCTGAAGAGTTTCTCCAGAATACACCGAGTGGTCACTTTTCATGCCAGAAGCAGTTCTTCATCTAGTAGTTTATCACCTTTTAATTTAGAAATACCTACTCTGTCTGTTGTACTAGTACACAAACTCCATGAGGTATAAAGCCTGACATGTGGTAAAAATTTAATAAAATTTGTGGAGTACATCTCATAATCATTTTGTTTCACAAATCTTATTTATTGAATAATAACTATAGTATCTCTGTTTTTATTGAAGACCTACATAACATGACATGAATTAAAATTACTCTGTTATTCCCTAGTCAGACAAAACTTCAATATGATAGAGTCAATGGTTGAGCTGGTACAAAATGACAGGCATTTTATGTATATTATACCATTTAAAACTCCGCAAAAATCCTTTGATAAGGCACTGTTGCCTCTGTTCTACAAATGAGAGCATTAAGGCTCACAGAAGATGAGCAATATGTTGCTTTTCTCTAAACTAGCAAGTGGTAGAGCCACTCAACTTTAACACTCATGCTCTCCATGACTCCTCCATCTGGAAGGATATTCTGACCTGGGGCAGCTCAACTAGCAGTATTCTCCGACACTTTGTTTGGGTCTTTGCTAAAATAGCACTTCCCAAGTGCAGCCTTCTTTGAGGAGCCTGTTTTTAGCCTGTTATCCTCTCCCATCCACGTTCCTGCTTTAGTTTTCCTCTTTAGCGTCATTACTTTCTAAAAATCAGTTATTAATTAATTTACCTACTCCACTCATAGAAGGTAAGCTCCATGAGATAAATATGTATTTTTTTTCTGTTCTGTTTTTTGTTATTCTTTGCACCTGGAATAATGCTGGCACATTTAAGCATTTAGTAATTTTTGTTGTTGTTGTTGTTGTTAAATGAATTGGATAAACCAAATTTACACAGTCCTCATGTGAACCTGAGGTTCCATGGGAAAGCTCAGACAGCAACACAAAGTTCCCATTCTAGGAGCTGCAGGTAAATCTTGAGGTCTGGTGGTAGCCAAGTGGGGAAAGTTTCAGAATGAGAGCAGCTCAAGAATGAATGCTTGGAAGCAGAGGGCCTCGTCTTACTGCTATTGGCAGAACAGGTATTTTGGTTTGCCTGTGTTGGCTTTCAAAAGCATGGTGGCTAGGTGGATAAAATTCTCTTTTAAAGTAAGGACTGGGAAATACGGCAGGATTCCAAAGCCTCGTTTCTGGCTTTGGAGCATCTAAACATTACCCAGTGATGGCCCCAGGAGAGTATGTTAGGGTCCCATGGACCATACTCTCCTTTTGGCAGAAGGCAGTATGCATTCCATGGTTCTGGAGAATATTGTCTGTCTAGGTGCCCCTGCCACCTTACCACTTCACCCACTTATGGGATGGTGAAATATTCCTGCCTTCTGCATGCTCAGTGGTTAGAGTAGCAGAATTGGGACATGAGCAAATTGGAACTAAATTTTGTGGATTCCGATGACTGCTTGGTAGTTTATTGAGGTCAAGACCCTGGAATGGATTCTTTTTTTCAATGTGGATGTCAGAAAGTATTAATAATATGATGAGATTTTCAGCAATAGGATTGCAAGTCGTGAGGCAGATTACACATTTGACATTCCAGAAACGAGTTCATTAAAAGCATTATTCCAGTTGACAGAACAGCACTTGCATAGAGCTGCTAGATTTGATGCTGTAAAGGAAACACAGCACATTGGAAATAAATTACACTTTGTACTAACCGAATGATATATTAATCTTTTCCACCATTGAAGCAGGAGAGAGAATGAGCAGTGAATGTTAACACAGCATTGTATGGATACCCATTTGCAACTCAGAAACTGTCCTGAAAGAGTTTACTTGCTGTAGTATTTATAACAGCTTTTCTTTTGTGATCTATTTAGTTATAGCAATTGAGAAGCTCGCAAATTTAAGATTCCTTGGACCACTGAGTAGCCTAATTTCCTACTGTTTAAAATTGTCTACAGAGAAAGTTATCCTTGGATCTAGTTTCTTTCCGAAGAATATGAGAATACTTAGATACTTGCAGTTGAGGAGTACTGACAGCTCCTGCCAGAATGGGAGACTGGAACTAGCAACAGGATTCCATGTCATACAGACTGGAGTTCTCACACATGGCAGCTGTGAGACGGGGGATGGGTTGGAGAATATCTCTGAGCCTCATTTCCATCATCTGGAGAATGGGAACACTAATTGTATTTTGCAGAGATGCTATGAGGAGAAATGAGATATCATGTGTAAAAGTATTTTAGCACTATGCACACAATCAGGTGATTTTCTTTTTCTTTTCTCCCCTTTTGGGAGAAGAGAGAGGAAATGTCTCAAGATCAATCATACTGTTTCTGGATCTTCTCAACAAGGATTTGAACTTCTGGGATTGAGTTATTTTAAAAGAACAAAGGTATTGTGAAGAAGAAACAGAGCTAATGGGTTCAATTTTTGGCCCCATTATCCCACTTATTTTTGGGCATTCAGAATAAAGCTTTATCATTGTTGTTAATATATATTAACATTATTAACTGTCTGCAGATGGGGCTTAAAAACACCTTTGGAAACTGTTCTAATTTGGAATACTGAAGGTAAATGGTCTTAAGCTCACTCCACTCTCAACACTTCTTCTGCCAGCCATACTTCCAATTTGTTCTTTAAATTATTTGGGTGCATGTTCATCACCTCTCCCAGAAGAGAAGCTCCTTTATGATGCAGCACGTCTACATCACACTCCCAATGCCTAGCTCAGAGCCTGGCACTTAGTAGGGAGGAGCTTAGTAAATGGTGGTTAAGGAAATAAATAAACAGGAAGGATCAGGGTCGAGAGTGCAGGAGTCCTTCCAAATTTTTTTTGGTGATGATGAGAATGGTGGGGGGAATGGTATGAATGGGCCCTTAGCAATATCACTGGCTATGTTGATTAAGTACAGCCACTCCTCACTTAACAACCTGCCTGTTTAATGACTGCTGAGACTTATGCCAGTTCTCCAGCATGAGAAATTGCCCTTTCTCAGTCTGTGAGAGTCTCGGGAACCTCCTCTCTCAGTCTTTGTCTCGTTCCTGCAGTCAGTCAGTGTTCACTACATGAAGTGTTTGCAATTACGCAAGACTCCATATTTCATTTATAAATGTGGTGTTGTGGGATATCTGTTGAAAAATACCTACCCTATGGTGCCACAACACACCACAAGACATCTGCCTTTAAGCTCCTCGCTGATTGTCGACCAATTTGCTTAACCACCTAGTTGTAGGAATGGGGCTCGGTCGTTAAGTGAGAAAGGCTTGTACCTATTTACTGTATGTCAGGTATTGTGCCAGATATTTTCATTTATGATATTATCGATCTCCACAATGACTCTATGAAATAATCACCCTTATTTCCAGTCCTTGGGTGAAGAAATGAGGTTCAGAGAGGTTTTATACATTTCCTGACATTTTACAGTGAGTGGAAGAGCTTGGGCTCTGAAAGTCCCTATTGAGTGTCTGACTTCGAAGTCCTTGTTCTTGATGATTGCACTTGTGACATGCAGGATGTACTTGGTGCAACACTCAAGTGCATCAGAGACCACTGGGAAGCCTGCTGATCCTATAGAACTGGGTTTATAAACTTGTTGAACATGGGAGCACACCATCGTGACAGTCTTAGCAGTGGCTCCAGAGAGGGAGGTTACACAAAGAGGCTTAGAGGGTTTGGGTTTGTCGTGGTCATAATGTTTAAGAGTAGATAATATAAAATTTCCCATTTTAACCATTTTTAAGTATACAGTTTAGTAATGTTAAGAATATTCACATTGTTGTGTGACAGACTTCTAGAGCTATCCACCTTGTAGAACTAAAACTCTGTATCTATTAAGTAACAATCCTCCATTCACCCTCACCCCCAAGTTCCCTGGTAGCCCCCGTTCTCCTATTTCTATGAATATGACTACTCTAGATATGCCACAGAAGTGGAATCATACAGCACTTGTCTTTTCCTGACTGGCTTATTTCACTTAGCATAAGTTCCTCAAGATTCATTCACGTTACAGCATGTAATAGGATTTCCTTCCTTTTTAAGGCTACTGTACGTACTCAGATACCACATAGTGTTTGCGCCGTTTTACACTCCCACCAGCAGTTCACAAGGGTTCCCAGTTCCCCACATCCTTGCCTACACTTTATTTCCTGTTCTTTTGGTAATAGCATCCTAATGGGTGTGAAGTGACATCTCATAGTGACTTCCATTTGAATTTCTCTAGTGACTGAGGTGACATTGAAGTCTTGAGAGACTGGAGTTAAGAAATGATTACAGGGTATAAATTAATAAGTATACTTGGGCAGAATTGAAAACTGGATGAGTTGATGGAAGAGATAGAGATCTTACCTTGAGAATGCATGAGTCTGTGGAGATTTACTGTCAAAACAATCTGTACTCTTTTCTTGAGACATTTGGGTCTGAATGAGTTGGTGTTAAAATAATTTGAGTTTATCTAGTTTGTGTTGCACATCGTGGCTTGGTTTGCAGGCCTTGTATGCCTTGTAAATCATGGTTTCTCTTTGGGCCCACTCTTTGCCAGGTTTGCTTTCTCATGCCTTACCTGACGCTCTTTACAGTAATCAGCAGCCAGATGCCTGTTTTTCATGGTTACCATCATAGTTTATAAAGGTAACTATAGATTTTGACACAGTGCCTAGTCCACAGTAAGCGCTGATCAAATACCAGTAATTAAGTAACAGTGGTAATAATGCTTTAGTAATAGTAATGTATCTGTAAAGTAGTACTTGTGGAGATAATAATGGTTATAGCATCTAAATTTTCTGAATTTTATACTTCCAACCAACCTCTCTACCATTGTGCTGGGGTAGGAACTCATCACTTCTTACTTAGGTCATTACATGAGTTCCTTCCTCTCCTACCCTATCCAACCACAACACCACTACCAGGATGACATGCCTAAAACCCAAGTTTGAGCCAGTCAGTCTCCAATTTATAGTGGAACCCCACCCCTACCCCCACCCAGCTCTTCCTTGACTTTGGGAGGAAGTCTAGGCTCCTTCTGCACTTAGACTTCCTTCCTCAGGCCTCTGCCCGGCTCTCCAACTTCATCTCCTACAACTCCCTGACAGCATTTGTGCTTCAGAGCTCCCAGGTGCTTTAGTGTTTTGTAAACCTTCTGTGGTACTGTTTTCTTGAAAATTTTGATTTCTACACACTTATATATATAAAAGCTAGGCTGACCAGATGTACCCTTTTAAACAGGTACAGAAAACAACAGTACTGTCCCATTTCAAATGGTATGATGGCCAGCCTAATGACTCCTTGAATTTAGCGCAGTGAGACCAGGCTGGCCATACGTACTGTTTAAAAAGGGACAGTGCCGTTGTTTTCTGTCTCATTTAAAATGGGACATCTGGTCAGCCTAATAAAAGTGTATGTTAAAGAACTAAAGGTATATCATTTATGCTTTCTATTTTTACTTCAATTCCTTTTTCTCTTTCTTTTGCTTCTCTTTTACCACCTTCCCATCCCTTCACCTCACTTCCATCTACTGCTTCTGTAATAACATAACGTTAATAACTTAGGAAGTACCTTTTTGAATTCTTTCTGTGCTCATATTATGTTATATAAACACACACATGTGAGGACTGTCTGCAAAGTACCCAGGCATGTAATATAAAAAAATAGAGGCGTTTATGGCTGGATTATTTCCAGACAGCCCTCATATATGTGTTTGTGTGTGTGTGTGTGTGTGTGTGTGTGTGTGTGTATTTATATATTTTCCTACATATACCTGTTTATATATGCTACTGACTGTCACCAATCTTCAATGCTAATTCTTATCAAACTTAAGACCTCTATTTTCTAAGCCTTTATTTTAGGGGAGAAATTTGGCTAAAATGTCATTCTTTTCTCAAGTCACCTCTTTTCCCTAACTCAGTTATTAAACCGAAGGGCTTAGTATTGCCAGAGCTTGATATTTTTAATTTGAAAGTCCCATTGTCATTTTCGCCACCTAGATGTGAGGGTTAAGAAGAGGTTACTGGAAAATTACTGATTCTAGATGAACAATTTGCTCATAATTAAAAAGCCTGATGAAACTCTCTCTGGGAAATGAACTCATTCAGATGGGAGATAATTTAAGCTCATCCACTCAGGACATTTTCTCTCTACTTTTCCTTTACCTACTACATAAAATTTTTATGTCGTCTTGTGACACAAATTGAATTTGACAGGAGCAAAAATTTTTTTCATTCAAACCATAAAATTATTATGTTGTCTGAGTTAACATTGTGTTTTTCCTTCAGAAAAATAATGAGTACCGCCTTCTCTGGGGTGACGGTCTGGCAGCACTGTGGCTGGAGCAAAATTACTCCCTGCCAGGGTCTCACAATGGAAAGGAAACACTGTATCATGAAATACACCTGGGACTCTAAGTGGGAAGGCCAGAGTTCAAGTTCAATTCCGTCACTTAACAGCTGGGTGACCTTGGACAACTATGTGAAACTTGTTTTCTTTGTCTGTAAAAAAGAATAACAATCCCTGCTGTATATTGGCAGTTCTAAAGATCAAATAAAGTAATGGTTGTGAGAAGGATAAAAAAACTACAAATGCAACGTAAACATATGGGGTTGTCAACATTAATACCTCCTGCTGCTAACGCACTGTGAGAAATAATTTGTTACCTGTCAGTCTGCTAGATAGATCCACCAGCCAGTGACGACGGTCAGTGGGCAGAATGTCGTTAGAATGGAAAAGTAAGCCCAGCCTCTCCCTTTTTCACTCAGAAGTCCCCACTATAAAATGAGGAAACTAAGGCCCAGAGAAGTGAAGTGCGTTAATCAATGCCGCAGAGCTAATTAGTGACAGAACCAGGACCGGACACTACATTTCCTATCCAGCATTCCTTGCAAAACACCCTGCTTCTAACCTTATTAAATAAATAGTAGTACCCTACCTTGACATGAGCAGTTAGAAAAGGAGAAGCGGGAGAGAGGTTGGAAGTTTGTTCCACCTATTCCATTTTAATTTATCTCTGGAGCTTCATATTTGCAATTTGTTTGAGGTGATGTAAAGGAGAATTTAGATTAAATTCTAAATTGAAATGAAATGACAGATTCTCAGACCTAGAGTCAAGCTGGTTCGTACCGAGTTACGTTGGCGATTAGGTGGCAATAGCAGCCCAATAATTGCAGGGCATATTGGAACAATGTTTCCCAAATAGAATTCCAGGGACTACTTTTTTCAGGGAAGCTCCTAAATAAAATATATCCTTGTTGCATTCATACAACCTCTGTTGGAGATTCATGATGTACACCTTTTTTTAAAGCTCCTAAGCAGTGTCACAACAAAGAGAATTTAAAGATTAAACTGACAGATTTATTTATGTAAAGATGTTTTTCCCCTTGAAACAACTACTATTGTCCCCTGACTAGTTCTTTCTCTTGTACCTAGGAAGAAAAGAATAAAATCAGATGCCAGTGTCTGTCTCCATTAAGGGCTCCTGCACACTGCTGTCCGTACCATTCCCTCCTCACCTTGTGCAGCCCCAGCCAGAGCAGACATGGGCGGCTAAGATTTGCTGGATCTTAGAGAGTTCTCAGACAGGACAGGGAATGCGTTTAATGCCAAGGCAAACTTAATGACCATTGACCTGAAGCAAATGCAGGCATCTCTGCAGATGCTTGAGTGAACAGATGACAATAGCCAAAAACCAGAAGACCTGCATGTTAGTGAATGTCTACAGGGACAGAATATGTCCATTTACGACAATGGTTCTCCCTCGGTGCCTTGATATTTCAAAGTCCTTCACTCATTCCTCCCACAACTTAGATTCAACTCAAAGCAAATTGGGTAGAGGAGATTTCAAATTTTGATTCAAATCAAGAATTCATTGGGAAAAAGAACTAGGCTAAGATTAATTTTTCACCTTCAATCTCAAATTTCACCCTTTATCTCAAATGGGGACTTGAGATAAAAATCAAGTTTAAAACTGGAAAAATAATGTGTAACTTTTTGCATCCCTAATGTGAACTGTGAAAATATTGTATCTATAAATTTCACATTAGGATTGTTACTACCACTGCATTTACTCCCACAGTTCTAGAAAAGTCATTTAACTAATTACTACATTAAAATATTTTTGAACACTATTTATATAGAAAAGAATAAGACATGTTCCTTTTTATGGAGTTGTTCCTAGACCAGCAACATTCAAAGTCATATTGTAGCAGATGTTCAACTGGGGATAGAAGCTGACTACTGTGTTTATCAGGGAATGCAGAGAAAGAATCACTTTTGTAATAGGAAAGTACGGCATTAAATGTATCTATTAATAGTGGAAAAGTGAATTAAATTAATAGGTTAAAAAGAATGAGCAGGTTGACAAGACCGAGTAGCAAGACAGATAAAAGTGAAGCTGGAAGGATGTCTTGCATTCTTTAGACTACATGAGTGACAGGAACAGGATCACAGCTAGAGCTAAGAATGTCATAATCCCGGAACTGCCAAAAGCCATTCTTGATTGCCCTGGCCCTGGGCCCTCCAACTTATTATTATAATATTAAGATGAGCAGAGGAAGTACAGCTGAAGAAAAGGAGAGAGTGGAGTCATGTGTTAAAGGTAGATTCCTTTGGGGAAAGTCGGAAGAAGATTTAGCAGGGCCTTGCTGTGAGAGACTGACAGGGAGGAATTTGAATGATACATCAGATACAGTGGTTCTCAGCCTTCCTAAGGCCGCGACCCTCTAATACAGCTCCTCACGTGGTGGTGACCCCCATAAAATGATTTTCGTTTATACTTCATAACTGTCATGTTGCTACTGTTATGAATCGTCATGTAAATATCTGATATGTGTTTTCTGATGGTCTTAGGCGACCCCTGTGAAAGGGTCATTTGACCCCCAAAGGGGTCACGACCCCCAGGTTGAGAACCGCTGTATTAGAAGGTTAAAATATGATTAAACCACTGGAAGGTTTTTGTGAATCGTGTCTCCTTGTTATTTCTCTTGCTGATTTGGTACATGGAGAGTCAATAAGTCAGGAAAAATATATACTTAGGTGCTGTTGTCTAGTGTTCCACTGTGGCTAGTACCTAGAATGGACTTGGGAATACAGAAGGGTTGAACAGTTCTGCGATGTTACGCCTATATAATTGGTTTGGGAAATCATTGATTTTAGCTGTATTGATTCCATTATCCACTACTTTGTTTCCAGGAGGCTGAAATCATCTGGATGGGGATGTATGATTAGATCCTGGAATGCATAACTTGATATTTGAATAGGGTGTGAGCTGATCAGTGAGGAGAGACTATTATTCCAACTCAACTAACCTGAATTGCCATAGACATAATTGAATTGAATGCAGATTCCTCTGGAATAAATCCATCTGAACCCATATGGTTTCAGAAATGAAACCATATATATTTGATTGCATATAGGCTTAGTTTTAGAAATGCATGTAGCTTTTCCTGTTTGTAAAGAAACCTGCAAGGAGTTGATTCAATGTATAGATTTGTAACTATCTTTGAGGAGGTAGAAAGTCTCTGATACATGGGAGGGGTGAGTATGGGTGACAGCAAGATAATAGGATCTGCCTGCAAGATTTGGACAAGATAGTAACCAGAATGAGTAAAAAAATCACTGTAAGACAAGAAAGCCAGGGATGAAGGCACTGTTGCTGGTGTCTTTGTAAACTCAGTAGCCATCTAACCAGTTTCAAGAGGAGCTTATGCTGAATCTAGGAGAAAGTCTAGGAGAACCAGCTGAGAAAAGAACATCCCCTGTGGGGGAGAATAACTACAAGTGTTATGGAAGCTCTAACATCCTGGAAGTATTTCTCTCCGCTGTTACATTCTGCACTGCTCCGGAGGGTGTACTCATCAAGCCAGGGCGAAAGTCCAGCTGGGGCCGCGTTCCTGGCGGTGTCTGTGAAAGCAGGAAGGCAAACATGAGCCATAAAGTAGATGTTCTAAATTTTTAATCCAATTTGTTACCACTGTTTGTGTAAATGAGAACTGGAAGGCTCCTGCTTCCTGAAAGGAGAAAGACTTAACACACACGTTTTATAATGAAATATTAATGGTTAAAACTCTTGAAACCAGCTTAAAAAATCTTTTGGGAAACAATGAATAAAGTAAGAGCCTTCCTTAACCTACCATCACTTCTAAATTGTTGGCATTTTTCAGTTCCCCTCCTTTTGAAGTCTCAGTTTTGCTTACAAGTCACACTCTTCATTAACATTGTGGATATTAATTATTATGGTTTTTAATGCCTCTAAAATGTTGGGAATCTATGCTAAAAATGACAAAGGAGTGGACAACTATCTTATCTGTAATATATAACAAAATATATTAGGTTAATATATTTCATATGAAAAGGATCTAGAGTATAAATTTAGATTAAATCTCAACATACAATGTTTATTGTTATTCTTTATTAAGTATATAGCAACATTATGTGAGGTACTAAGTGATTTAGTGTTTATATCACCTGGTGTTTCTCTGGGGGAGAGTTATATTGGAGTTGGAATATTCTCTATTGTCACAGTTGGTGCTGTGCCCAGGCAAAGCTGGATCTGTCTACTGTGGAGTCAAGAAGAAAAAAGTAAAAGAAAAGGAAGGCTTTTCAATCTCATAATTTTATTTGCTGATCTTCTATGGCTGCATTGTCTAAGGCAGTAGCCACTAACCACAAATGGATAATTAAATTGGAATTAATTAAAATTACATAAAGTAAAAAATTTACTTTCTCATTTCATTTGCAGTAGTCATATTTCACATACTCAATAGCCAGAAATGGTTAGTGGCTCTTGTCTTGGTTATAGTACTCTGTACTATAGAAGTTGTCCATTATCACAAAAAGTTTTTTTTAAACATTTTTTTGAAACATTACTGAGGTATGTATGAATGACATATAAAAAGCTATATGAAGGCTATCTGGAAAAAATCCAGCCATAAAAACCTCTATTTTTTATATTACATGGCTGGATAATTTCCAGACAGCCCTAACAAATATTTAATTTATACAACTATGAGTTTGGGGATAACTCTGCACCCGGAGTAACCTCTGCTTGGTATGATGAAACACTTATTTTAGTGGAAAAAAAATGGAGGCTTCTAAAAGAATACAATAAATTTTAAATACTTTCATTTTGGAATAAAGTTGACAAAATGAACGATCAATTTGAAATATCCACATAAAGTTATGAACTCCTACTTATTAAAGGAGCCTCTCTTCTGTCACTAAAAGGTTTCAGCAGGCTTTCCTCTGTTATTCCAGCTGTGTGCCGGTAATGGTGTGGTATGATGTCATATGCAACTCTGGTCCATAGATTTGGTCCAGTTGCATCATTTTCTACAAAAAAACCCAAAAAACAAAACAACAACAATAACAACAAAATCCTATAGCTCATGAATCGGTTTCACATCTTGGTGCATAAAATATCAAAATGAGTTTGAGTCATCTTATTATTTTTTTTTGGGGGGGGGGTGAAGAGCCTGAGAAGAGGACTCCTAGTGGTTAATAATAATAATAATGTGAGCAAACAAGACAGTGGTTATGGTTAATAGGGTTAAATTGAATCTTTTGAATTATCCATGAATTCATGATAAATCAAAATAGGAAAGGTAATACAAGATGGGCTAAAGATGAGTTTTCCAATATTTTCATAAATATGCTATCTGAGGTTGGACAATTAATTTTGTGAACTCATCCTAGAAAATGTACTCTATACCTCATTGCTGAGTATCACTACGGTCACCTTCGAAGTACTCCCCTTGGGAATCTATGCACCGATGCCAGGGCCTAGTCCAACCTTCAAAGCAGTTTTGGAACTCTTTTTCTGGAATGGCCATCAGAGCTGTCATCATCCCAAAATCTGACAATTAAAATTATGAACTCGCCACCATGTGTGTACATTGGCAGCACTGTACAAACAACTCAGTAAGATGTCATAACCTTAGCAAGTTGCTTGTACAGTGCTGCCAATGTAAGTGCATGATGGCAAGTTTGTGAACTTAATTGTCAGATTTTGGTACAATGACAGCTCTGAAAGCTGTTCCAGAAAAAAGTTTCAAAACTACTTTGAAGGGTGGACTAGGCGCTGGCGGCAGTGCATAGATTCCCAAGGGGAGTACTTCGAAGGTGACCGTATTGATACTCAGCAATGAGGTGTGTTGCACCATTTCTAGGATGAGTTTACAAAATTAATTGTATGAACTTGTATGTGAACAAACCTTAATTCTGTGAGTAATAAGCTGAAATTCAGATCAACAGTTAGATTATCAACCACAAATGATGGGCAAGTGAGAAATGAGAGGGAGTTCTGATCAGAACATGTGGCTATGGAAAGTAATGAGGGTAGGGTTTTTGTTAAAGGAGGGTGACCATTTTTGAAATGCATTTATAAAATCTAGAGGAGTGTTGAGTGTGCAGTGTTGAGCAGAGGAAGAATTCAGTGAGGAAACCTATTTTATCAGAGGGGGCTGCTGTCAGTGTTAGCAGAAGTAAAATAAATTGTCAGTAAACCTGAAAGAGAAAAAAGGAATGTAGAAGTTAGTAAAACTGTGGAAAGAAACCAAATGAAGATACTAATAGAAAGTAGACTACATGAATGAAAGGATCAAGCGCACACATAGCAGGACCAACTAGTGTTATCCTTCATTAAGTTCATTTTTCTGTAAAACCAAACATGTACGTGTCTCACCCCTGCAGGTGGCAACCTTCTTAGACTTCTCTCTCTGCCCCTTTCTACTGCCAGTAGTGTTCAGACGATCCACACATTAAGTGGAGGAGAACCAGATGTCAACAATGGGTGTGGGATATAGTGGGACATGAAGGAGGGAATATTGGACTCCAGAGAAGCCTACAGAGTTGGGGACCCTTTATGTTTGGGCCCTAGAGAATGACTAAGCATCCTCTGTTCTACTAAAGGAGGGTTAAGGCAGGAAAGAGAGAACTTTTCAAGGAGGAGGCCAGTATTTGCAAAGACATTAGGAAATGCAGGGCACATTTAAGGAACAACTCTTTGGAAACCCTGGGGTATAGAATAATACCAAGCAGAGTGAGATGAGGTACGTGTCAGATTCTGGCAGACCTTGAATGCTGGGAAAAACAACTGGTGCTTACAAGACAAGCTTTCTTTTGAGGAAAAGTGAATAGATTTAACTGGCTTTTAATATTTGCACATGCAAGCCATATTTTAACCTCAAGCCATAAAATCTTATATTCATTGTCTGCACCTTTCATTGCAAACAGATAAAAGAATAGCATTCATCTCAGATTAAAGAAAAAAAAATCTGGAGGGTACACAGCAGGTGCATTTAAATTTTAAAGAAATCAATATGAACTCTTGTATTGATATAGACAATTCAAATTAAACTTCAGCTAAAACAAATAAAATCAATGATATATCACAGACTAACTTTACAGAGAAATTTCTCTTGTCTTTAGGTAATGCAGAGAACATCAGAACTTCCCACTCAGCAATGGACTACCAGTTGGAAACATTCCTTTTCTGACAAATCAGCATGATCAAGCCAGAGTTAATAATTTCTTAAGGCTCTAAAAGTATATCCTAACCACCATTGCATTGCTTTGCTTGGTGGACTTCACGTTTCATTGTGTTAGAAACTTGTTCCAAAATGAGAAGCGTATTGGTAGACTGTGGTCACTGTAACAAATTATTAGTGGCTTAA
Organism: Lyroderma lyra; assembly: GCA_004026885.1. Lineage (NCBI taxonomy): Eukaryota > Metazoa > Chordata > Mammalia > Chiroptera > Megadermatidae > Lyroderma > Lyroderma lyra. The sequence goes on from PVJL010002313.1 coordinate 46,016, forward strand.
AATAACGCAGATGTATTCTCCTGAGTTCTGGAGGTCAGAAGTGTGAAATCAGCTTCACTGGACTAAAAGTCAGGGTGTAGGTAGGGGTTTCTTTCTGGAGATTCCGAGCGGAGAATCTGTTTTCTTGCCCTTTTCAGCTTTTGGTCTTTGACTTGTGATTTCTTCCTCCATTTTCAAAGCACATTGCTCTAATCCCTGCTTCTATCATCACATTGTGATCTCCTCTTGTGTACTCAAATCTTCCTTTTATTAGGACATTTAAGGTTACACTTAGGGCCCACCTGGATAATCTGAGTTATTCTCCTCATCTCAAGACCCTTAATCATATTTACAAAGTCCCTCTTGCCATATACCATAACATTCATAGGTTACAGGGATGAGGACCTGGATATACCTGAATATACATTGGGGGTGGGGAATATTATTCAGATATTCTTATAGGAAGTGATCTAGAATTACCAAGTTCTTGAGTTAGAAGTTTGCTTAGAGATGATTGCTACCACCCTGTTGGAACACCACACTAACCAGATGATCATTTCTTTATCTGTTTCCTGTTCTTCTGATCTTATGAACTCAGGAAATTAACCTGATCATTTCTTCTTTTGAAGACTGTCTTCTGTTGACTGCATTTGGGAATAATCACTCAGTTCCCCACTTGTTTTTCTATGTGAAGAAAATTAAAAAAGAAAAAGAAAAACTAAAACATGTGAAGGTATTTATTTATATAGAAAATAAATAATTACAATTAAATATAACTCAACTATTTTATTTCTTCTTTAATGTTCATGGAAACCTAATGGGATAGGTAGTATTATCACCAGCTTGCAAATAAGGAAACCAAGGCTCAGAGTAGTTTTGCACCCAAGGATACACAGGAAGGGGCAGGTCTGTCGAACTTGAAAGCACATTGTCTTTTCAATGCACTGCTAAATACCATCTTCCAAAGTGGCTGTGCCATTTTGTATTCCCACAAGCAATGAAGTAGAGTTCCTACTAGTCCACACCCTTGCAAGCATTTGGTGTTGTCAATGTAATAATAGGTGTGTGGTGGTATAATATATTTCATTATTTTTATTTATAATTTTCTAATGACATGCTATTGAGCATCTTTTTATATATAAACTTCACATCTATGCATCTTGGTGAGATGTCAGGTCTTTTACCCATTTTAAATCAGGTGTTCATTTTCTTATTGTGGATTTTTAGGAGTTCTTTGTATATTTTAGATAACAGTCCTTTTATCAGATATGTCTTTTGCAAGTAGTTTCTGTCAATCTGTGGCGTGTCTTCTCATTCTCTTGACATTGTCTTTCACAGAGCATAAAAATTTAATTTTAATAAAGTTCAGCTTATCAATACTGTTTTACGTGTCATGTCTTTGGTATTGTATGTAAAAAGTAACTGCCTTTTCCAAGGTTATATAGATTTATCCTGTGTTATCTCCTTGGAATTTTATAATTTTACTATATTTATGTTAGTCTATTTCTGGGTGTCTCTATTCTGATCTATTTGTCTATTCTTTTGCCACTATCACATTGTTTTGATTACTGTAGCTTTATAGTAAGTCTCTTTTTTTTTGATGGTTAGTAAATTTTTTAATTATATATTTTTTTATTTATTGGGGTGATATTAGTAAAAATTAAACAGGTCCAAGGTGCACAATTATACATTACATCTTCTGTGTGTTGCATTATGTGTTCATCACTCAGAGTCAGGTCCCCCTCCATCACCATATATTTGTATCCCTGTTCCTTTTCCCCCACCCACCTTCCCCCTTACCCTCAGGTAACTACTAAATTATTGACTGCGTCCATGAGATCTGTTTCACTGTTGCTTTCAATTCTATGTTAACAATCATCCTTTTTCCTTATTTTACCCACTCTCCCATCCCTTCTCCCATCTTAAGTCCCTCTAACATTCTTTGTAGTTCTGGTTTGGTGGTGATGTATTTCTTTAACTTTTCCTTATCTGAGAAGCTCCTTATCTGTCCTTCAATTTTGAATGCTAGCCTTGCTGGATACATTATTCTTGGTTGTGGATCCTTGGTTTTCATTACGTTGAATATTGTCTGCCAATCCCTTCTGCCTTGTAAAGTTTCTGGTGAGAAATCAGCTGAGAATCAAATGGGTGTCCCTTTATAAGTTACTACTTGCATTTCTCTTGCTGTTTTTAGTTCTTTCTCTTTTTCCCTTGGACTTGTATGTCTGTTTCTTTCACCAGGTTAAGAAAATTTTCAGTCATTATTTCTTCAAATAATTTCTTGATCCCTTGCTTTTCCTCTGTCCTTTCAGGCACACCTATGATTCTGATATTCTTCTTAAAATTGTCCCAGAGGAATCTCAAACCATCCTCATTTTTCTCAGTTCTCATATCTGTCTGTTCTAAATGGGTGTTTTCTTCTGGCTTTTCCTATAAATCACTACTTTGTGCTTTTATTGTATCTAGTTTGGTGACTTAGACACTGTACTTCATTTCAGTTAATGTAGTCATTATCTCTCTCTGGTCCTTTATAATGGTTTGTAAGTCTTCTTTAATGCTTGCTATCCCTCTGTTGAAATTATTATTCAGTTTCGTAAGCATTTTTATAATTGTTGCTTTGAGCTCGTTTTCTGATGGGTAACCTGTCCCCATCTCTTTAATTCATTGTTTTCTCATATTTATAGCCTCTCTGGACCCGACCAGCTACAGTTGGTATTCACTGCTGATACTGGGTGGGCAGAAGTCTGTGGGAGAGGGGCATTTGTGGCTTTGTTTTCTTCCTGTGATTCCAGGGGTTATGCAGGGAGTTTGGGTGTGATTGCACCTTTCTATTCTCGGCTTGCCCCATGCGCAGATTCTACCCTGAGCTTTGGGGTCAGCTGTCCTGTATGCTGGTCTTTCAATTGTCCTGGTTGTGGGCAGAGATACACACATGCAATCCCCTCTCTCCTTCTCCTTCTAGCAGAGCATTAGCACTGCGGCTCCTCACTGCCCAGCTGCTCCCCTTCCTCTTGGAACTGGAGTGAAGTCCGGCTGCATTTTTCAGACTGGTCTGCTCCTCCTGGCCCCAAAGTGAGGTGGGTGAGGTATCTCATGTCTCCACCGTGGGCCCCCTTTTCTCCATCCTGCAGACCAAGTGAGGTCCAGAGCGTTCTTCTGCCACCTTCTTTCTCCTCCCTCCCCTAGCAGTAGAGTTCCAAGTAGAGACCCTGCACAGCTAAGTCTCTGCTTTTCCCTTTATTTCTCTTTTGTTTAACCCTCGGCCTGCCTTCTGGTAACTTAATGCCACAAGTGGGTTTCTTAGCTGTGATTGTGTGATGTGTAGAGGGGTCTATGGTTGAGGTATAGGTGTTTCATTAGTTGTAATCTCCAGAGGAGTTTTCCAGAGGTCCCTCTCATGCCACCATTTTGTTGCATCTCTGCTTTATAGTAAGTCTTGAAGTTGGATGCTATAACTCCTCCAACTTTGTTCTTCTTCAATATTGTGTTAACTATTCTGGATCTTTTGCCCTTCCATATAAACTTTAGGATCAATTTGTTGATGTCCACAAAATGACTTGCTGAGATTTGATTAGGATTACATTGAATTTATAGATCACATTGAGAAGTAATGACATCTTGACAGTATTGAGTCTTTCTATCCATGAACATGAAATATTGCTCCATATATTTAATTCTTTGATTTCTTTAATCAGTTTTGTAGTTTTCTCATATAGATTGTGTATATATATGTATATATATAGATACACACACATAGTTAGATTTAGATACCAAAGGATTTCATTTTTTTGAATGCTAATGTAAATAGTATTGTTATTTATATTTCAAATTCCACTTGTTCATTGCTACCTTATTGAAAAGTGATTGATTTTTATATATTAGGCTTGTATCCTGCAACCTTGAAATAACTTCTTATTAGTTTGAGGAGTGTTTTTGTTTGTTCTTTTGGGTTTTCTATATAATTGATTATGACATCTGTGAACAAAGAGAGTTTTCTTTCTTTCTTTCCAATCTGTATACATTTTATTTCCTTTCCACTTCTTATGAATTAACTAGGGCTTTTAGTATGGTGTTGAAAAGCAGTGGTGAGAAGGGATGTTCTTGACTTGTTCCTGATTCTAGTAGGAATGTGTCAAGTTTCTCACATTAAATATGATGTTAACTGTAAGTTTGTGTAGATTTTTAAAAAAATCAAGTTGAGATAATTACTGAGAGTTTTTTTTGTGAATGGGTCTTGGATTTTGTTAAATGCTTTTTTTTCTTGCATCTATTGATAGAACTATGTGATTTTTCTTCTGTAACCTGTTGACGTGATGAATTATATTAATTGATTTTCAAATCTTGAGTTAGCCTTCCATACTTGGTCATGGTGAATAATTCTTTTTATACATTATTTGATTTTATTTGCTAATACTTTTTTGAAGATTTCTGCATCTATATTTATGAGAGAGATTAGTTTGTAGGGTTTTTTTTCCTTTAATATCTTTGTCTGGGTTTGGTATTAGGATAATACCAAACTTCATCATCCAGAATGAGAAAGTATTATTTTGTTTTAATTTTCTAAAAAAGATTCTGGAGAATTAATTTAACTTCTTAAATATTTGGTAGAGTTTACCAGTGAACCTATCTGGGCCTGGTGCTTTTGCTTTTGAAAGTTTGTTAATTATTGGTACAGTTTTTTAATTTAAGCTTATTCAGATGTTTTATTTCCTCTTTTTTGGCATGTTATGTTTTTTAAAGAATTGGTTATTTTTAAAAATTTTTATTTTTTATTGTTACACTTACTGGGGTGACATTGGTTAGCAAGAATTACATAGGTTCCAGGTGTACAATTCTACAGCGCATTGTCAATTTGTTGTTTAATAGGTTCACCACCCAGTGTGAGTTCTTTCTATCACCATATATTTAGCTCCCCTTCCCTTCTTTCCCACCTCCTACCCCTTCTCCCATTCCTCTCCCCACTTGTCCCCAAATAAGCATTAAACTATTGATTGTGTCCATGAGCCAGACAGAAAAAAACAAAAACTGTATCACTTCACTCATATGCGGAAGATACAACTTAAAGCAACAAAGAAATAAACCAAAGAATTAGTTCTTTCTATCTAGGTTATTAAATTTGTTGCCAGAGTTGTTCATGATATTCATTGGTTATTTTTTTAATATTCATGGGATCTGTAGTGATCTTACTTCCTTTAGTTTTGATATTAATTTGCATTTTGATTACTAATTATAAATATTATAGTAATTTGTATTTCCTCTTTCCTTTTTTCTTAGTTAGCCTACCCAGAGGCTTATTATTTTTATTGATCTTTTCAAAGAACCATCTTTTGGATATGTTGATTTTTTTTCTTTTTATTTCTTATTTTCAGCTTCACTGATTTCTGATTTAATTTATATGATCTCTTCTGGTTACTTTGGATTTAATTTGCTTTTCTTATCTAGTTTTCTACAGTAGAAACATAGTTGGTTAATTTTAGACCTTTCTTCTCTCGTAATGATGTATTCAATACATAAGTTTTTCTTTAAGCAGTGCTTTCACTTCATCTTTCAAATGTTGATATATTGTATTCTCATTTTCATTTAGTTGAAAATGTTTTTTTAATTTCTTGGTTTCTTCTTTGACTAATGTATTATTTAGAAGTGTGTGGTTTAATCACCAAGTATTTTGAAATTTCCCAGTTATCTTTCTGTTATTAATTTCTAGTTTAATTCTTCTGTGGTCTGAGCGTATATACTGTCTGATTTCTCTTCTTTTAAATTTGTTAAGGTACTTTTTTATGGCTCAGAATGTGATCAGTCTTGGTGAATATTTTATGTAAGCTTGAGAAGAATGTGTATTTTGCTATTGTCAACTGAAATAGTTTATAGGTGTCAATTGTATCTAGTTGATTGAAGTTGCTGTTGAGTTAAAGTATGTCCTTACTAATATTCTGACTGTTGGATCTGTCCATTTTTAATAGACGGTGACATTTTCACCTATAATAGTGGATTCATCTATTTCACCTTGCAGTTCTATCAGTTTAAAAAATTTTTGGTGCTGCTGTTATTTTGACAAACTGTTATCTGTTACATTAGTTAGGAGTAAAAATATGTTTATTCTATCTTATTCCTTCTTCAGTGCTTTCTTTATGTACATCTGAATTTGTGAACTATGCCATTTTCCTTCTTTCTGAAGAATTTCTTCTAATATTTTCTGCAACGCAGATTTAATGGCAATAAATGCCATCAAATTTTGTTCATCTGATGAAGACAAATTCTCTTTAAATTTTAAATTGGAATTCTAGGTTACTTTTCTGTCAAGACTTTAAATACTTCACTCCTCTTGCTTGTGTGGTTTCTAAAGAAAAATTTAATGTAATTATTTTCTTTGCTCCCCTATAGGTAACATATTTTGTTTCCTCTGGCTTCTTCTAAGATATATTCTTGTGTTTAAGGTTAAGCAATCATCTCCTTTACATGCATTTTTGTTGGCTGATATTTGCCATTAAGATCTTCAGTCTTCTGGAATTAATTTTTGTTTTTTTTGTATTTTTTTTTTTGGGGGGGGTGTGGTTCCCTGGCTGGGAATTGAACCCTGGCCTCAGCGTTTAGAGTGCTGAAGCCTAGCCACTATACCACCAGGGAACCCATAAGATATATTCTTTATCTTTGATTTTTGGATGTTTGAATATGACACACTTAGGTGTAGTTTTTTAATTTTTAAAGCATTTATCTTATTTGTTGTTCTCTGAGCTTAATGGTCTGTGATTTGGTATCTGGTATTATTTTGGAGAAATTCTCAGTCATTATTAATTTAAACATTTCTTCTATTTCTACTCTGGTAAGTCGTGATACTCTGTATCCACCTTATTGTCTCTCCAATTTTTAGGACAGTGGTTTGCCCTGTGACCTAACTTTTCTGATGAATCTAAGGAGAGCAGGTGAGTTTTCAGTTTGTTCAGCTTTCTATTTGTTGTTAGGACAGGGTGATGACTTCCCAGCTCTTTACATGCTGGACCAGAAATTGGAAGTCTTAGCTTAATGTTTTAGATGAGGAGATTGAGGCTTAGTGAGGCTAATATCACATGGCTAGTTAGGGAAAAGCTGTAACTCAAAAGTTCAGTGTCCCTACTCTGTGCATTAACTATTCTGCCTTTTAATTCATTTGGAATGTACTATCATCTCGTAAGAACACAAGGAAAATAGAATTGGTGCTTGGTGCATGTTGTGCTTGTCTTGAGTAAAGAATCTGCACTTGATTTATCCTTGACCTTTCTAGAACCAGAAAAATGATGGCTGATGTGTAATATAGTTGAAAATATCCAAGTCTTGAAATCAGACAGATCTGGATTAAAATTCAAGTACTGTATTTCTTTTGTGTGTGACCTTAAGTAAATTGCCTAATAACCTCTGAAGCCTGACATTGAATATCTTCTGCTACTCCCTTCTGGCCTGCAAAGTTACTGTTGAGAAATCAGCTGACCGTCTTATGGGAGCTTTCTTATAAGGAACTAGTTGCTTTTCTCTTGCTACTTTTAGTATTCTCCCTTTGTCTTTAACCTTTGCCATTTTAATGATAATGGGTTTTAGTGTGGGCCTATTTGCATTTATCTTGTTTGGGACTCTCTGTGCTTCCGGGGCTTGTATGTCTGTTTCCTTTGTGAAGTTTTCAGACATTTTTTCTTCAAATAGTTTCTCGATTCCTTGCTTTTTCTCTTTTCCTTTTGGTACTCCTATGTTGTATTTGATGTTGTCCCAGGTCCCACTTATACCATCCTTATTATTTTGGATTCTTTTTTCTCTTTGCTGTTACGGCTGGATGTTTTCTGCTACCTTGTCTTCCAATTCACTGATTCGATCCTCTGTTTCATCTAGTCTGCTGGTGATTACTTCTATTGCATTCTGAATTTCAGTTATAGTATTGTTTATTTCTGACTGGTTCTTTTTTATGGTTTCTGTGGTCTTCTTTATGCTTACTATTTCTGTGTTGAAGGTATCACTAAGTTCTTTGAACATCCTTAAAATCATTACTTTGAGTTCTGTATTTGATAGGTTGCTTGCTTCCCATCTTGCTTAGTTCTTCTGTAATTTTCTGCTGTTTTTTAATTTGAGATGTATTTTTTTGTTTCCTCATTTTGGATACCTGTCTGTATTTGTTTCTATGTGTTAGTTAGATCTACTGTGTCTCTCAGTATTGCTGGATAACCTTATGTAGTAGGTGCCCTGTGGGGCCTGGCACTATCTCCCTTGTCATTTGCACTTGGTGCTTCTTTAGATTCTGGTTTGATGCCAGTGCTGTGCCTGGAGCTACTCAGCAAAAGTCTCCAGAGCCCACCAATGCCAGTCACTGCCAGTGTGGGCCTGTGGACTTAAATAATTTTCCAAGGAAGATTGCAATGCAGATGGGACTGGCTGTTTACTAGAGAAAGTGCCTCTGGCATTGCCAGAGTTGGGTGAGGTGGGGTCCTAGTGAGTCAGCAGGGTGGAGGAGTGAGTAAAGCTCAACAGACCAGTCAGGTTCGGATTTGACCATGTGGGGGTGGGCCCAACACAGGAAAGATGGCATCCACCACGAGGCTGCATCAGAGGGAGGGTGCACCCAGGAAAAATGGTGACTGTCCTCCCACCTTCACTCTAGAGCCACACACCTTAGTCTGCCCCCTGTATGTCTCCAATGCCCCCTGAGTCACTGTCCCTCTGCCGGAGCCTAGGGTGAGTCCCCATGAGTGGCTGTGTCTGTCTGGGCACTTTAAGAGGACATCTGGAGTTCCCTAAGCTTTCCATCCCAACCAGATGGTAGAAGTTCCCACTGCTTTTAATAATCAGATGTTGTGGGGCTTCTCTTCCCAGCACCAGTGCTCTGGGCCAGGGAGCCTGATATGGGACTGGGGTCCCTTGCTCCTCCATGGGGAACCTCCCTGGCTGAGATCACTCTCCTCATTTTCCACCGCCACCAGAGGTTTGGCTCCTTCCACGTAGGCAGTTTTCCTACCAGTCTTGCCATGGCCTCCTCTTTTTTGTATCCTTAGTTATAAAGCTTCTGTTCAGCTAGACTACAGATGGTTCTCCATGTTGATTGTTTAGTAATTTAATTGTAATTTTAATGTGTTCAGAGAATGAAGCAGGCACAGTGTTTACCTACTTCACCATCTTGGATCTCAAAAAGCATACACTTTTTTTTTCTTTCTTTCTTTTTTCTGTCCCTCATTGCTGGGAGATCTTTTGGGAGGAATTCCAGTAGTGAATCCCTTCCAGCAGCTGTTACCATTGTTCACAGCTGAAATAAAGTGAAAGTGGTAGTAAGGGGGACAGGGCAACTCAAGGTTTTCTAAAACCTTTTTAAGGAAGCATTCAAGGCTGATCTGAACAACACTTGCCACAGTAGTTTTTATTGTCATATAGCATGTTGTATGTAGAAAGACAGCCAATTTTCATCTCCCCAGTAATTATACAGGGAGATACTGTTGTTTTTTTCTTTTTTAAAATATAACATTTTTTTTATTGTTAGACTTACTGGGGTGACATTAGTTAGCAAGAATCACATAGGTTCTAGGTATACAGTTCTAGAAGTGCATCATCTATTTGTTGCATTATATGTTCACCACACAGTGTGAGTTCTCTTTCCATCACCATATATTTGACTCTCCCTCCCTCCTCTCCCACCTTCTCCTCTTCTCCCAGCTTCTCCCTCCTTGCCCCCAGATAACCATTAAACTATTGGTATATCCATGAGTTGTTTTTTTTTTC
>PVJL010002313.1:55820-205337 GCA_004026885.1 Lyroderma lyra
CCCCCCCCCCCCCCCCGCACTTCCACTGAGACAGATGTGAGAGCTTACCTCGATGAGAATTTACTAGGACAATGGATAGGATGAAGAGGTGTGGTTGTGTTTCCCCCACATTCTCCTGACTTAACACCCCTTGATTTCTACCTGTGGGGGACCTTAATGGATGTGGTATACTGTAGAATACCAGCTACACTGGTGGTACTTAAGGAAGAAATTGAAATAGCATGTGCAATAATACATGTGGATGCTTTGGTCAGCATTGTTCAAGCTGTGGTTCACCATAATCAGAAGTGCCTGGATACTGATGGTGACCACTTTAAGCACCTATTGTAATTGCAGAAGTCAAATGTGACTTGTATTCATCTTTTGTTATTGGTATATATTGAGTATTACAATTTTAATACAGTTTTTTCCTTCCTTAACATGTATATACATTTTTTGTCACCCTCTGTGTATGAAAGGGGAAAAACTGGATTTACATTATATTGTGAGAATTAAGAAAAAAATGAACATAGAGGTAAAAAATTCTAAACTAAATAATAAATTAAGATTAGTAATACATAAAAAAGATAATACATCACGATTATCTGGGGTTTATTTGAGGAATGTAAAGTTGGCTTAACATTTCAAAAATCAATGATGTAATTTAACATGTATATATAAAAGACAAAATCCTTATGATTACCTCAATATATGTAGAAAAATTTCAATGAAATTCATCCCCTTTACATAATGCAAATATTATTCAGTATTCCTAAAAGTTCCTAATTCCTACATTCACATTGCTGCTTACACAATCAGTGAATCAATAGCATTTATTGTTTTACTGCAAAGATAGTACACTATCAGAAGTAAGGAAGCCATTGAATGGAGAAATTTGCCAGTGGTACATCTGATGAGGGATTAATATCCAAAACTTATTAAAAAACTCATACAACTCAAAAAAAATAAAAACAAAAAACAACCCACACAATCCAATATGAAAATAGTCAGAGAACCTGATAGAGATTTCTCCAAAGAGGACATATAGATGGCCAATAGACATATGAAAAGATAGTCAAAGTCACTAATCATCAGAAAAATGCAAATTAAAATGACAATGAGATATCACCTTACACTTGTCAGAATGGCTATCATCAATAAATCAAAAAAAGATCAAGTTTGGTGAGGATGTTGAGAAAAGCAAACTCTCGTGCACTTTTTGGTCAGATTGAGAATTAGTACAGCCACCATGGAAAACAGTTTGTAGGTATCTCAAGAAATTAAAAATAGAGTTACCTTATGATCTAGCAATTCTACTTCTGGGTATTTATCTGAAGAAATTCAAAACATTAATTTGGAAAGATATATGCACCCCTATGATCATTGTAGCATTATTTACAATAGCCAAGATATGGATGCAACCTACGTGCTCAACAATAGATGACTGGATAAAGAAGTGTTCCATATATACAATGGAATATTACTTGGCCATAAAAAATAAAACCTTACCATTTGTGACAATATGAATGGACCTAGAGGGTATTATGTTAAGTGAAATAAGTCAGATTGAGAAATCAAATGCCATATTATCTCATTTATATGTAGAATATAAAGAACAAAATAAATGGACAAATGAAACAGAAATAAACTCATAGATGTAGAGAATAAGCTGATGGTTGCTAGACAGGAAGGAAGTTGGGAGGCTGGGTGAAAAAGGTAAAAGGACTAAGAAGTACAAATTGGTAGTTACAACATAGTCACAGGGATGTATAGTATAGCATAGAAAATATAGTCAATAATATTGTAATAACTATACAGTGCTAGGTGGGAACTAGACTAATCAGGGGGATCACTTCATAAGTTGTATAGATATCTAACCACTATGCTGTGCACCCAAAACTTGTGTAAAATAATATGGAATGCCAATTCTAATTGAAACAAAGAAAGAGTAGGGGAATTATTGCTTGGACATGAGTTTTTAAAATTGTTAATGGGAATGTACACTAAAGGCAAAGTTTAAAATTTTTTTTATTTGCCTCTTTTATTTTTCTTCTAAGGGTAGGCTTTGTTGATAGAGAGAAAAAATATTCTCCCCCTTTTCAATCTATCAGTGTTGAAATTTATACAAAAAAGCCAAGCCAGAAATTCTGGAGCACAGGTTTTTATTTTGGTTTGTTTGTTTGTTTGTTTTACAAAGAGACAAAGTCATAAATTATGAAAGGTAAATATTTGACACAAGAAAGTTCCTGTCTCAGAGGAACTAGAACATTTTTCTGGTGTGCAGAGGAATGTGGGGCCAGGGTGGAGTGGGGAGAGAAAGGTTGAGTTCAGGAGATTCACTTTCAAAACCTTGTCAAGGGATTGAGGAAGGTGAGTCAAAGTTCTCTCATATGTTTTCAGGGAATCTAAAACACAGGGACTAGCATTCTGCTTCCTTTACTGTAATCCTGGGCAGATGGAAAGACTCATGGGGAAGTTTTGGGTCCAATAAAATCTAGAAGGGTTTGAGAAACAATGGCTAAAGGAAATGTACTTTTGAGTAAACTTGAGGACAGGCTAGCAGAATCCCACAACCTCTTTTGAGGTATAAGAAAAGCAATTGAGAATTCCTTGGCTCCCAAGAGGTACTATTTAAAAGCTGGGATGTTTGAATAGGCAAGCTGTAGACTACACAGACTTGCATTTGCCTGCAGAAAGGGTTTATTGTAGACTATTCTCCACAGTAGGGTCAGCTTACTAGGGCAAGTCCTACCTATGTGAGGGAAACCTTGCGTAGTCCAGCTATGCTGATGCCTGGGAATTCACTGATTCTTAAAGAGTCCATTGAAATGTATTCCCTTCTCTTGATAATATCAATGGATGGATGCATGGGCCACATGAAAGGATACCTTTCAAGGTTACTCTCTGTAAAATATATTCCTCAAATTTACTTTTTTATTAAAATGTGAGATGTCCAAATTTATTTTCATGTCTTCTTTAGTCTTAGGTCTCTCTCTTCTGGTCTGGCTTCCATGTTACAGTGTTTCTCATATGTGAAGACAGCTTTAATTTTTTTAAAAATATTCTTTAATTATTTGTCCTTTGACCTTGTTTCCAAATGTGTTTTCAATGTGCCTCACTTAACCTTTTGTCAATAAGTGGAAATAATACTTCATAAGTTATCTGCACAAAGTACATTAAAACTGTCATCTCTTTTGTTTGGATACTGCACTTCTAGTACTGTAGTCTAAGAACAAATTAAGTGTTTTGATTTCATAATATCGACATATTGAGTTTACTGTCAGCTTTTGTCTAGGCCTTTTTTTTACATAAATGGCAATTACTTAATATCTTAATCATCATGTACTTGTGTATTTGATTTTTAGAGTCTCAGTGGATTGTTTACATTTATCTTCATTAAATTTCACCGTGTTAATTTGGCCTTTTCTACAAGGCTGCTGAGATGTTTGATTCTATTGTCCTCAGTAACATCCTCCTAATATGATTTGATAATCTTATCTTCTGATTATTTTCCAGTGATTGATTTAAAAAAAATTGACCATCAAAGAACCAACATAGACATATTTGTAATCCAATTGGATATAAACACCTTAATTAACACTCTGTGATTATTTATTTATTCATCTTCCTATATTATTATGTCATGTTAACAATATAGCATGAGAGACATAATAGATATCTTGGTGGGATATCAGTTAAGGGTATCCCCTTTCTGCTAGTCTTGTCATACTTTCAAACTAAGGATTGTTTAAAATAGAACCACTTTTAATACATTTTTTTACACCAGAAACTATTCATTTTTTTCTTCCTTTACAGAGTCTATTTTTTGTGCTCAAAGATGCCCTATGCGTCATAGTTTTTCTCTGTTTTGGAAAATTAGAATATATAATTTTTTTTTTACTTGTTTTATTCATAGGCACATTCACACTAATATCTACATCTAATCACAAAATTACCCCTTTTGCACTTCTAGTTCATCTACAAAAATTTATTTGGAGTGGCCAGTTGCTGTCACAGCGGAACAGTGGGAAGCTTCAGTGGTAGCGTCAATAGAGGCACAGCCCACATGAAGGGTTTTTTCCAAGGTTCCTCTTTATAAAATACTTTACTCCTCAAACTTACTATTGCATGAAATATGAGATATGCAGATTTTGTTTTATATCTTTTCTCTTCAGTTGTTTTTTTTTTGTTTGTTTGTTTGTTTTCTCCCAAAGTTTAGTGAAATGAAAGACATGCATGCACCTTTTGAGGCTGAGAGTCTTGGGTTCACATCCCAACTTTGAATCCACTAGCTGATTGACCTGGGCCAAATTCACTTTTCTGAGCTCTTTTACTCATCTCTGATAATAATACTGATTTTAGATTATTTTGTGTGTGTGATGATAAAGTAAAATAACATATGCAAAGTATGTAGCAGTGTTGGGGATACATAACAGGGGATAAATAGTCCTCTCTCTTTCCTTCTCATGGCACATTTATAACTTCAGGCTCTCTTTCCTAAATAGACCATCAATATAAGTTCAATTACAGATTTACTCACATTAATCACACTTCATAATTCTCATTGTGCTTTACTAATAGTAATAATAAAGTTTCTCATATAAATTGAGATCAACAATCGCTGTTGCAATTATCCATATAAATCTACCACTACCTACTCAATGTTAAATGGCTCAACTCTGGAATGCTCACACAAATTGATAATTACCAGTCAAGTTCTTTTCAAAAGAAAGATCGTAGTTATCTTCTTAATGTCCATGATTAGGCCGAGAGTGTTTAGTCAATCTTATTGTTCCTAGGAAGGAATGAGAGCTTTGGCTATGAAATGTGGTTAAAAAATTGTTTCCCTCTTCTGCATATCCTCTAGCAACCTTTTCTGTTTCATATCCTGTTATATAATCTGTCTCTTTTCTTATTGCTTTAATAACATGTAATTATTTTCTAACTCACTTCCAAAGCAGTTATTATAATTTTTATGTACCCACAAAGCTTTTGTAATGGTAACTTCCATAATGAGTATAAAGAATGGCACTTAAATTGGTATTATTTGATGAAGTAGAACTCAAATTTTGCAAATATCATAATTCAAAATAGCACTTAATACTAATTGACTTCTACAGAACAACATTTATTCCACAATAGTAGGAATAAAATGTAGATGAGGATTACTAATGAATGATGAAGGGCTCTGAATACTAGGCTAAGGAGATTATTTATTTTCCATACATACAATGGAGAATAATCAAAAGCTTTAGAGAAAGATTGTGGCATGCATAAAGGTGTTTGGGAAGATAAAATCTTTTACTATGGTCTAGGTAGGGAATGAAAGGTGGTAGAAATGGGATGAAAAGAAACTGAAAAATGTGAATTGTGTTACAAAGGGAATTTCATTCATCCATTTACTAATTCAGTTTTCAGAAAAACAACTATTGAGTCCCCAGTATGAGACTGGTGCTATGATTGGCATTGAAGATACCCCAACAGTTAAGACCTGTTTCTTGCCTTGCTTTAGGGTTGTATGAGGTGGAGGTAATAAGTGTTTTAACAGAGGAAGACAGGCTGCTTTTATGGGTGCAGATGAGAGGACATCTAAGCCGATACCAGTGCTCATAGGTTGGTCTAATTTTTTTTTTATTAAAACTTTGTTTAAACCTGCAGTTTTAAACCAATTTTGGCTTCTAGAAATATGAAAAAAATTACTAAATATACCTTTTTTTGCAGTCTATGCCTTTTCATCAGCAGATTTGAAATAAAAACAATAGTATCCCACAGATATTATTTTGAAAGTATTTTCCTGGTAAGCAGTACATCACTACTGTGTTAATATCATTCTGAGTATGTGTGTGTTGCTTCATTTTTATCTCATTATATTCAGTGTCTAGCAGAATGCCTGGCATGCAGCAGATGCTCAAGGAATGCCTGTTGAAATGTCATTGTGGAACCAGTACAACAACAATTACCTGTTGTTATTCTTTGTTTTTGCTTCTCTCCACGTACTGAATGGCGGTATGTTTAAAAGAAACTCTTATGATTTAAAAATCCATCAACAGCTCTACTGCCTTAATTAATTCTGCCCATCTTGGCCAAGGCTCAGGCCTTGAAAAACAAAACATACATTTTTTATATTTCCTTACATAGTTTATGTATCTCAGTTGCAAAATATTGGTCCCTGGACAGCATTCTTGTGACAGCTTCCCATATGAATGTTACACAGGCAGTGATGATGCTCTGTAATTACAGTGCTTGAAATGATTGGAAATAAATTGGCACTCCTATTATAGATGCATGAAAGAAGCACCAGTATATCACAGTCAGTCCATTAATTTCTAAAGTGGTTCAGGCCATCTCACTATTTTGGTGACAATCCTTATTCATGTATGCAATGGATCATTCTGAATCGTGGCGCCTCCAAATTAACAAGCTGAAGGACTTTTCTCTTTCCTTTTCTTTTTCTTTTTACCCAAAATATCCCAGGTTATTTTTTCTTAAGGAAATTTAAAAAAGGCAGACAGGGAGCTAGGAAAATACTGTTAAATTCTGTAATTCTGTGAATAGGATTTGGAACAACTGGAACAGTAGAGTTTTGATAGGCTTTAGTTGTATTTTTGGTTTTTTTTTTTTTTTTGAGAGAATGTGAAAAATTTATTTTCTTGATATACTTGAACTAAGACCAAAAACTTTCCCAAAGCTGTCAAAATTAAATTAGGAAAGTAGTAGTATTTAATGTTTAATTTTTGGTCTTTGTATGAATGTCTAGTTGAGTTAGTCAGGCCTAGATATCACCTTTTGCATAAAATCAACCTTAGAAATATTCTAAACATTTCTAAACACATCTCTTTTAATGGTTATATGTTGCTATAATTTATAGGTTAAAATGACCAACTATATGCTTTTGGAAGTTTCTCTAGATAACCAATTGCTCTCCATGAGTTTCACTTAAGAGATGACATTCACGTGATTCTACCAATACCATCTTTTCTAGTTACAGCTGTAAGAATCTAGGGGCATGCTCAATCTAGCTATTAAAATAAATAAATGTATAATTGACCAATAGACACTAAGCTCTTTCACTATGTGGTGGGTTCTGTAAAGGTAGGAACTATGTCTTATACATGGTATAGGTACATGGCATGTAGAAAGTGTTGAATAAATATTTATTGAGTAAATGTTATTGACTAAGGCCAAAATATAATTTAGTTACCCATCAATTTAAAATATATTAAAGAAGGTAGAGGGATATATTGGAGAAAAGGTGACTGACAACTTCGGATTGGGTAGTTTATTTTTCAAAATTAAATGTTTATCATGTAAAAAAATACATGGAAGTGTTCTTAAAAAAATAAAATACTACAGGTTAGGATAAAGTCTGCTGGTATCATTTATATGAGATAGTTTTTCATGGTGAAAAACTACTGTAGAACTTGTTATTTTACTCTAGAACATGTAGAATGTTTTAAAATCAAAAGTCTTGTAAAGGCATTTACTTTTATTAACATTTGATATATAAAATTTCAAACTTACACATAAGTAAAAAAACATATTGTGAACCTCCATCTATCCATGAACTAATTTCAGCAGTTATTAATACATTGCAAATATATTTTCATTTATTCTTCTACTATATTTCTGCCTTCCACCATTGGATTAATTTGAAGTACTACCTAACATTACATTATTTCATCTATAGATCCTTGCATTTCTGTAAGATAAGGACTTCTAAAACATAACCATACTATTATTACACGTAAAAACAAACAATTTCTTAAAATAATTACATAGTGTTTTCTGTCTGTGGTTGGGAATCTGCAGATGCGAATGGCTGGCTGGATGTAGTTATATGTAGATTTTCAACTGCTCTGGGATTGGCATCACTAACCCCTGCGTTGTTCGAAGCCAATTGTATAGTTAGTGTTTATATTTCTCAGATACCCATATTTCTTTTATTTCTTTTGTTTTTTTCAAGTTGATTTGTTTGAACCAAGATTCAAACAAAGTGCACATTTCTGGGAGATGTGTTTTGATTGGTGCTTACTCTCCATATCTACACACTCTCTCTACTTAAGCTCTCTCTCACCTTCCCTGTATCTCTAACTAACCTTTCTTCCTTCTTTCTACTGTCTGCTGTGGGACAGGTGCCAAATATGTGAGAGGTTTTAGGTACCCAAAGATAAATAGCATATAGATCTAGTATATTAAGCTCTGGGGTCTAATTTCCCCCATAAGGGTATCTCTTCCCAGTAGTCCATTTACTAGTTCTAAATACTTTCAAGATCATGAGCTTGCATATGCCATTATTTACTACTTGTATAACTTTGTCTTGTTCACTGTTATTTGTGTGTCTTCATCTTCATTATTAGATCGAAGAATTCTTGAGTACAAAATGCAAATCTTCCCCATATTATTTCAACCTGTTGGGATTTACTATGACTTAATCATATTAATAAAAATACTTTCAGCCTGTCTTTGTCTCAATGTGCAGCTTCAAGGAAGCAGTGTAGTACCTAGGACAGTGCCTTGTACTTAGGACAGTGCCTTGTATACCATGCAGGTTCAAATGTTCATGAAATTGAAATAAATCAGATGATGCATTTCAAAAATTATATGTATTTTTAAACTCAAACTAAAGCACAGAGTAGTCTCTTTTAGAGTATAACATTTTTATTTAGGGTTTGCTAAGAATAACTTTAAATAAGAAAGATAACTATTATCTTAATGATTATGTATCTAATTTGGTTAAAATAGCCTAAGTGAGTGAAATAAACAATTAAAACCTTCACTACTTTTTCATGACATTACCAGCCACCACCCACTTAGCTGTGACTTTTCTGGATCAGTGGCTATATGTAAATCACTGCCTAGAACAGTGCTTAGCATATTGTAAGTTTTAAACATGTCATAAGTTATCAAACTATGAAAAAAATAAGAATAAAAAATGTTGAAAAGACCAGAGAAGTTCAAGGAATGCACTGCTAGTATAGAAACCTTAATTTTTTATGAGGCAAAACATAATGAAAACATACTTTAAAAAAAGGTAAAAATCAAAGTCAGCAGATTTTTTTTTTTTTAACAATTACATCATAAAGAGACCAAAATAGAGGAGGGAAGGTTCATGAAGGAGGTTTATATTCATTCAAGATTTATATCATTTCAGAGTTTGATGGACTATGTCCTGTGTCTGCCATATTTTACAGCCCGAGAGCATGTTTCTGGCTGGCAATTTCATGGGCAAGTTTGATGAGTCTTTTTGGGGGGGTTATGGGGGTGTAGTTCCCTGCCTGGGAATCAAACCCAGGCTGTGGTATTGAGAGAGCTGAAGCCTTGCCACTGCTCCACCAGGAAACCCCCATTGATGAGTCTTTAAAGTTGTAGCTGAAGCATTGAGGCAAAGGAAAAACAAGAAGGGCCAATGTCATTTTGGGGCCATTTATTTTATTTCTCAAAATCACACATTTCTAAAGATAGTATGGGTATTAATAGGGAAATATGAGACAAAGTCCAAGTTTAAGTGCCTAACTAGTTTCCTGATCCTGAGTATTTCTGCTAGTTAGTACTTTTGAACTTTACGCTAGTACTTTCTATTACATTTAATCCTCATGAAAATCTTATGAGGTAGGTACTGTTAATATCTTAACTTTGCAGATGAGGAAACTAAATCTTGGAGAAGGTAAGCGCTTGCTTAGGAGGAATACAGAAGTAATGGACCCAGGGCTCTAACAGTTAATCTCATTCCCTGAGATGTCAAGAGAGGACCTGAGTTGGACTCACCGATCTCTAAGTGCCCTCCACCTACTTGTTGTGTGTCTCTGAATTATTTTTAAATCTTTTCTTGATGCACAAGTGAGTTGATACGTATCATAAGTGTTATAGAATATCTACAATCTGGGAGGTTAGTCCCCATAGTATTAGAAAGAGACACTTTCTGCCTGAGATTTGATGAGAACATAGTTGTCAAAGGTTTCCAGTTTCTTTGATTTTAGAAAATAGGTAGAAGACAAATTTTATGAAATGAGTGGGGGTGGACGTATCTCAGTTTGGAAGTAACAAGAAAATAAGGGAATCTAGGAAATACTTGAAGAAAAAAAGAAAAGAATCTGTCCAAACCAAAGGTGGAATCAAATGCATTTTAGCATGAGGTGAGAGGAGCAGGTGCTACACATGTTTGTCAGAGATGGTGGTTTGGAGGGGATGTGTAGACGTAAACCATCAAAGGCCTATAGTTGTAGCTTTACTTTGTTCCCCTCTGAGTTTCTTGGAAGAGATGATGCCTGGCTGAAGTATTGAATGAGGAGCAGGAAATAACGTCAGGGGTTAATAAGAGACACATAGGAAACGATGTGAAGAAAATACCACAGATAATGAAACAACATGGAACAGAAAAAAGGAATACTTACTTGAGAAAACACACATGTGTGTGGTACTTGCCTCTGTAGTGCAGCAGTTCTCAACCTGTGGGTCGTGACCCCTTTGGGGGTCGAATGACCCTTTCACAGGGGTCGCCTAAGACCATCGGAAAACACGTATCAGATATTTACATTACAATTCATAACAACAGCAAAATGACAGTTATGAAGTAGCAACAAAAATAATTTTATGGGGGTCACCACACCATGAGGAACTGTATTAAAGGGTCGTGGCATTAGGAAGGTTGAGAACCACTGGTGTAGTGCATTCTGGCTAGTGTGGCTGGGAGGGTGGCAGTGCTCGTAATGGACATGGAGAATACAGAAGGAGCTCATTTCTAGGGAGATTTTGGTGTTCAGCCTGTTTAACTTGAGGCATCTCTGGAATATCCAGGAACAATGAGCAGTCCTGATCTGGTAATATGGACCACCCACTATAGGATCATATTTGTGGTGGTTAAAACCACCTGAAACTAATGGCTGCTCAGGGAGCATGAGTAGAGGGTGAGGCAATTAGGTTACTCTCATCCGAGTAGATTATATGGAGCCTCAGAGATGGTAGCTGGTTCAGTTCTGCCATGTAGCCTGTATGTAATGTATTTGCTAGTGTAAGGTTCTCATTGCATGGAGAGGAAGATTTGTGAAGGGAGGAGAAATAGCCATTTTAGTAACTGGTTTGTGATCAGAGGAGAGTGACTAGGGCAGTGAGAAAACATCAAACCAGGGTGTATGAGAAAGAAAACGTGGGCTCCTAGGCTTAAAAAAGAAACTCTCCAGGGATATAATAACTACCTTTAAGCATTTGAAGAGCTGTCAAGAGGAAAAAGGAATTTACCTTTTGGTGTTTCTTCTGACTCAATTAAAGGAGACATTTTCTAAATATTTGTACTCTCTGAAATTGGTATGAAGTCCTCGGGTTCCCTGTTACTGGTTGTTTGAAAATAAATTGCAGGGATGCTTTGGAAGGAATTAAATTTCAGGAAAGGGGTTAAGGGTCAAAAGAATACCCTAAGTCTAATAAAATTTTGTGATTATTTGTCAAGGTATGCAGTTTGCTTAACAAATTTCACACACACACACACACACACACACACACACACAGTTTCACTCTGGGATTTACTTAAAAAAATTTGTTTTTATCAATCTGGTTTAATTTAAGACTCCTAAGCATACTCTGAGTATAATTCTAAGAGTACTATGAAATCCCCATCTCTCAATAAGGTAACTGAACATGTAGTATATTAAATCAGTCCCACAGTGATTCAGGAAGTCTGCAGCAGGGAAGGGAGCTTGTATTATCTTTATTTAATCAATTTTATGCTTCCCACTGCCCTTCTCACCTCCCCTCATTGGGCTGAACTGGCTCCAGAGCTGGAGGGGCTTGGGAAGGAGAGAAAGGTATGGGGCAGAAGGTGTAACCTGATTTGTATAATCATAGAATTGTATCAATGACTGTAGCACTCTGGGTCCAACTGGGAGATAGAAATCGCATAGTAGGTTAAACAGAGGAAGTTAAATATTAAGAATTACTAAGTATGATAAAAGAGTAACTATAAGATGAAAGAAAACTATAGGGCACCCCTGAGGCTGAGGGAGATAATCCAAGGAAGGACAACTTGGAGAGGGTGTAGGCCTTCTTGCAGGAGAAGGAATGGTCAGCTCACTGGATAGCAGAGTTGTTTTGTTTGGCCAGTCTGGAGCTGGTGGGGAGTTGCAGGCAAGCAATAGGCAACCTTCCAGGTTGTAAGCAGGGTGTCAGGAGACCAGCAGCTGGGGTTGTGGACTTATAGTGGGAGTCTCGGTGCAGGTACAGGTACAGACAGGAGGGTTTTAAAGCGTGTGGGCTGCGTGAAGCTCTGAGGTGGGAGGGCTGTGGAAAGGTTATGGCTTGATAAGGTTGCAAGGTCTGAGTGACTGACAACATTCTGGCCTACGTTTGGGCAGTGCTCTACTAGATGACCTCACAGCCCCCCCTCTCTCACCCCTGACTCTTGGGGAAACTGCAGGACATCCTCTTCCTCCTGCATTGTCATCCCTCCAGCACCAAGAAAGCTTAATATCGTTCTCACTCTAAAGGAGAACTGCTTAAAGGGATTTTGTTGCTCATCACAAAGCATAATTGAAGGGTGCATTCAGGACTAAAAGGCAATGAATTGATAACTGACACAGGGACTGGGAGGTATGGAAGGTGCTAAATACTGATTGTCTATTTTCTCATAATGTGTTTTCTGTGTTCTTTAGAGGGTTCCACCATCTGTCTCTTGCTTCTTCATGCTGGCTGTTTATGACTCCCCTGTTGGCCCTCTGTCTCTCAGAATTTTACGACTCTGCTGTGTCACTTCTTGTTTCTAGCTTCAGTGGGGATAGCTCTCATCTAATACCTTTGTCCTACTTTTGGGGGAAATGTAGACTTTCTCAAGGTACCCTGTTTTAGCTGCCACCTCTTATGTTCAAACGTTCAGTGGCTGAGTCGGGTACCAATCCTCAGATTCTTCAAATTCTAGAATACTTGTTAAGTTCTCTGTGATGAGACACCCCCCACCCCTCCCCCATTTTGGAGAATCAGCCTTCTTCCCATTCTCGTGCCCCTCCCTCTACACAGCACACTGACAACTGTTTCCAAATGTTTATGTCTTGTTATCATTCTCTTCAATCTTCCCATTATGCAGCCTGGGTGTGCAGGGTGGGTGAATACTAGCAGAACGGATTCCATAATCTCATAGCCTGTCCTGCATGTGAGGTCGACCACCTCCTTGAGAGGTGTGTGCAGGCTCTTGGTCTTACAAATTTCCCTGCCTTTGAGGGCTTAAGCAATAATGGGATGAAGAAAAAGTCACATTTTAAGAACTTGATAAAATTATATTATTTACATACACTCCCATTGTCACTGTCTCAACTTCATGATTCTGTAATTGACAGCCCAAGTTTTTATTTTCTTCTCACAGATCTCTAGATGGGGCCCATAGCTTTATCAATTCTAATACCTGCATGTTTCCCTCCTGTTTTTAGCAGTGATTCTATTTTGTCTATTTTTTTGTTGTTAATTTACAACACCAAAAGTTCAATGTTTTTTTTCCCTTAAACTTTCCTTTGAAGAAATTAAGCACCACTCATTTGATTCTTCCAGTGGGTGATAACCACAGATACATCAGAGAACATGATCAGTGTAATGCACGGTGCCTTGTGCCAGCGGCCTAGGCATGTTTGTAACAGCTCCCACTGAGAAGAATACCCAAGGAACAGATTACCTTCTGGAACAATTGCAGGAATCTTTCCTCATGTTTCTTGTATGTGCGTGAGAGGCAAATGCTGGCAGGCTGATTTTATAATGTCTCAATGGGCCCTGTCCTCTCTCTTTAGGTTATGGCATTCTTGGCATTTTTTTTCTACTTTTCCAAGTGACTAGAACAATTCTTAGCTGTTTTCATAGTGGTAAAAGAGTGACTACTGATTTGGAAATTTGTAATAATAAAATTTTTATGTTATATTCATGAAGAGCTGGATGACCATATTGCTGAGTGGGCTGTGGAATATTTAAATACCAAAGAAGGACTCTCTGGTCATCACAGGGACAGTTATTTACATTTTTACTTTCATCACATGGCTGGTCAGTGGATGGCACTGGAGGTGTCAGCCATCTGTGGCTGGACTCAAAGACCTATTTGGAGGCTTCTGTTGTAGACCCCGTACCTCCCACACAGTAGGCGCCTTGCTACATTTGCCAAATTTGTGCCTTAGATTTTAATAACAACTTCTATGTTGGACATTAAGAAATGTTGATCTTTGCAAGCTAGAAAAATGAAAGGTTTTATTGAATTTATGATGAAAACTTCTTGTATTACCTCCCTGCTTACTGCACTATTAGCCTAGAATAACATATTTTATTTTCTGTGAAAAAGAGGGCTTGGCCATTTCCCAGCTATCATTTGAGAGAGAGAGAGAGAGAGAGAGAGAGAGAGAGAGAGAGAGAGAGAGAGAGAGAGAGAGAAACTTTTTATGCTCTTCTTTCTTGGGAAATTTGAGTAGCCAAAAATATTATGAAGATTCACATATGGAATGAAAATATGGGAAAGGCTAAGACAAAGACTCTTGTGCTTTACAGTTGAGATATAGGCTGATTATAAATGAAAGGTACACATCTCAAATGTTTCTTCCCCATAAAAAGCACATGGGAAAGCCTCTTCACTTTCAGAAGGGAGGGTGCTCCTTGCTTCATTCATCATTGTCCACAGGCTGCCCTGAACGTTCCTTCATTCCAGTTGTGTGTTCTTGTATACTTGTATACTGTGTTGTCTCTTGTTGAAGACATTTGGAATTTTTCTCCTGTTTTCCTCTCTGTTACAATCCTCTTCATCTTCCAATACTCAGCTTCGGCAGCACCTTCCTTGTAAAGCCCACCCTGTATCCCAGGTAGAGGCTGATGATTTAGCCAGACTTCTCTTCTCTGAAAAAAACTTGTATTCTTTTGTTTTAGAACCTGCTATGTTGACTATTTATATATTTATTAACTCTATCATCTATCTATCATCTATCTATCTTCTCCTACCTCCCTCCCTCCCTACCTACCTACCTACGTACCTACGTACGTATCTACATATCTTCATCAT
The DNA here is from genome assembly GCA_004026885.1 of Lyroderma lyra. Lineage (NCBI taxonomy): Eukaryota > Metazoa > Chordata > Mammalia > Chiroptera > Megadermatidae > Lyroderma > Lyroderma lyra. The sequence continues at coordinate 70,807 of PVJL010002313.1, forward strand.
CATCTTAATCTTCATCATTCGTCATCTGCCTATCATCATGTACCACTATTTATCATCTATTCCTTATTTATTGAAATGTGAGTTCATCTAAGGTCTAACCAGACTATATTTGATTCATTTTTTCTGTACCTGCAGTACCTCGTACATAATAGGTATTCAGAAAACTGAGTGATGAAAGGATTTCTGAGCAATAAATGCAGTTCTGAACACTGAGTAATTTAAAAGGAAGTTGTAGTTTGCATGTTTTTTTTTTCTTTTCTTTAGCCTTTGTGATTTCATTATCAAAACAGTTGGTTCTGGCTGCTGTCAAGCTCTTTGAAGCAAGGACAGGAGATTTCAAAGCACTGCTGTGTACACAGAGCACAGATGCTCCTCAGTGTTTTTTAGCCCAATTCGCTTCTTGCAAGGCCAAAGACCTTTGCCAAGTTAGCAGGAAGCCAGTAAAACAGGAGGCAAGGCATGTGCCCACTCTGTAGCAGTTTCCTTGATTCATGTGGTCAAGCAAACACAAATGTCTTGAGTATCTGCTGTTTACCAGGCACTGGGCAAAATGTCTACCTGAATGAATCATGTGATGGAATTTTGCCATCGGGGTGGGGAGGCAAGTAAATGCTCGTTTGTAGTGAGTGATTGTATATAGTGGTGGTGGATTGATTTGGATATCTACGTGAACAGAATCTGAAGTAAAGACAGGAATCATTCTTCTGCCATCACCTCAATTCATATTCTCTTTATGTCTTTAAAGACTTAACTTTCTGTCTCTACATTTATTTCCCTGATATCTTGCACACAGCAGCAAGGATTTATTTCTGATCATAATACTACCCTGATGAAAACCTTCCATTGACTTTCCATTGACTTCTTTTGCCTGACTTTCAAGGCTCTCTATTATTTGGTCACTTTTTGCTTCTACAGCCACATCTCTGCCACTCTCTACCTTGTTTATTAAGTAATAAGTTTTGCCTATTTACATTTGTTCATAAATTCCATAAGTGCAGAGACTGTATTTCATTTATCACTTTCTCTTCAGGTATAAGCATAATATCTGGCATATAATAGAAGCTCAGTAACTGTAAGCACAGTCCTTATTGAGGTCGGAGGCTGTGCCTTATACATTTCCATTTCTAGTTTTTACCATACTTTGTAGTATTTTGAGAGTGTTTGAGCAATTTTGTTTAAACAGCCTGAACTGAAATGGGACCTTACACAGCAATAAATGTTTGTTAAATAAAGTTATTTTTCTGAATGTGACACCTGTGCTACATTGCAGCGAGTTCCTACAATCATCTTCAGTATGTGATAGGTTCACTCTGATAGCTGAGATACCATCTCTAAACCTGATCTTTCTTGCCCCCTCTCCAGTTGTCAGCATTTGTATCCAGTTCTCTTTCCTGGATTTACATTTTTTGTGTGATATCTAACTATCTCAACCTTGAGTTTGTAAGTTCAATTCAGTTCAATTAAATGTGAGAGCCATAGATGTATTAAACACATAATACTAGGTTGAACTATATAAAATTTTCTAATATTTGACCATTCTTGACTTATAAAAATGGTAACTTCATGTGGTAGGTATAGAGGATGTGGTCTTTCTTAAACTATCTATTTCTGTTTTCCTGATAATCTGATAAGGGTAGAATGTCAACTATATTGCTAAGCAACATTACTTGTGATAAAAGTAACTGAGTACTGCCATTAAGATTGAAGAAACTATTTTGGATTCCACATATAAGTGAGATCATGTGGTATTTGTCTTTCTGTGTCTGGCTTATTTCAGTTAGCATAAGACCTCCAGGTCCATACATGTTGTTGTAAATGGCAGGATTTCCTTCTTTTATAAGGATAAATTTTATTCCATTGCATGTATATACCAACTTTTTTATCCATCTGTCCATTGATGGACATTTAGGTTGTTTTCATAACTCGGCTATTGTGAATAATGCTGTAGTAAGCATGGGAGTACAGATAGCTCTTTGAGATTTATATTTCACTTCCTTTGAATTTATACCTACAAGTGAGATTGCTGGATCATATGGAAATTTATTTTAATTTTTTGAGAACCTTCCATATTAATTTTTATAGTGCCTACACCAATTTACATTTCCATCAACACTGGGGTCAGTGGGAAGGTTGAACAACTGATTGAACATATTTTAAAAGATGAGAAGTGGAAACTTGATCAGAAGAAATTACACAACATGAAGCACAGACAGAGTAAGGAAAGGAAACTATAAAAAAACAACTTACGAAACAGAAGACATTTTCTCTTTCTGTTAATTTGACGGGCCAGATATATTTATCAAATTTGGGACTGGAACAGGGTTAAATGGGCTTATTCAGGTCATTCTTACCTAAGTGAATTGCCTTTTGAGTCAGAGTGTATTGCTTCTAAGCTTTTATCACTCTACTCTAAGCCTTGGAAGACTGTCAAGATCTAAGTTTCTCAAAGGTGACAAAAGCCCTCACAACTAAAGTGGTTTGAATTCTCTACTCAACTCCTTAGATTTTTGGTTTTGCTTAGATTTTGGTGTAATGATTAATATGTAAGTCTTTTGTCAGGCTTATTTTAGGAAGATTCTTAAAGTACTTTAACCTGAATTATTAATTATTTGTTACCAGAAATTTGATACAGACACCTGACCTATCAAATTGACAAAAAGAAAAAAAGTCTCTCTTAACTTTCTTTTCTAGTTTCTCTTTCTTGCTCTTCCTGTGCTTTGTGTAATTTCTTCTGTTCAAGTTTCCATTTCTCAGCTTTTCTCTTTAGATATGTTTAATTAGCCTTCCCATTGATTTTTTTGCAGGGGGGTACATTACATGCCTGACCATATAATCCAAAGATAATAAGTATATGGCTTGATGTTTTGGCAGATATATATACCCTTCCTTCCTCCCTCCCTTCCTCCCTCCCTCCCTCCCTTCCTCCCTCCCTTCCTTCCTTCCTTCCTTCCTTCCTTCCTTCCTTCCTTCCTTCTTTTCCTTTCTTTCCTCCTTACTTCATTTTATGCTTGTAATTTATTATGAAGTTTGTTTTAATGCCCCCAGGAATTAGTTATATTGTCATTAGAGGGTCCTTCTAGACTGCCATACTGCAGAAAGTGACAGCTAAGAGTCTAATATCTAGGCTGAGAATGTTATCCCACCTCATTTAGTCTCAGTTAGTGTTTCCTCTGTGAAATGGAGGCACAAATAAGGCCACCTCAATGCTGAGGTTGTCGAAGTAGGGCTTGTGGACTCACTTTACAACCATCGGGTACAGAGTTCACACGTGGAAGATGTTCAGTTACTCCTTGTCAAATGAGCCAGTAGGTGAACAGAAAGGCTTTATCTCCTGTGGACCTAGAGATAAAGTTGGGACGTGCTTAGCAGATTTCCTCACTCAAGTTGGAGAAAGTCTCAGCAATGATATCCCCCTCCCTGTGAAGGAATGCTGGGAACAAGCTGGAAATAAAAGGAAAGTGTGAAGACTGTTGTTTGTGCACATGGATTCTACTGGGAATGCCCGAGCAGAATAGATGGAAGAGGATGTGAGATACATGTTGACAGGATAAAATTCAATAAAATGGCTAGTGAACTTGAGAATAGCTGTGAAAGGAATGAACACAGGACAATAAAAATCAAACATTGCCAGAAGGAGAAAGTACCGAAATAGTAGTATGCGGTTTTATACCTGAAGTCCCTGTTGTCTGAAAAGCAGCTGTATGTGGTATGTACATTCTACTCGTCAGGCTCTTTATTAATAAACCACCAACCATTGTATTCATGTAACTTAATTTTCATGAACTTTTTAAAAACACCAATATTTGCAGGCTCTCTTACACACATTATTTTAATTAATACTTAAAACAACACAGTAAAATGGGCATTTTCAAATCATCTTCTTTCTAGTGAATAAAATTGAAATTACTTCCTTATAATTTTTTTCTTTGATTTACAAGACAAGATTCTCAGTCTTCCCAGTAGCATTAATTCCTTAGCTTGTTTCCCCTTGACTCACAGCTCAGATTTTTCAGCAGTAGTTATGGCATAAAACAGATTCCGTTTTTTTTGTGTGTGTGTGTGTCTTGCATGTATTGAGTAGGATTTGGGCTTTAGCATTTCAATTTTAATTATTGGTCTGGTTGCTTTTATAGTCTTTCTTTTCAGTTGGCAGATGTTTTCAACAATCTGATTTTGACTTAATTTGTTCCTTCTGCAATAATAAATCAGTGTCAATACAGGCAACTTTAATCTCAATGAAGAAAACTAAGAGAACTAAAAAGTTCTATTAATATACAGAATGCATTACATGAAATCCAGAGATTTCAAAGCTCTGAGTTTGGTAGAAGTAACCTGAGAGAGGAAAAAATGATCCTTTATGTGACTTAATGTCCACAAGCTAAAAACAAACACATAAGTAGCTCACATGTTACTGGAATTTCTCTTGTTTATCCTCATAGAATAGATATCATATAACATGGTGAACAACTCACTCAAGGATCCCTCCAGAAAATACAGCTGGTTCTGATGAGGCATTTTTATTATATTCTTTGGGAGCTTTATGACAATACAAAACTATAGAACAATTGAATGAAAACTGTTCTAATAAGGGCAAATATGATACAGTCCAAGTGGGTAGCTCTCACCTCTACTTTAGGACTGTGTGTGTGAGTGTGTGTGTGTGTGTGTGTGTGTGTGTGTGTATGCAAATTTAAATATACATAAAATTTAAATATAGTAATCTAAAGTGTGTATTTTGATGAGTTTTGACATCCCATACATTTATATACCCATATGTCCATACATTCACCAAAGACATTTTTGTCACCTCCAAAATTCTTGTACATCACTTTAGTGAAACCCTCTCACACTCTGTAAACCACCACTGATATGCTTTCTGTCACTAAAGATTTTGATTTGTCTTTTCTAGAGTTTCATACAAATAGAATCATGAATACGTACTATTTTGTGTCTGGAGTGTTTTGCTCAGTGTGCTTTTGAGATTAAATCATGTTGTTGCCTAGATCTACCTTGAATGTATCTCTAGTTCATTTATCTTTTGCTGATTAGTACTTCATTGTGTAACTAGGCCATGTTTTAAAGGCCAACAGAAGTTTCTTTATCTAGAATGCCAATGACATGATCAGTTTGGGCTGAACAATTTTTCTAGAGTTTAAATATATTAATTGCTCCCCACAAGTTTTTATCATGCAATATGTTTATTTGCTTATGTAGCAAGATATTAAAATGCAATTTTTTTCTGTTACTATTGGCTGGGACCTCAAGAAAATAGGTGAAATATGTGGCAAATATTTTCACATTCCAAAGTGAGGTGCAAATCTACCCAAACGGAACTTAAAAAGCAGGCAGTCAAAACTGTTTTTTCAACTTTTAGTTCACCTTCTACTTCAGTTATCCAAAAGGCATTGGACAAGTCAAGAGAGTGCTTGGAAACTTGAGCTGCACATTTATCTGTCTGTCTATCTATCTATCTATCTATTAAAGTAGAGTTGACATACAATATTATTAATTGCAGGTGTACAACACAGTGATTTGGCATTTATATATGCTACAATGTGATCATCACAGTAAGTTTAATAACTCCTGTGACTATACAGATTTATTATGATATTATTGACTATATTCCCTATGCTGTGTATTACATCCTCATGACTATTTTATAACTTGAAGTTTGTATCTCATATTTCCCTTCACCTTGGTGAGCTGCACTTTTAAGAGTGTTGTTACTGTACTGAGTCTTATGAACTTATGGCTCATGGTATTGGTAATTCTTCCTTCTCTTCACTCAAGTGAAGTGGGCTTCAAGAAGGCCACTTGAAGGACTTAATCCTGTGTCTCTAGAGTCTGTCAAAGATGCAGAGTCTAGTACTGGACCTACGCCTGGGAGGAATAATAGTGAAAGGGTATGGCTGGAACTCCTGTCTGACTGTAGAGAACAGGGTAATTGCTGCATTTTGAATAAGAAGAACCTGTCCTGTGTTCCTACGAATGATGAGTTAATGTGTGTTTTCTAAGGAACAAAGGTGTGTGTGTCTGTGTGGAATGAAGGGAGGGAAGAAATGAGAGAGAGAAAGAGAGAGATCGAGAATCTGAGGCCATGTTAAAGGGAGACATTAGGATGATGGAATAACGATAAACAATAAAAGAGATTATGTGTGGAATTGCCATGTACAACCAGAGGTTGAAAGGGGCATATTATCCATATTAGAGAATCATAAGAAGAGACCGCTACAACTGATGGAAGAGGCTTCTCTGAAGAACCCATGGAAGCATCCTGTGTGAGAAAAGTCAGCTGACAGATCTGAAGTCCAGAGAGCTTAGACGAGCATATGGCATGCCAATCAACTATGACCTTTTCTGTCTCTAAACCTCTCTTACCTCCCCTGTCTTCAATCCTGGATATACCAGAAGCAATCTGGTAACTAGGGAAAGAAGAATAAAAGCATGGAAGTGGAAAATAAACCAAACACAAAACTTTCAAGCAAGTCAAAACTGGGAGAAGGCAAACATTTTAACTCTAAATGAAATCTAGATTTTATTTAATTTATTCTTATACCTGGTTGGACCTTTTGTGATTTAGAAACAACATCCAGGGAGCAGGGTGAAATGGGCTTAGAGAGGATGTGCACATAGGCAGTAGGGAAGAAAAGAATAACACTGTTTTCTTTCCTGATTACATTCCATAAGCCCAGTTTGTTTGAAATTAATATAATTTGTACACACTTGCACGATTGAAATTTATTTTCTAAAGTACATTTTATTGGCCCAAATGCAAAATGGCCACCAGTAGGCACAATTAATGTGTTATCAGTGAGAAATCATTGCTATGATCTGTTATGAAATACACCACCATATCCATCTAACAGATAACCACCAGGCCATCAGCAGTGGGTTCTTCACAGCCTGGAAAATATAACTATTTTCATATTCCATACACTATAGAAAATACTGTTTTACTTTTTAAAATGACTTAATTTATACAATGGATGATTGTGACTATAAGATCTCTTTTGGAAGGATTTGTGGTTTGAATTATTCCAGGGGGTAGTAATCTGTTATATCAAGAGTCATTTTCTGGCTGTGTGACTTGTGGGTAATAATACTCCAGATGCACAGCTTAGCTAATGATATACACTGGCTGGCAGACCACGTTTAAAATGGCTACAGGTATTTCCAGGCAGGTGGCTAGGATTTTCAGTCTGAGGAGGTGAAAGAATTTTGGCTTTAGGATAGTTCATTTGATTTAGAGAACCAGAATCATTTTTTTTTCTTTTCATGACAAGAATAAGGTGGCAAGAACTAGGTGAGCTATCAACTTTCTAATCTAGTTGAGGAACCTAATTGGAGAGGAGTTGAAGACAGTGGGTCCAGGTAGACATGCAGGTAATTGCTGTCTATGCCACATGCTCTAGACACCAGGAGTAAAGTAGCAGAATTAATTGGCAGAATCCAAATGTTATATGTGGGGAATTAAAGTTTCTTTTCTACCATGTCACGAATATTAATTTGGTCAAAGTCACGTACAACTTCCAGGTGGAAAAAGCCAGTAGTCTACTCTCAGTCCTCACTCTTCTTATTTTCCAAGTTTGATACATTTGATGCTTCCTGTCTTCTTAAAACATTTTGTTCACTATGTTTCTCAGGTATATGCTTTCTGGCTCCTCCTTCTACCTCAGTGGTCACTTCTGCTCAGTCTACTGCAGCACTTTTTAAATATTGGAATGGCTTAGGTCTCAGTCTGTATACTTACTTTATTCTCTATCCAAATATACTCTTCAGGTGATTTCAACCATCCCATATTTTAAATACCATGTATTTGCTGCCAAACATCCCAATGCATGTCTTCATCTTTGACCTTTCCCTAAATTCCAGTACCGTATCCAACAGCCTACTCAGTATGGCACCTGGATGATTTTCACCTTCAGATTTGCTATTTCCCAGTCATCCTTTGTCAGTAAATGGCACCTCCAGTCTTCTTAGTGCTTAGCATAAAAAAAAAGTGAAGTTTTTCTGGCATCTTCTCTTCCTCTGATATTCTACATCTGTCTAGGCTAAATTGTTTCCCCACAAAGTTCATATGTGGAAGCCCTAACCCCCAGTACCTCCAAATGGGACTATATTTGTATTTAAAGAGGTAATTAAGGTAAAATGAGGTCATGTGGGTTGGCCCTGATTCAGTAGGACTGGTGTGTTTGTAAGAAGAGGAGATTAGACTAGACACACACCTAAAGAGCATGTGAAGACAGATGGAGAAGATGGCTGACTGCCAATCAAGGAGAGAGGCCTCAGAAGAACCAGTTCTGCAGACACCTTGATCTTGGATCTCCAGCCTTCAGAACTGTGAGAAAACAAATTTCTGTTGTTTAAGTTACCCAGTCTGTGGTATTTTCTTGTGGCAGCCCTGGACAACTAATAGAACATCTAATCCATCTGCAAAATCTATTATTTATGATTTAAGGCGTATATCCAAAATCTGATTATTTCTCACCACCTCCGGTGTTCCTTTCATGGCATGAGTCACCACAGTGTTTATTTGGCTATCCTATATTTTGTCAGCTAAAATCCTTACTTTCATTTTTTACCTTTTCAATTATTTTTATCCAGCAGCCAGAATGATTCTTCTAGGCTCAAAATTTTCCCATAGCTTCTCAATCTAAAATCTAAAATTCTTACTCAGGATTACAGGCCTTACCTCATCTATCTCCCTCCCCTCCTAGGTAACTTCCATTATCTTTCGCCACTCTTCCCTTGGCTGCCTCCCTCCTCCTGTCTCCTTTCTGCTGCTTGAGTACTCCAAGCTTGCTGGCTCCTCAAGAATTGTGCTTTGTACTGTTTTCTCTGTCTGGAGTTACACACAACTTTCTCTTTTTCTTCCTGCAAGTCTTTGGTCCACTGTCGACTCATCAAAGGGAAGTTCCCCTATTACACTTTGTAAAATGATATTTCTATCCTAATCAAATTTAATTTTTTCCCATGCTTTTTCTGTGTAGCTCTTAGCAAATTAAATACTTACTATTGTAGTCTACCCTGTCAGAGTGTAAACCTTAACAATAGCAGGGATTCGCTTTATTAACTACTTCCTTGCCAGCATGTGTCACAATGTGTGGCACATGATCAAATAAATATTTGCTGATAACTAAATTAATATCTGCTGATGCACTCACTACAAGATTGGCTCAGAAAGTGAGGCATAGTTGAAATATTGGGGAAGTTGATGCTTGTACTTGGGAAGAAGTACAAAAACCAGGGAATAACACGAATTGCATACTCAATTTCGACAGGTTAAATGTCTTCAAAGCTAAACAATTCAAAGTGGTTATCCAATAGCTATTAGTTTGCCCCAACAATGTCTATGGAAGGGCATTAATAATACAGTGATTACTGTTGGTTGATTTGCAAAAAGTAGTGGTTTTATTTGGATTGCTCTAGTTTCCACACCTATATGTTTCTTTTTATATTTTGTTTATTCTGCTTATTTATTTTATCTTTTTCCATTTCAGTACAGTAAGATTTGATAGAAAACAGAACAGAGATTAGTGGATGGAGGTATGGGGCAAGACTTCGTCCTAACTTTATAAAATGCTTTCTAGAAGCAAGCTTGCTTGAGATAGCTAGCCTGCATTAGGAGGTGGTACATTTTCTGTCAATATTTATGGTATAGTTAAAGAAACCCTAGTGGGAGTGTTACAGTGTGGGGCAGGAGTGCTGGAGTTTTATTTTAGATAGCCTTAGGCTAACTGATCCTCTTACTTGCCTTTACAGGGGTACGAGGAGAGAAAGGATACCAAAAACAACATACTCATTAGGGTTGATAGAAGGCAGGATAGTATTATAGCCGTTTATTTATATCCATGTGTTTTCTCCCTTAGCGGATCTCAAACCAATCAAGGCAGTGGCTAAATTGTTAACTCTGAATAATAATGATGGTATGATACGAATGCTGATGGTATTGATGTTGAACAGATTTTTTAAAAAATAATTTATATTGATCCTTAAAAGTTATGAATATACAATTTATATCTATTTTTGACAATTAGAAAATGTAAATTAAAATTTAAATGACTCATAGATAGCTAGAATTAGCCTTGGGTGCCCTCAGTCTTTTTCCAATGCAGAAAATAATATCTCTTCCTGTTTCTTTCTTTCTTTCTTTCTTTCTTTCTTTCTTTTCTTTCTTTTCTTTCTTTTCTTTCTTTCTTTCTTTCTTCTTTCTCTCTCTCTCTATCTCTCTCATTTCCTTTCCTTTTTTCTTTAGTTAAGAGCAAGGACCCTGAAATCAGAAAGATGTTTGTTCAAATTGTGACTCCAACACTTGCCAGTCATATGAAAAGTTTCAAGTTATTTAACTCTTGTGCACTTTAGATTCATTATTTATGAAAGGGGATAATAGTACATATTTCAACATATTCTATAGAGTTGTGTTGAGAATTAGGTGTGGCAAAATATGTAAAGCATTTAGCATAGATCATAACAGCAAGTGCTCGATATAACTTAGCATAAGCAATACATGTTATAATAAGAGTGATAATAACTAAATAAATGTAATAATAATTATTGTGTGTTAGCAATTATTGTCTTCATTAGGAGCAGATATGAAAGATGAGTCTATTATTTTGTGTGGCAGATGGCTTGGCCTACCTGGCCCATGAGAGCGCACCAGTCTTAGCAGGCTTTGTGTCCCTATCTCAGATCTGACCTTCATTTGCCTTATAAATTACAAGATAGCCCAGGGTGAGAACTACCCTGGTGTAATAAACGGAAATCTGCACAGCCTGGTGGGATGGCTTGTGTTCTCATTATTGGAGAAGGAAATGTATTCAGCATGATCCAGACTCTTTTGTGCTTGCATTTTCATATTGATTAAACCTCACCATTCCTGATTTCTTCAAATTGCTCTCTCATGCCTCATCTCCTTGTTGCCTTGCCATCTGTTTAATGTGTCTCTCATTGGCCTGATGATCTAGTCTTCATTTTTCTTTGCATGTTTTCCACAATCAATCAAGTAAAAATAAAAAAGATAAGTGAGCATCTATTGAGTGCCCATTAAATTTCTGAGACTTTGCATAATGTTATCTAATTCATAGTAACCCTATCAAATGGGTATTATAGCTATTTCTAACTTGACAAATGAAGAAACAGTCCCCTGACCGTAAAACTATGAATGGTAAGAACTGGGATTTGAACTCTCTGTTCACTGCTCTCACCACAGTCTATTCTGTCAAATGCTGATAGGTAATACTATGTATTAGTTGATATGGAAGAAGCTGAACTAAGCAAGGGAAGGCTCCTGCCCACAGAGAGCTTATGATTTAGATCAGAATTCAAAAAGGCAAAGGCCTATAGCACCCTGGTATGTACAGAGAATGAATGCAGCTGTCCATGGAAATGTAATAGTGGGTAGTGGGAAATTGATAAATGGGAGAATACATTTTCTTTTAACAAGTACAGTTACTACTTTGTAGCCACAGGGAAGCTATGTCCACTGTTGCCTTCTGAATTTTTAAGAGCAACAGGAAATCTAAATCTTTTTTTGTTATTTTCTTATTTTTAGGTATTAAAAACTAAAAAGGTGATAATAGCAACAACAAAGCAATATATAGATTTATGGAATGGGTAGAGTGTGTTACCTTTCCCCAGAGATGTCTGGCAAATTGATTTCTTTCCTGGTTCTGCAGCACTAAGTTCTGGAATGTTAGAAGACTAGTCCTGATTTAGCCTGGAGAATATGAGCATAGTGTCTGAGAGCTTGGCTATATATTGTATCGCTCATGTTTAGATCATGAATTGTAGGGCTTTGAGATCGATGGGTGCTCAAGGCTTAGAGAAGTTGTTCCTTGAAACATACGCAGATTACTTTATGCCCAAAAGGTGACTGCTATGCTTCTAAGAGTTCTGATGTGATTCTTGCTTATACAGATGTTGTCATCTGCAACTGTGGGCTTTGGTTATCTACATATGTCTCTCTGTATTACAGACTCTCGTTAGTTTTCTGCTGGGTACTCTTATTATGCTGATGTTATGTAATCAGATAAGTAAATCATGTTTGATTTATCCCTATTTTTCTATATCAGGTATTTCTGCTAATTCTTACCTATGATTGGCTTTTTTTTTCAAAGAGTATGTTGGGTTCAAGGAAAGGTAACTATGGACTTGATCCAATCTGCAATATGATGACTGGAGACCTCTGGCCTATGTTCTAAAATAAATTGTGTCCATTAGGTTGAGAACAACAACCCAGAGGTGCACAAAAAACCAGAGGTGATATAAATAGCTTTAGTAGTTGTAGGAAGGTTAACCACTAGGCGTCTGAGAGGAGCAACATGGACTGGGGCTCAAGTGTGGAGGAATTATGATGGGGAGAACATAGGGGAATATTACAACTATGGATGTAACACAGTGAGACAGAAGGTTTATGGATAGAAACTAACAAAATCTGTTCAAGGGATGAAAGCAGTGTAAACATGTGAAGTTTCCTAAAAGTATTATTGAATTATAAAGGCCAAGAACATTAGATTATACCCAGTAGGGATGGGATGAACATTGATTACTTTCTAAGAAATCTTTGGTTCTATGAATATTTCTGTTACTGTGATGTGCATATATAAGTAAGTTCCCAGGCACTAGGTTTTTCTGAGGGAAGAGAAAGCATCATTGATAAAGAGAGGTCAGGGCAGCCAGTAATATGCAGAACGGACAAAAACATTGCAAAAATTCATCGAATTGTGTCACAATCATCGGCTGACTGTGAGAAGCATAGCAGACCAAGTCACCATAGATAGAGAAACAGGAAAATCTTAACTGAAAATCTTGGCATGAGAAAGGTGTGTGCCAAAATGACCCTGAAGGAGCTCATAGATGAACAAAAGCAAAGGAGAGTTGAAGTTTGCCATGACCATTTGGGAAGACAAGATGATGTTTTGGGCTGTGTTATCACTGGTGATGAAACATGGGTGTACTAATATGATCCTGAAACAAAGCGTCAAAGTACACAATGGAAGTCAGCCAATTCTCATGACCAAAAAAGTTTCATCAGTCTGAATCAAAGAGTCACAATGATGTTGCTAACCGTTTTTTTTTTTGTTTTTGTTTTTGTTTTTTATCGGAGGGATTGTTCGTTGTGAATTTGTACCAAGTGGACAAATTTACTATTTGGAAGTGCTGAAAAGGCTGCCTAGAAAAGTTAAACAAAGACAACCTGAACTTTACACCATCAACTCATGGCTTTTGTACCATGACAATGTACCAGCTCATAGGGCACTGTCCGTGAGGGAGTTTTTAGCCAGTACACAAATAACTGTATTGGAACAACCTCCTACTCACCTGATCTGGCCTCCAATGACTTTTTTCTTTACCCAAAGAGAAAGGAAATATTGAAAGGACGACATTTTGATGACATTCAGAACATTAAGAGTAATATGATGACAGCTCTGATGGTCATTCCAGAAAAAGAGTTCCAAAATTGCTTTGAAGAGTGGACTAGGCACTGGCATGGGTGCATAGCTTCCTAAGGAGAGGAAGCAATGAGATTTGTAGCACTTTTTCTAGGATGAGTTCTTGAACTTAATTTTCAGACCACACACACACACACACACACACACACACAGAGAGATATATATGTATATATACGTGTGTGTATGTGCCCGTGTGTGTGTGTGTGTGCAAATGCATGTGCACATATTTGTGTATATGCACATACACACGCACACACACACACACACACACACACACATATATATATATATATATATAATGTATAATATACACACGAATATAATACACACACACACACACACACACACACACACACATATATAATCAAGCAAATGACTTTTGGGGTTTTTGCCTAGGTTAACACCTCCCTTTTTGGATTTTAAAGATGCTCATTCTTTTCTCCTAATACTAATCAGCCAAAGATAGTCACTGACATGAATTTTTGTCATGCTTCAGTATCAGACATTTCCATTTAGACTGTATCTTTGACTACAATGAAATTAAATTAAAAATCAGTAACAACTTAAATAAAAATACATTCCCAAACAATTTGAGATTTAACTACACATTTCTGTTCATTTGAAGTAAAAAAAGTAACACTAAATAAATTAGAAAACACTTAATTGAATACAAATAAGAATAGTAAAATCAAAACTTGTGGATATAATCAAAATGTTACTTTGAGAAAAATTTTAGCCATAAATGCTTATATTAGGTAGGGAGAAAAACTGGAAATTTTTAGCAAGCATTCTACTTAATGCAGTAATAAAAACATAGGAAGTCCTAGCTCAAGTAATCAGACAAGAGAAGAAATAAAAGACATCCAAATTGGGAATGAATAAATCAAATTAGCACTTTTTGCAGGTGACATCATTGTTTATATAGAAAACCATGAAGATTCCACCAAACAACTGTTAGAACCTATAAACAAATGCAGTAAATTTCAGAATACAAAATTAATGTACAAAATCCACTGTGTTACTAACAATGAAATTTCAGAAAAAAAAGTGAAAAAATTTCTTTGCAATTGCAACAAAAATAATAAAATACTTAGGAATAAACTTGACAATGGATGTGAGGAATTATACAGTGAAAACTATAAGACATTATTAAAAGAAACTGAAAAGCCCCGCCCCCTGCAAATAGAAAGATAGTCTATGTTCATGGATTGGAAAAATCAACATAGTTAAAAAGGTCCTATTACCCAAAGCAATATACAGATTTAATGCACTCTTGATGAAAATCCCAATGGCATTTTTAAAGAAATAGAACAAAAAAATAAAAAGGATAAGATTTGTGTGGAATCACAGAAGACCCTGAATAGTCAAAGCAGTCCTGACAAAAAGAACAAGGCTGGAGGTATCACACTCCCTGAGTTCAATTTATACTACAAAGAGACAGTAATCAAAACAGCATGGTATTGGCAATAAAACAGACACATAGACCAATAAAACAAATTTAAGAACCCAGAAATGAACTCATATATATGGGGTGAAAATTTTCAATAAAGGAGCCAAAAACATACAGTGGAGGAAAGAAAGCTTCTTTAATAAATAGTGCTGGGAGAATTGGAAAGCCATGTGCAAAAGAATGAATCTAGATTATGATCTGTCATCATATACCAAAATTAACTCAAAATGGATAAAAAAATCTGTGAGACCTGAAAGAATGCATTGAATAGAAGAAAGCATAGGTACTAAACTTATAGACCTTGGGTTTAGAGAGGATTTTATAAATTTGACTTCAAAGGCAAGGGAAGTAAAAGCAAAAATAATTTAAGGGACGTTTTGTGTATGTGTGTGTGTGTGTGTGTGTGTATGTGTGTATAAATATAAATATTGAAATTAAAAAGTTCTGCACAGTAAAGGAAACTGTTAACAAAACAAATAGGCAAGCAACCAAATAGGAGAAGACATTTGCAAACAACAACTTCATTAAGGGGCTAATATAAAAAATACACAACTTGAAAGAGAAGTCACATTAGGTGGTGAACTTATTATACAACAAGTTGACAATGCACTGTAGAATTGTATGCCTGAAACCTATGTAATCCTTGCTAACAGATGTCACCCCAATAAGTCTAACAATAAAAATGAATTAAAAAAAAAAGAAAAGATGAAATGCTGACATTTGTGACAACATGGATGGATCTTGAGATTATCATACTAAGTGAAATAAGTCAGAAAGTCAAGAACCATATAATTTCACTCATATGTGGGTTATAGAACTGAGAGAAACAAGCAGACAAGACAAAGAAAACTCATGGACACAGATGACAGTTTAGTGGTTACCAGAGGGTAAGGTGGGAGGGGAGTGGTAGAAGAGGATAAAGGGGTCAATTATGTGGTGATGGAAGGAGAACTGACTTTGGGTGTGAATACGCAATGCAATATATAGATGATGCATTATAGAATTGTATACTTGAAACCTATATAATTTTGTTAACCAATGTCACCCAAATAATTTTAATAAAAAAGATTATGCTATGTTTAATAGCATAGTATACCCAAGGAAAAGAAAACTAATAAACACAAAAGCAGAAGTTATTTAATATAATAAAAAGCCAAAGAGAAACTAAACTGGATAAGCAAATCCAAAAATTGGTTGTTTGAAAAGATTAAAATAATAGACAGACCTAAGGTAAAGTTGATCATGAAAAAAATAAAATGGGATTTTTGGGTCATAGAGTATGCATATATTCAGACTGAGTAAATATTAACCAACAGTTTCCCAATTTGCACTTTCCTTAGAAGCATGCTCTTTGTCAATAACACCACCTTCTATAACATTTATCAACAAAATTAATGTGATTAATAGAATTAATATAAGTTTTGGAGGTAGGTAGACCTGAGTTACAATACTGGCTCTGGCACATACAAAGTCTGTGATTTGCATGTGTCTTTTCACCTTCCTGAGTCTCAGTTTCCTTACTTGAGATATGAGATAATATTTGTCTAACCTGAAAGCTATTAGAGAATTAAAATGAGATATCCATGTAAGGATACAATGTAGTTTTTCTTACATTTTGATTAATGAAGAGTTATTGTTTTATGATGATCGTGTGATGTTTTGTCCAAAGAGTAGATTAACATTCTCTTTCAACCCAGAGTTTGTATCTTAGTTATCTTTTTAACACTATAAACATGAGACTCAGTGTCTTGCATAGAAAATACTTGGTAAATATTTACTAAATAAATGAATGAGTAAATGCTGTTTTTAATACATAAATAAGGGTTCATGCCATTGTTAACCATTGTAATATGCATGCCCATATTATAGGCATGTTTTATTACATTATCCTGTGTTAATCCAATTGTCAGGAACTCTTTGGTTAAACCATATGAAACTGGCATTTTCGCAGATCAAAAGGTTTAAAATCAACTTCATATGACTTAACCTAATGCCCTGGAGTATTTGTCTGCAGGTGTTCTTTCTTGGTTTATGTTAATTTTAATTTTTTTGCTCTTTAGGCAAAATCTGCTAGAGGTTTTCTTGAAGTTTTAAGAACATTACAATTCTTATGGCAATTTGTTTCATTAAGTCTTCTGCTATAGATAAATATTTTTTTCCAGGACAACAATCTATTAGCTAGCATACTGCTGAAGAAAGAACCAAAGTTCTAGAATTAGATAGAACTGGATTTCAGCTCTGGTGCAGATACTAACTAGTTGTGCAACGAGCTAGGGCAAATTAGTCACCTTTCCTGAGTTTCATTTTTCTTATCTCAAAATGAAAAGACTTGTGCTGAGAAGATTATTTCTGAATCTTTTTCTAGTTTTAATTTTTAAAAATATATGCATAAAGTATTGATTATTATACACATTCTTTGTTGAGTCTTTTAATTAGTCAGAGCCAATGTAGAAAGATGGTGATACATGTATGAATACTTGTATGTCAACAATTGGGTGTGAGATCAAGTGTGTAACAGAATGATACAATTAAAGAGGAATGAATGGAGAGTCAGAGTCAGAAATTTATCTTTATGACTTCCTGGCTAAATGCCAATAGAAAAGCACATACTATCTTATGACTTTATATGCCCAGCTTATAAAATGAGAATAATAATAATAGT
This sequence comes from Lyroderma lyra, assembly GCA_004026885.1. Taxonomy (NCBI): domain Eukaryota; kingdom Metazoa; phylum Chordata; class Mammalia; order Chiroptera; family Megadermatidae; genus Lyroderma; species Lyroderma lyra. The sequence goes on from PVJL010002313.1 coordinate 88,370, forward strand.
TATTTTAGGTATACCACAGAATTATAATGAATATAAAAATGGGTAATGCTTGTAAGAGCTCTTCAAAAGGTCTAAAATAAACATTTACAAGTTTGGTTATATTATAGGTCAGAAAAAGACAAAGAAACAAAAATTTAGAAAATTACATAGTATTAATGGTTTATTTATCTTTTAAATTTTTAATTTTCTAATAGTTTTAGATTTATAGACAAAATTGTGATTAGTACAGAAAATTCCCATACTACTCCACAACCAGTTTCCCATATTTTTGACTCCGTACATAAGCATGGCACATTAGTTACAATTAAACCAATATTGATATATTATTACTAAATAAAAAGTCTATATTCAGATTTCCTTAATTTTTACCTGATGTATATATGTGGTACATATATACAATGAAATATTACTCAGTTATAAGAAAAGCTGAAATACTGCCATTTGTGGCAAAATGGATGGACCTTGAGATCATCATGCTAAATGAAATACCCAGTCAGAAAAAAAACAAGAACCTTATAACCTCACTCCTATGTGGAATATAAAACTGAAAGCAACCAAGAAACCAAAACTCATGGATATAGTCAATATTTTAGTGGTTGCCTAAGGGCAAGAGGGGAGGAGGTGGGAGAGGAGGGAAGGGAAGTCAAATATATGGTGATGGAAAGAGAACTGACTCTGGGTGGTGAACACATAATGCAGCACATAGACGATGCACTGTAGAATTGTACACCTGGAACCTATGTAATTTTTGCTAACTAGTGTCACCCCAGGAAGTTTAATAATAATAAAAAAATAGCCATTCTAATAGATGGGTAGTGGTATATAATTGTTTTTTTTTTTTTTAATTTGCAATTCCCTAAAGACAACTGATGTTTTCACGTGTTTATTTTTCTTCTGTATGAGTATAGCGTTTATATTGAGGTGACTCATCACGTAATTAGCCTGTTTTAAAATGGGCTGTTTGATTACTTACTGTTGTTTTAAAGGTTCTTTATATAGATACCAGTTCTTTATAAGATAGGCAGTTTGCTAATATTTTCTTATTTGTGGCTTGTATTTTGATTTTAACAATGTATTTTGCAGAGCATTTTTAAATTTTTATAAATAGCAACTCGGTAATTTTTTTCAGGGATTGTATATTAATGTTATATCTGAAAACTCATTGCCAAATCCAAGATCATCTAGATATTTTCCCTGTGTTTTCTTCTATAAGTTTTATAGTTTTGAGTTTTACATATAGGCCTATGATCTATTTTGTGTTAATTTTTTATGAAAGGTGTAAGGGTTGTGTCCAGGCATGTGCAGTTTTTCTGTTGTTATTCTTGTGAGGCTTTTTGTGTATATTTGTTAAACTTCCAGTTGTTTCAGAACAATTTTTTGAAAAAAATGACCTTTTTAAATTACCTTGCTCCTTTATTAAAGATCAGTTGATTATATTTGTGTCAGTGCATTGGGGTCTTCCTAGTCCGGTCCATTGATCTATGCATCGGCTCTTTTGCCAGGGTTACTGTTCTGATTACTATAGCTTTATAGTAAGTTTTGAAATCAGGGAGTTTGAGTCCTCCAAATTTGTTCTTCTTTTTTAGTATTTTGTTGGCTCTTCTAGGTCTCTTGCTTTTACAGATACGTTTTATAATTGGTTTGTAGATATCTGCAAAATAGTTTTCTGGGATTTTGAATGGGAAAAACCATCTCGATAGGTGTTTGAATGTTCCAATCCATGAACATGGAATATTTCTCCATTTGTGTCGATCTTTGATTTCTTTCATTAGTGTTTTATAATTTTTAACATATAAATGTGTACATGTTTTATTAGATTTATATCTAAGTATTTCACTTTTTGTGATATTATAAGTAGTATTTTTAAAAAATTTTAAATTGTATTTATTCATTACTGAAATACAGAAAGGCAATTGACTTGTATACGAGGGGGGACCCAAAAAGCCCTGGAATTTATTTATAAAAAAATTGTGAGTTTATTCTCACATGTTTAAACTTCAGTCACCTTTAACATACTGATTGTTGCAATACACTTATTGAGATGGTTTTTCCACTGCTCAAAACAGTTTTTGAATTCATTGATTTTGATGCTTTTTAGTGCTTCTGCCATTTTTGTTTCACTTCTTTCACATTGGCAGACCATTTCCCTTTGAAAAGTTTTTTCATCCAGGGAAACAAAAATATCACTTGGGGTGAGATCAGGTAAATAGGGAGGGTGGGCATTTCAACTTTTAGTTGAAAACTGCTGAATACACAGCGTGCTGTAGGCAGCGGTGTTGTTATGCTGCATGTTGTTAGTATGAATTACCCATCATGAAATGTGCAAATGTGTTGAAAGAGTGTCCAAAAACAATTCACTGAAGCTGAGTGCAGCCTCTCATAATGCACGGTGGTACAGTGATGCAGATGTGTTTCTAGAACCCAGGTTGAGGAAGCCTGTACTATTAAGGCACAACTCTCCAGAAGATAATTCCAGGTTTTTGGTTCTCTTTTGTATATTAACCTTATATCCTGCAAACTTGCCATATTTGCTCATTTCCAGGAACTTTTTTGGTCACTCCTGCAGAAGTTTCTGTGTAAGCAATCATGGAATCTGTGAACAAGGGCAATCTCTTTTCTTCCTTCCCAACTTCATATGTATTTAATTCCCTTTTTGTCTTCTTGTCTAATTGCACTGGTTAGGACTTTCAGTACAATGTTGAATAGGAATGGTGAGAGGTACAACTTTGTCTTCTTCCTATTCTTAGTGGAAAATGTCCAGTTTCTTACAATTAAATATAACATTAGCTATAGGGTTTTTGTGGATGTTCTTTATTGAGTGAAATGTTCCCTTCTATTCCTAGTTTAAGAATTTTTATCAACAATTAATGTTGGATTTTTGAAATCATTTGGGATCTCAGAACCCGTTCCTGGCCTGACCTGTACTACCTGGAATGGGAGACAGCTGAGATGCATGATTGCAAGACAGACTTCAAATTCCATAAAGAGTGCAGGGACATTTTGGGTCTGATTTAAATACCATTCAGACTGCCTCATCAATGGTGCAGTAAGGTTTATGATGCTCTGTCATGATGGTTACTCTGCATCAGAATACTGAGGATAGTTTATTTCTCATGGGAAAGAGCATACATACTATAGATCAGCAGTTCTCAACCTGTGGGTCACGACCCCTTGAAACTGCATTAAAGGGTTGTGGCATTAGGAAGGTTGAGAACCACTGCTCTAGATCCTTGGATGACCAGGTCTGGGGGTAGTATGTAAAGAAGTAGGGAAAACCCCAGTGGTGCAGGATTGTCTATCTTGAGCTGCTATGGACTATGAGCAATTGCCAAAATGAGAAGATGTCAGGAAATGCATAATAAGATTGAGATATTTGAATAAATTTCATCTTTTTTTAGTTCTTAAAAAGAATTATTAATTATGAAGCATTTTAGAAATCATTCCAAAATAGCATTTTTGTTAGATTCATATAGATTTTTATTCAGTGATTTATATGATAAGATTTGCATTTAAAGACTTTATGCTTGTGCTAATTCTCTTTGTCTCCTGCACATCAGTGTAGTTGCAACAGCTGCACTCTAGCTGTGCCCTCATCTCTATGACAGCTGATGGAAAAGAAAGACAATCCCAAAACAGGGTCCTACTTAGTTCCAATTTTTGAGTTTGGGACTGAATACTCTGTTCTCTTATTTGTTTTCCTCCGGTAATTTCACTTATTAAGATGGGAAGGCAAATGATGAGACCTTAATGGAACTACTTTAGTTTTGACATAAATCAACTATTAGTGATAATAAAAATAAATATCGAAAATTATATACTTTGTAATTAAAGTCTTATTTGAAAATTTATTTGACCTGGGCCTTTTTCTGATTCATCTTTTATATTTATATTTAACTATCTACTTTTCCATTTCCTTGGAGTTTTGCTAGAGGACTAACTTGACAGTTTGGTAAAAAGGTAGCCATTTACTGTTAAACTTATAGTTATCATTGACATAAATAAATGAAGCAAGACGTAATGTAATTTGGTTTGGAATGTAATATGGCCCTTTTTACCCCTCAAAGGCAGAATTTGAAGTTTTATATTATCCTTAGCTAGCCTCATAGAAGGATTATATTCTGACTGGTTCACTCTATAGATAAAACTAAGGCTCAGAAAGAGGTTAAATGACTTGCTTACTTATCACACATGGCTATAAGCAGAAAGCCAGTAGAATCTTTGTTTGAGCCTCAGCACATTGCTGTTTGTACCATGCAATAATTCATTATCTTTTATACATGAATGCTGTCAGAAATGCTGAGGACAGTTTTTAATGAATCATATATATTAATGGACAACAGAATTACCAGATAGAAGACTTGGAAACTATAGTCATTAAGGCAGGATTGTAAGTACTCCCCAGGTAGAATATTTACCCCATTCAGTAAACTACATGAAGACCTTTTCACAACCTCACTCTCTGACCATTCTATTGTTTTTATCACACTGTGTCATAATGTACAAGTTAATGCTTACATCCACTGTCTAAGCTGAGAAAAAGTGAACAAATACTCTGTTAAACTGAGCAGAAACATAGCATTGCCAAAACATCACCAAAAAAACATAGTCAATATTTACATATAAAATATATTATGACCAACACACATATGGCCTGAAATATGGTTAAATCTAAGCAACTTTTAAAAACCCTGCCACAATAATTAACATACTAAAAATGTGAGAACATATTAAGTTCAAGGCACATGATCTGATTAACCGACTTTTTAACTGTGATTTATTCCTTCCACCTGTAATGCCCTATGTGCTGTTAATTTTTGTGTTTCCATTTGGTAGAGAACACATTATAAATGATGCAAAGAGAACTGGTGTTAATTTCTTTTATCCACATGGAGTCTTCACTATTTGAATATGGCAAACTATAATAGTAGTAGCAATAATAATTGTATTTAAAAATAATTATGTTGTTTATATGATAACATAAAAATATTTAAAACTAACTTTGATCAAATGACTATCATTTTCAAGCCATTGTTTTGCATGATTTCATTTTAATCCTACAGTGTAAGTACCATTACCTTTATTGTAGTTGATTATATAAATTCAAGAAATTAAGTAATTTGCTCAAGGTTAAAATCTTTTATATAAGGCAGAGAGCTGGGTTTTGAAGATAGGTCTGTTTGACTGACTTCAAACTCAATGTTATTTAATATGCTACTATATTTTAGCCTCCCAACAATTCTTAGTGGTAACTGGATCAGGTGCTATTATATGTGATCTACCTATCTGTCATTCTCTCTCTTTCTCTGTCTCTCTCGATGTATGTGTGTGTATATATATTTATACATATACATTTTTTGGCACCCCCAGTACATATATATACACACACACACACACATATATATACACACACACACACATGTACACACACACACATATATACACACACACACACACGTGTGTGTGTGTATATATGTGTGTGTATATATACGTGTGTGTGTGTGTGTGTGTGTGTGTGTGTGTATGTACTGGGGGTGCCAAAAAATGTATACACATTTTAAAGGGATGTTATCCATGTATTACATTTTGAAGTTGAATTGAATCATGGTAGCAATGTGTAGTATGACGTTCCCTCAAAGGTGTTGTTAATCAAATAAATGCTACTGTTATCGTGCAACAGGCAGAACAACCAATGGTTGTTGTTTGAGGAGTGCAAGATCATTTTGAAGTGGTATTTGAAATTTAAGAATACTATTTGGGTTTCCCCCACATTTGCCTGAATTAAACCCTTGACTTCTACTTTTGGGGGGTCTTAAAAGATGTGGTATACCATAGAAAACTGGCTACATTGGTGGTACTTTGAGAAGAAATTGAAATGGCATGTACAGTGATACAGGTGGACACTTTGGTCAGTGTTGCTCAAGCAGTAGTTCCCTGTAATCAGAAGTGTCTGGATGCTGATGGTAACCACTTGGAGCATCTCTTATAATTGCAGAAATCATATGTGACTTGTAAAAATATTTTGTTATCAATATATATTTTTACAATTTTAATACAGATTTTTTTCTTTCTTAAAATGTGTATATATATTTTTGGGACACCATGTGTGTACACACACACACACACACACACACACACACGAGCGCGAGGTCTGACAAGTGAAAAAGTGCTACATACCTCATTGCAATGGTCACCTTTGAAGTACTCCCCTTGGGAAGCTGTGCACTGAAACCAGAGCCTAGTTCACACTTCAAAGCAATTTTGGAACTCTTTCTGGAATGGCCACCAGAGCTGTTGTTTTATGACCCTTGATGTCCTGAATGTCAACAAAATGTCTTCCTTTCAATATTTTCTTTATCTTCAGGTAAAGAAAAAAAGTCATTGGGGGCCAGATCAGGTGAGTAGGGAGGGTGTTCTAATATTAGTTATTTGTGTACTGGCTAAAAATTCCCTCACACAGTGTCGTGTGAGCTGGTGCATTGTCAAGATGCAAGAGCCATGAATTGTTGGCAAAAAGTTGAGGTCATTTTCATCTAACTTTTCAATGCAGCCTTTTCAGCACTTCCAAATAGTAAATTTGCTTGACTGTTTGCCCAGTTGGTAGAAATTCATAATGAACAATCCCTCTGATATATATATATATAAAGGTTAGCAACATCATTTCGACTCTTGATTGGGACTGATGGGACTTTTTTTGGTCATGAATAATTGGCTGACTTCCATTGTGCACTTTTGACGCTTTGTTTCAGGGTCATATTGGTACATCCATGTTTCATCACCTGTGATAATATGGCTCAAAACATCATCTTACCTCTCCGGAAGGTCTTGGCAAACTAACTCTCTTTTGCTTTTGTTCATCAGTGAGTTCCTTCAGGACCATTTTTGCACATACTTTTTTCATACCAGGATTTTCAGTAAAGATTTTCCTAACATTTTCCTTATTGATGTTTACTTGGTCTGCTATGTTTTTCACAGTGAGCCAATGATTTTGATGCACAGTTCAATGAATTCTTGCAATGTTTTCATCAGTTTTATTCGTTACTGGCCACCCTGACCTCTCTTCATCAGTGACACTTTCTCTCCCCTCAGAAAAATCTTTAATCTATTTGTACACTGTCATTTTCTTTATGGCATTATCCCTATAAACTTGGAACAATACATCCCTGATTTCACTTCCACTCTTGCCAAGTTAAACAAGAAATTTAATGTTTGTTTGTTGCTCTAATTCAAGCTTCAACATTCTTGTGATGGCACACAAAAACATGCAACAATAATGAATGCCACTCAGCAGACACCATCACACGTTGACACAAACACAGCTGTGAGACAGATATACCAAGGTTATGATTCCTTACTGAGTTGTTTGTACAGTGCTGCTAACTTAAGTGCATGGTGGCATGTTTGGGAACTTAATTGTCAGAATATGAATACACACACACACACACACACACACACACACATTCTGACAATTAAGTGAGAAAGAAAGGGAGAGAGGGAGTGAGGGAGGGAGGGAGATTTTTAACAAATTGGTTCACATAATTATGAAGGATGATAAATTTGAAATTTGCTTGGCAAGGCAACAGGCTGAAGATTCAGGTGAGAATTGATTTTACAGCGTCAAGTCTGAAGGCTGGAGATTTAGGCAGGGTCCCTTTGATGGAGTTTGGGAACAGAAATTTTTCTTTCTCAAGAAACCTCAATCATTGCTCTTAAGGCCTTCAACAGATTGGATGAGGCCAGCCCACTTTATGGAGACTAATCTGCTGTAATGTCAACTGATTTAATTGTTAATCATATTGAAGAAGTACCTTTACAGCAACATCTAGACTATTGCTTGACCAAACAACTGGTCACTGTATCCTAGTTAAGTTGATACATAAAATTAACTATCACAATATGAGAATTTCAAATCTCTGAGTAGGATGCTGTGGTAGGCAGCAGATAAGGTGCTTTTCAATGATTCCTGCCTCCTACTATTCATGCCCTTTTGTAATCCTCTTTGACTGTGTGCTAGACCTAGTGGCTCACTTCTAACAAATAGAATAATGCAAAATAAGGGGATGGCCCTTCAGACATTAGGTTACAAAAAGACTATGGTTTTTTGCCTGCTAACTCTGAGAGAAGCCAACGTCTGTATTGTGAGCTGCCTAATGGAGAGGCTCTTGTAGCATGGACTTGATGTCTTCAATCAACATTCATGGAAGACCTTATGCCTACCAATGTGAGTGAGCTTGGGAGCTGGTCTCCTTGAGGTGATTGTAGCCTTGGTGAACAACTTGACTGTACCCTTATGAGAGATCCTGGGCCAGAGGCAGTCATTTAATCCACACCTCAATCCTTGAATCACAGAAAAAATGAGATAACGAATATTAATTGTTTTAAGCTGCTAAATTTAGGGGTACTTTGTCATATAGCCCAAGATTACTAATAGAAGAGCCATCATTGTCTTTCTTGTTAACTAGAGATGTGTCTAAGAGGGATACCTTTTTCCTTCCATGGATTTTTAGTGAGGTTTTGTTGTTGGATGTAGAGATGCTATTGACAGATAATAGGATAAAGAACATTTTGCCTTATTGGGTTTTAACCAGGAATTAATTACTAAGTCTAGGACACTTGATATGTACTCAATGATCAGTTTTTAAAGAGTAGAAATATGAACCCAGCAAAATTAATAATAGTTAAGACAGGCTATGAAATAACATTTCTGAATATCTTTACATGCTTATTTCTGTTCATTTTTTCCTCTTCCTAGTAAAACAATCTGAGTGATCCAAAATACAATGACAAATCAAAATCATCTCCTTATTAAAATTCAGCTTTTCTCCATATACTTGGAGAATTCTCCCATGCATGCCATAAATTAATTGGAGGATATTCAATTAGATTATTTTTCACAACCAAGTGATTTTCTCAAGGGTGAACATGCCATTTGAGACTCTACTCTTGTCTCAGGTGCATTTCGAACCCATTTATACGAAGAGAATTTATGGAAAAATATATACAAGGTTCCTGGGCCTGATTTTGGCAATCAGCTGGTCTGATTTGGATGCTCAAATCTGTAACAGCAGATTTCAGCAATGGCCCATGGATTTAACAAAATGCATTTGGGACACCCTATTTTAATTTCATTTGGGTGGTAGGATGCACAGTTTTAAAATGATCTGATGTTCGAATTATTTCTGGGTTTCTCACAATGGGACACACCGGCTTTTAAACATTCCTATGATAAAAGCTGTAAGGAAGGCAGCAGCTCAACAGTAAATAGCTTCAGGATTTTTTGAGCCAACTCAGAGAGTTATGTCAAATATCATTTTTTTATCTGTTGGGAGAAGCAGTCTAATGATAGTTAATGATTCCAGAAAGCCCATAACTTTTGACATTATCCCAGATGTGAGGTCACAAAAATTTGGTTTTGTGACACACTGATGTATCATGGCAATTGTGAGATATAACACAAATACAGTTGTCCTTTATCATGATTAAATATTAACACCTATATATAACTTCTTTTAAATTATTTAGAATGGTTTCGTATGTATCTCTATATTAATGGTACATTTCGCCATATTCTTTAGAGATGAAGAGAAATGCTTAGAAGTAGATCTGGGAATTGCATGGAACTCTTAGCCTGCTATGTATTTTCATAGCTATATTATTAATATATGTCATGCTTTTTAAAATATTAATTCATTTATTTGCCAAATATTTATTGAGTACATAAAATATAGTCAACATTGTTTTGGGTGCTATAGATACAGTAGTGAACAAGACAAGCAAGGTCTTTGATTCTCATCGAACTTAACTTTCTAGAAGAAAGAATCTAACTGTACAAATGAATGAGTAAAATTACTTCAATTATTGATATGGTATTATTAGGTTCTTGTTGCTGCTATGGTCAATTACCACAAATTCTTGGCCAACGGGTTTATTCTCTGAACTTGGTAGTTTTGTCCTCTGGACTTGTGACTCTGCTCTCTGAGTAATCCTTCCTTTTTCATAAAGGGTGGCAAGTGTTTGCAGTTCAGTAATTTTATCAACCTGTTTCATGCCTTTAGAATTTTGGGAGAAAAATATTGGAATTAAGGATGAATTCTGGGTTTGAGTCTTAAGTAGCAATGCTTTTTAATAAAAGAGAATAATAAGAAAAATAAGAATAATAAGAATAATAATAAGAATAATAAGAAAGTTGGGGTTGTTGAAAACCAATAATCAAATATGTTATTTCTATCAGATATTCAAGTGAAGATGCCAACTCTCAGGTTGGAGGTTGGATATTTGATACAGAAGTTAACCTCAATAGAGGTTAGAAGAGAGTGATAATTCTAAAATTTAAGTCAGATCAGAACACTCCCTGCTAAGGACCTTCTAACAGCCTCTGTTTCCTTAGAGTCTTCACCATGGTTCATAGGCTGTCAGAGGCCAATCCTCTATTAGCCTTCTGATTTCATTTCGTGCGCTTTTACCCACTTGCTCTAGTCATGGTGGCTTCCCTCATCAATTTATTTAGGTCTCTGCTCAAAAATTACTTCATCAGAGGGCCCTTCTCTGGCTACTTTGCTAAAATAGCATCTTTCTCAGTTGTTCTCCATTCTTTAACATTGGTTTATTTTTAAAATTGCATTGACTCCCCTGACCATGTTTATGCATGTGTGTGTGTGTGTGTGTGTGTGTGTGTGTGCGCGCGCGCGCGCGCATTGATTCATCTCTCTAGATTCCAGGATGTAAAATCCATTAAAGTAAGATGTATTTGTCCACTGCTATAGACTTATAACCTACGTTAGTGCTTGACACGTGCATTTAATTATTTATTGAAATTAATGTTAAAGAGATAGGATTTGGAAGAATAATTGAACACAAAGATTATGAGTGAGGAAGAGATTGCATTTAGGTGATTTATTGATGTTACCACTTAGATGAATACTAGAGGAGGAAAACATTCTGGGGAAAATGATAAATGCACTCTTGGACATAAGCTTAAGATATCTTTAGACATCCAAAAGGAGAAAAATGAATGATTCTGAAGGTCAGAATGAGAGTTTGTGGAGGAGATATAGATTAGGCCATGTGATTTGGGTAATGGTTGTACCCATGGAAGTGGTTGAGAGAAAACAGGAGATAAAACATATTACTGTATTTTTGCATGCGTAATGTGCTCCCATGTGTAATGTTTTTGGCCCGAACTTTCAGGAAAAAATATTTGGTTTTAATTTTTTAATTCAAATTTTTATTTGTTTTTATTTAGGTCTTTGTTTTTTGTATTATAAAGAAATTTTAGCATTTGTTTTTTAATATATTTTGGTCCAAGAAATTTCATGTAACAAATAATTAGAAAACACAAGAATGGATATAAGGTACAAAAACTTTTATGTATAAACTTTTTATATATATAAAAAAACCTGATTATCATATTTCAGGGTATTATTTTGCATAAGGATATTGTTACTGATTTCTAGAGTTACATTTTTAACTCATAAGCATAAATAAAAGAATTAAAAACATTTATATATACTCGGAATTAGTACTACCCATATATAATGCACTTCCTTATTTTTCCCACACAAATTTGGGCAAAAAAAAGTATGTGTTATACATCGCAAAATATGGTAATTAAATTCGTGGTCGAGAAATATCTACTTTCAAACAGTATGCAGAGCCTTCAAAAAACTAAAACTAGAACTACCAAATGCTGCAGCAATCTCAATTCTTGGTATTTATCCAAAGAAAATAAAATCAGGGTCTTGAAGAGATATCTGCACCCCCATGTTCATAGCAGTATTATTCACAGTAGCCAAGACATGGAAACAACCTGTGCATCCATATAAATATTATTCATTTATAAAAAAAGAGAGTAGTTCTTTAAAGTTCTTACCACAAAAATAAATGAAAACTATATGAAGTGACAGAGGTGTTAACTACCTTAGTGTGGTAATCATTTTGCAGTATGTGTGTCAAGTCATCACATTGTATACCTTAAACTTACACAATGTTATATGTCAATTATATCTCAGTAAAGCTGAAAATAAATAAAATAGCCTCATAAAACATTTCCATTTTAAAAAAAGAAATAGCTAATTTGTGTCCCACATCTTCTGTTTCAATAAACGTTATAGGAGAGATTCTAGCTAAAATAACAGCTCACAATTATTTCCTATCACAAATCACCTACTCTGTGCCAATTCCAATGTAGTGCTTTCAAATATTTCATTTAATCTTCTTAACATTGGTATAAGATATTTATTCCTATATTTTACAGATAAAGAAAACAAACTTATCAAGGCATTCTCTAAATTCTACTTTTCAGACAGGAATAAGGTTTTTGCGTGAATTGGTAATCTGTTTCAACGTGGTATGTTTGTGGACTTTTTCTTTCTTGGTGTCCCAGTGCTCCATATTGACATTTTATTAGCATTTAGTCAAGTTTAGTAAATATTGAGTATTTGCTTTGTGCTAGGCAATGTAGTAGAAATGGTATGTATATGAAAAAGAACAAGTATTTATCCTCAATGAGTTCACGGCCAAGAAATGTGATGGTTATTAAGCCAGCAGTATGAAACTCTAATCACGATAAGTTATATTGTATCCTATCATAGAAATATGCTCAGGATGTTAATAAAGTGCAAAACTGACACACCTAATATGTGCTGTAGATGTAGGAAAAGTTGGGGAATGTTTCTTAGAAGTTGTTAGACTTTTTGTGAAATTTTAGTGGTGAATAGACTTGGCTAGGTAAAGAAAAGGAAAAAAGGGCATTCTAAATATAAAGAGAGGAGTCTAAATGAAATCATGGAGGTCTGAAACAAGGTGTTAGGGGCAAGAAACTCCAAAAAATTTAGTTCCTTTTTCTTTGAATTTTACATAAATTCAATATTCTTTTTCCTTTTTCAGCTGGAGTGTCCCAAGTAAAGCTACTAAAATAGTTGGTTTATACTTCCATCCAGGGCAGAACATGAATTGTGAGCAAGAAGGAAGCAAGGCTGAATGGAGTTGGAAAAATAGTGCTGAGTGTAAGGACAGCAAAGACTCAAAGCTTTGAGGAGGAGAGCAGGACAAAGTGACTGGAATAAGGCTGATGAAATGGTTCATAAGTGAGGCTATGATGTGGTGCCTGGCACAGAGTTGGGGGGGGGCAGCTTAAAATCTCAAGGACTGGGCAGAAAGGAAGCTAGTCTGGTACCTAAAATCACATTATCCTCCTGGGCAAATTAGAACTTTGTATAGAAATTTATTTATGACAAGTATAACCAGATTGAGGAGGAATACATTTTTTACCTGTTCTTAAAGCTCCCCCAAACCCCACCTATTGGAAAAGACAACAAGGAAATGATTTAGAAATCAAAAGTAGGACAGCAGGCCTAATATCAATTAATATCTCATGCACTAAGGAATTCTCCTGATAGATAAATACCAAGATGTTACAAAGAATAATATTGGATAATAAGATAAAGGTAATGACAGGAACATACATCTTCCTAGATGCAAAAGATATTAATCAGGGACCAGGAGAGAATAGGTAGCATGCTTAAGGCCTCTCTTTCTCTCTTTAGGAATTATCAGGAGGAAATGTTGCAAATTTCATATAGTTGAACAACTTGAGTTCTGAAGAGAGAAGAAATAATTTACTCAGTTCCAAGCAGATGCTAGTCATACAGACATTTTCATATTAGATAAAATCTTATGATCATCACATGGATTGAGCTATGTCCTGATGAGGAAAGGGATATCCAGAAATGTTGACCTCTGGTCCAAATTTCAGAGTTGACATACAAATATGAGTCTGTTTACTTTTGAATAGCATATTTTCCCTACCATACTGCACTCTCCACTGGAATTATAAATCTTAATTAAAAGTAATTCAGAAGGATCACAGGAGAATGCACATTGAAAATTGGGAAAGTGGGTACAGGAATTTAGAATTTAGAAGTGACCCGTGAAATCACTACGGCTATGCTCTGATCCAGGACTGTTACTGACCCAGCTGTCAGTGACAAATTATCTCCCCTCTCTGGGCTTCAGTTTAAACAACAGTTTTCAACAACAAAAAATGCCAAGAATTTCTTTTTAGCTGAGAATCCAGCCTTTGGTGGCAGGTTTGTTAGGTTGGTGGAAAGTTAGCTTTTGCTGAGAAGAGAAGCTATCTTCACCATTTCTGCCTGCCTTCATTTAGGAGTCAGATTCCTGGCGCTCAGACGCTCAGAGCTCCTTGTGGTCTGCACTTTTCCAGCTCTACTTGCTATAGAACCTTGTTTCTTCATGTTTCATTGTGGATTATCATCAAGCTTACTCTCTAATGGTTATGAACTGAACAATTTCAATATGTGTTTGTGGGTGGGAGTGGTTTCCCACACCAACAAGCAATTCTTCTACACCAACTGGGTGTCCTACAATTCATCTCCATTTTCACACTATCTACCAGGTGTTGGTATCAGATTCCATAGGTTAAGGGCTCAGTCCCACAAGACTTCCTTCAACTTCAGATGCCTATCATAAGTCCAGCTTGTTAACTGTGCTTCTGACCAACCAGCTGTAAATGAGAGGTTCCCATGACCCCCTCCTTTGATCCTGTTAATTTTCTAGGTGGCTCATGTAACTCAGAAAACCCATTTACTCACTAGACTACCAGTTTATTACAAAGAACTTTAAAGAATCAATAGCCAGCTGAAGAGATTTATAGGGCAAGGTCCTTAAAAAAGGAGTTTCTATCCTGGTTTGAGGCTCCACATGATGGCATGTGGAAATGTTCTGTTCATGAACATGGAAACTCTCCAAATCCCTTCCTTTTGGGTTGTGGCTTCATTACATAGGCATAATTAATTCAATTATTTGACATTGGCCATTGGTTCAATCTCTAATGCAGGCTTGTCCAACCCATGGCCTGTGGGCTGCATGTGGCTCAGGGCGGCTTTTAATGCAGCGCAACACAAATTCGTAAACTTTCTTAAAGCATCATGCAAATTTTTTTGTGACTTTTTAAAAATTTTTTTATTTTAGCTCACCAGGTATTGTTAGTGTTAGTGTATGGGTGGCCTAAGACAATTATTCTTCTTCCAGTGTGACCCAAGGAAACCAAAAGATTGGACACATCTGCTCTAACCTCTCTCCCCTTCTCAGATATCACAGGGTGTAACTGAAAGTTCCAACCTCATTTCTGGGTTGGTTCCCCTGGCAACCAGCCCTAATCCATAGGTGCTTTTCAGAAGTCATTAGCAAAAACCCAATTGAGGTAGGAAGGGGGATGTTATGAATAACAGGACTCCCATTTCACCTGTACAGCTCTGAAGCAGTTTCAGGGACAGAGGACAAAAGGCCAAATATTATAATGAAAGATGCTTCTGTTGTTCTTATTGATCAGAAATTTGCAAGGCTTTTGGGAGCAGTGAGCCAGAAGCTGTAGACAAAGACCAAATATATATAGAGACATTATTTGGTGTAAATGATAAAATATATATTTCTTAACAAATCACAATATCTCACTTCCCCTCTCAGGGCACGGTCTCATTTGGTAGGACCTTCTAATGCCTGAACACAGAAAGATGAATGGAAGGGGACACAGCAGGAGCAAAGACACAGAGAAGGGCTTGTGAGTTTCAACAGTGCCGTGAGGGCCCTTTGACTGTTGTTTTTATCTTTCAGCACAAGCAGTACTTTTTGAATTTGAAGACTAGAAAGGCTATGTAAGTGGTTCAGGCACTTCCCATTTAGAAGCCCTAGCAGTTTTTAGCAGGTCCCTTTCTAACAGAGGTAGGCACTGTTTCTGAGAGCATATAGAGCAAATTCCGTTGTTTTCTGTACTGAATCCTGGATTCATTTGAATAGATAAACTGGTGTGCTTTTTGTTTGTTTTTTCTTTTTAATTTTTTATGTCTGTTCAAAAGGTACAATGTGGTAAATTCATTCCTAGATCTGTGATTCCAGACATGATCCTCTAGAGCTCAATCCCTGCAGTAAAATCATGAGGAGGCTTGGATACCTGTCATGAGGCACAAACAGCCCCCCAGAGAAGTCATACATGATGCCATCCCATGTAACGCAGAGAGAAATGACTCCGAGGTTCTCCTAGAAAAAAGGGTAGCATGATGTGTGTGATATACCAGTGTGTTATGGTGTAACAAAAACCGGGTCAACTTTATGAATATGTACCAGGATATAGTCATTCCAAAACCAGTCAATTAAAAAAAGAAAAGAAAAGAAAAAGGCAGTCTGCAATGGCAGGCTCTATATTTTGGCGTCTATTCAAAAACCATTCCCGGACTAGGCGAGTGGGGTGGGGAAGAGTGTCAGCATCTGTCCATTGTTCTGTTAAGGACTGCAAGCAGGTGTCAGTATGTAGGCTGAACTAGATCTATAGGGAAGGGTGTGGAGCTTTGTTTGATGCCTTCAATTCATTTTGGCAACTTTATACAGTGTCATATTACTAAGCACCTCCTGACTCTCTTTAAAAGGAATGCCCTGCTGGAAGTCATGTTTCAGTTGGCTGAGGACACAGAAGGTAAGGAAATGCAAGCAGTGAATTCTGTGGACTAGTTTGGGTGAATTGTATAATAGTTTGTCAAGTGTAGAGTGTTTCAGGGTCAAGGGAGTATCATTTTGTCCTTGTTGTTGGAATTAATTCGAACACTATTGTAAGCAGAACGAACACAGTATGGTTTCAAAGTGGAAAATTCCTTTGGAAAAGAGACTGAAGATGCAGATAGAACACAATAAAAAGTATTCTAGAGGAAGGCAGCAGGTAATGAATTTTGTTTTAAAAGGAGGACACTTCATTGACTGGAGAAAAGGAAATGAAGATGGTGGTAGATATAGACATTGAAACATGTAAATATTTTACACAATTACAACAAAAGTAAAGCAGAAAAAAGTAAAGCAATTTTCAAAGCTGAAAATTTGAACTAATTATCAGATTGGTTGCATAATCATAAATAAAAAGATAAATTCAAATAATTACAAAACATACATTTTGATATATGCTAAGGATAAAAACAATTGCTTTAAGTTTAAGAAATCCTAAACTGTTTTTTTCTGTTTTATTATTGGTCATAAAGCAATAAGTGGTGATTTTGTTAATAACTTAGCAACCAAGGTTTTCAACATAAGATTAAAGAAAGGGAAACAAAAAATAAAAGATTTTAAGAAAAATTTCTGTAATTTTACATTTGAATTGGAATTATCAGCACGAATTTCTTGTTTATTATTCTCTTAAAAATGCTTTTTTCTTAGCTTTGTCTACTTAAAAAAAAGGCTTGCAAGTGATAAAGGAAAACCCACCTAGCAATGACCACTTCTGGTGCTTATTAGTAATCTTAGAATCTCTAAACACTATTTCTCATGCAAGAAAACCAGGAACTAGGATTTGGATCTGGGGAAGGAAATATACACAATGAACTTGGCAAATTTTATTGTTCCAGAAAATAAGGAAGCTCTCAGAAAAATCCTAGGGATGTTTAAAAAACATCCTGGATTTAGTTAAAAGGGGCTCCCACTGGCTAAAGATGGAATAATTTAAACATTCAAGGGAATAATGACTGCAATGAATTGAAACACATCACACTTTATCTCTCACATATCTCTAGTAGTACCCCAGATTGGGAATACCTGTTGGCATTTAGATTGGCAACAGCGACCTTTTTGTTGACAGTGCACATAAAGATAGTTAAAATCTTATGGGGTCCAGGATCAACATAAAAGGAAAGAGCTCTGGGAAGAGACCAACAGGTAGAAAAGGAAGAAGTAAATATAATACAGATTGTAAATCTCTATGAGTTTCAAGTATAATGGAAGGGAAAAATGAGAATATGAGAGAGAGGGGTAAGAAGTCATGCTCAGGATAGAATATTGAAGCAGGTGACTTCTAGGGTGGAACAGATCTGCAGATACTATTTATTGTATGTCCCTGTGCATTAGGGGCTGAAGTTCAAAAGACGTGAAGGCATTGGAATGAAGGAGGCTTAAGGTTACAGCTGCAGTTTTAATGATTCAGTTATGTGAAATTCGAAATTTCCAAGGATGAAAGCAGAAGCTGTGGTAGAAAGAAAACTGTACCATGGAATCTAGAGGCTTCATTGAACAAAGAATTTTTAACATGTAGTAAGTTGATAGTGGTGAGTAAAGGAAGAAGTGAGTTGTCATTAGTTTCAAAACGTGAGGAATTTTGACTGAAAGGTGGAATAATTAAGATCTGGAAATGGCAATGGGAAATTAGGAGAGTACCAAAACCCTCCTGAACCCACGTGTGTGTGATAAGAAGTGCTTGAGTAGTGTTCTAGATATAGAGAGACAAAGAAGTTCTCAGGTGAGGCAAAGCCTTAAGAGTGAGATAGGTAACAGTGTCCATTAAAAAAGATGAACTCAGAACTTTTTTTGTTTTCTTTTTTACAGCAGAAGGTGGTGTAAAGTGAAATGATTGGAAATGTGGAGAGAGAATCTATCAACAAAAAGTATGGAGAAGTATGGAAGGTAGGAGATAATTAAGTGAATTTCAAGATTAAGAGGCACATTTGGAATTGAACCTGTATCGTATTTGCCTTCCCTGTATGGCGATATTTATGAGTACTTTTATTACTATCACACCACTCACGTCCAGATTGGAAACACTGTGGCATTACTATATGGTTCCTCTGTATTAGTCTAAGCATGGCTTCCTGTTTCTCCTGTTTCTTAAAATGCAAAAGGCAGTGGTAGAATTTACTCAACAAATAGAAAGAACTCTTTACATTTGCATTAGATATATTCTTAGACTTCTGTAAATTCTTTAGTACCAGTTGAGAATGTGGTTTGCTTTGTAAAGAAGCTACATATCTACACATGGAGAAAATCAAAGGTGATTTTAAGATGAGGACAGTGTTAAACACCCTACAGTTGAATGAGCATTTCCATGATTCAAATTACTAATGAAGTCACCGTTGTTTTGAATTACTCTTAAAATTCTACTATTAATTCAGAATTACAAGGGCTTAATGGCATTTTTGAGAGATTCATAGTAATACATGCTAATTTATATATGAATACAATAAGCAATAACTAATCTAAGAATTTGAAATTCCCCACAGTTCCAGAATAGACCTTAATTGCTTTGTTGGCTGGCTTGAAATTCTTACTAGTTTTTTAATTCTACTTTTTTTCCGGAAAGTATTTCAACCATTACATCTTTCAAGCATCTGTTAATGTGTCATTTAAAGACATTCAGAGATTTAATACAATTTTGGATTAGAAATGAACCTTAAAATTCCTGTAGCCCAATGGTCTCTTACCTCTTAGTAATACTCTTCTTATAAAAATAACTTATATACATGAGAGACTCACAATAAATCTGTAAAGTAAGTAGAATCAGGATTAGCTTTACAGATGGGGAAACTGAGGATCAGATGGGGTAGGCAATTTCCCCAGCTGGGGGTTGAGACTCAAAAATCAGTACTTCTGATGACTTTATCTTTTTCTGGCACATTTTTTCTATTAAAGGATTCCATGGTTGGAAGAGAAAAATTATTTCTTGAGCAATATGTAGGAGAGCGAATGAGGTTAATTGGTTATAAGCCTGTCATTTTGTTTACTATACAAGCAGTGAATGATGATGGGATGAGCACAGGACTTTAGAGTAAGGAGACTTAAAGGTAAATCCCAGACCAGCTTTTTGACTCTGGGAAAGATATTTAACCTCTGCTTCCTATGGTGAATGGGAATAATACTTGCTTGAAGAAATTTATCAAATAACTTTCTGTATGTTACAGTGCTTGGGAATGACAATGAATGATTGGAATACTTAATATTGTTGTTGTTGTCCTTGTTAGTCATAGCAGAAAGCACATAGGTTCCAAACAATTCTCCCAGTACTCTTTCCTATGTGACCAAGAGACCAGGAGCTTAATTTTGGAAGAGCTGTCTGGAAGAAATGCAAAATGAGTTCCGGAAAGCCAGTTGGAATTTAATAATGCATGAAAAATACACCAAGGGGAGGAAGGAACCAATTAGGAAGCAATTAAGGAGATTGCAATTACAATGCATCTTAATAAAGTCCAAACAATATTAGCCTGCAAATATAGAAGACAGGCTAGTTACCTGTGGAAGAAAAAAGGAGTGGAAATAAGGAAAGTTCATGAGGCAGATACTATGAAAACAAAGAACAGGAAAGGAAAAAGTAAAACTACATTCTACTGTCTTCTCTGCATATCCAAATCCCGATCATCCTTCAAGAATCTATATTTAGGCCACTCCTCGAAGGACTTATGTTCAGCACTGTTATTAAATTCTTGGTCTTCCTTCACAGTTTAAAAAGCTAACCCTGATAATTCCCTAATAGGAAGTACAAATGGTTAGTGAATTCTTAAAAAATGATAAACTATCTTAGAAAGCAAGTAAGTGCAAATTAAAAGAATTTAATATCCCCCTTTGCTTTGAAAATTAGAATCGATTTTTAAGCATCATTTGCATGCTCCCTGTTCACATTTGCATTTAGGAATCTCGCTCAACATTGAGCAGCTATTTGGGGAGCAGTGCTGCCTTGGTACATGGCTGTCAAACACCTGTGCTGTAGAGAAAGGAGCTCTGGCAAAGAAATAAGGAGACTGAACCAATTAAGGCCCCAGCTCTAACAATGGAGTCATGAGAACCTTCAGGGTTTTAGTAAAAAAGTATCAAGTTCATACATATGAAAGAGTTTTAAAATCTAAGTGTTATTATCATCCCAGTTAAAAAAAGAGTAACCTAATTGAGCAATGTTAGATGCTAATGGTTGCAAAGAAAATAAGAGAATGGTGGGTTTACCTAAAATTTGTTAATAGTGACAGATAATGAGAAAATTTTCATTTATTTCAAAGATGTACATTCCTTTTGTATTTTAAAATGGCATTGTACATCAAAAATTTGGTCACGATATTTGAAGTCAGCTTTAAACAAGCTACATAAGTTTTTATTAAATTTTGTTTTTATTATTTGGAATATTAGTATTATTTCCTCAATCACTTATTTAAAACCTTTAGATGTGTCCAGACCCAGAGAGATACGGTTGGTTGTTGATCTGGTTTCCCAAAGACTTAGACTCTGTACCTTATTATTTCTGTGTTATTTAGATATGCATGGTATTTTATTGTTTACCTTCTTTTAATTTTTGCTGTCAACGTAAGAAACGCTCAAACCTGTGGAGAATTTTAGTGAGTTTATTTGAGCCAAACTGATGACAGTTGCTGGGAAACAAAATCTCAATGGATTAAGAAATTGTTTTGGAGAATGGCAGTTTTGCAGCCTATTTTTATACATTAGAATCAAAGGAGGAGATAGATGTAAGGAGGGTCACGTGAAATCCACTGGTGGTCAATTAATGGGGTGGGAGAAAGCAAAGTGGGGAAATCTCGGGTTGGCTAAAAAGTGAAATGGAGACACGCATACTTCTTTTACATTTGTGGGTACATGATAGTTAATAATTAACATATCACATGGAGATGATATTGGGGATCAAAAAACAATAAGAGATTTTATGGTCTCCTGCTCTGGTGTGGTGAATTGTGCCCTGAGGGGTCTGGAAAAAGGTATTACTCTGACAATCCAAGGGTATGTTATCTTAGATGCAAAAAGACAATAGGCTCACTTAAGGTAAGACTGACCTTTGTCAACAAAGCTACAGGCCCAGATGTGACTACCCATCATGACCTACTTTCACTTTGGAATTTTTATGTTCAGATTGTCCTACAAGTCCTGATGTCCCCTGAACTTGTCAGGTTTAGTACTCTTTAGCTCAGCTTATTTGAGATCAGATGAGACCAGGTGTGTTCAGAGTGGAATGGCTTTAGACTGCTCAGCTTATTTGAAAATGCAAAGAAAAATACTGATTTTAATGTTAGAAGCAAGGACGTACTGTTTATCATTTTGCAAGGTATTTTGCAATTTTGGGAAATTTTTGTGAAGGTAACGTGGATTACCAGCCTTCTTCTTTTTATTAAAAAAATTTATTCTAGAAAGATATGAAATTTGTGTGCATATAAATGATTGGGGTGCTTATATAATGCCTACTATCAAATTATAATTTTAAGTATCATTGATAATTTTTCTTAGTGAGGCTATCAGCATTCCTTTCTCCTATGTTACTCATTCTTCCAAATGGGTGTGGTGAAGCTGGCTTGTACTGGAGAGGAAGCTTATTGTCCAAATCTCGACTTCACTTCCATGATGTCGTATTGGGATGCCATGATGGGAATATGTGTGTCGTGGTAATTGGTAAATGCCACAAATCAGGCATTTTTTTGGGGGGAGGAGCTGGATGTTAAAGTTTTACCAATACTTACAAACCCTAATCCTTGTCATTTATGCTTAACATTAGGGTGAACATTCAGTCATCATACTGTACCTGATATTATTCATTCTGCAAAGAGTCTTTTTCTAAATTTTGAAATTATAGTTGTCATGCAATCTTATATTAGCTTCAAGTGTACAACATAGTTATTAGACATTTATATAACTTATGAAGTGATCACCCCAATAAATCTGGTACTTATCTGACACTATACATAGCTATTACAATATTACTTATTATAAAAAGTATATATGCTATACTTTACATCCCCATGACTATTTTGTAACTACTAATTTGTACTTTTTAATCCTTTTTCACTTCCCTCTCATCTGGGAACCATCAAAATGTTCTCTGTACTTATGAGTTTGTTTCTGTTTTGTTTGTTTATTTTAGTTTTTGGATTCCACATACAGGTAAAATCATATGGTTTTTGTCTTTGTCTGAGTTACTTCACTCAGCACAATACCCTTTCAGTCCATCCATGTGGCAGATGGCAGTTTCATTATTTTTTAATGGCTGAGTAATATTCCATTGTATATATGTACCACTTCTTTATCCGTTCATATATTGGTAGATACTTAGTTTGCTTCACATTTTGACTGTTGTAAATAATGGTGCAATAAACATATAAATACATATGTCCTTTTAAATTTGCGGTTTGGGTTTCTTTGGATAAATACCCAGAAGTGGAATTACTGGGTTCTTCTTTGTCTCTTGTTAAAGCCTTTTTTAAAAAGGTCTATTTTGTCTAGTGTAAGTATTGCTATCCCAGGTTTTTTGTTTTTTTTTTCCATTTTCATGAAATATATTTTTTTATTCCTTTACTTTCAATCTGTGTATCTTTTGATATGAAGTGAGTGTTTTGTAGGCAGCGTATGTAAGGGTCTTGTTTTCTCATCCATTCAGCTACCCTATTTTTTTATTGGAAAATTTAATCCATTTATTTTAAAAGTAATTGTTGATATGTAATTATTGTCATTTTATTATTTATATTTTTTATCTATGTTTTTTTCTTCTTAATGAAGTCCCTTTTACATTTCTTATAGTATTAGTTTGGTGATGGTGAACTCTTTTAGTTTATTCTTATCTTGGAAACTCTTTAACTGTCCTTCAATTCTAAATTCTAAATTACTCGGTAGAGTAATCTTGGTTGTAGGATTTTGCTTTTTATAACTTTGAATATTTCATACCAGTCCCTGCCTGCCTGCAAAGTTTCTGTTGAGACATCAACTGACAGTCTTATGGGAGTTCCCTTGTAGGACACTAACTGCTTTTGCCTTGTTGCTTTTAAAATTCTCTTTTTCTTTAATCTGTGGCATTTTAATTACGTGTCTTGGTGTGGGCTTCTTTGGGTTTATCTTGTTGACTCACTGCACTTCCTGGGTTAGGGAAGTTTCACCAGGTTAGGGAAGTTTATCATTGCTATTTTTCAAATAGGTTTTTAATTACTGCTCTCTCTCTCTCTTCTCCTCTGGTACCCCTATGATGCAAATATTGGTATGATTGGTGTTGTCCCAGAGGCACCTTAATCTGTTTTCATTTGGGGGTGATTTTTTTTTTCCTTTCCTTTCTTTTGTTCTGATTGGGTGTTTTCTGCTGCCTTATCTTTTAAATAGTACATCTGATCTGCTTTATTTAATCTACTGTTGTTTTTCTCTAATGTATTCTTTATTTCAGTTATTGTATTTTTCATTTTTTTTTTTTTAATGTTTCTATCTTTGTTTCCCATCCCTTTGAATTTCCTTATAATCAGTGTTTTGACTACATCTGGTAGATTGCTTGTCTCTATTTTGTTTAGTTCTTTTACTGGAGCTTAATTCTATTCTTTCATTTGGAGCATTTTTCTTTGTGTGGGAAAAATGAAGTAACTCAGGCTCTCTCACTAAGCTTCCACCAGAATGATGCGCACCTGTTATATAACCATGACTTGCACTTTCTCATGTGGCAGCCATTTGGTTGTTTATGTGCCTTATGAGCTCACTTTTTGGCTGCTTGACACTTTTGTTCTCCTTATATAAGGGGATGGACTTCTCTAGGAGGTAGAGCTGCTACTTCTCCCACCTATGGTAGAGTGGCCTCACTCTACAGTATGTGTCCTGTAGTGTCCAATTGCACAGTCTCTCTGGTCACCTAAGCCTGATGCTGCAGGTATGTTCCTTGTGTGAGTTGTGTGTGCCTTCCTATTGTAATTGAGCCTTGGTTGCTGTTTGCATGTCATGGAAGGGCTTGACTCTCAGGCTGAATGGTTGTGAGGACTGGCCATGACTACAGTGGAGGAGCTGTTGTGCAGGGGATGACCCTATCATGAATGATTTGCTTCAGTGAGGCTCTGGTGCCTATACAGTATACCCTTTGGGTAGTCATTCGTGGAGTGGATTGGGTGATTCTCTGGTGTGGTCTTAAGCTGACTGTTGGGTGTATTGGTTCTGTGGCCTCCTGGGAGGACCTTTGGTGCAGGCCAAGGTCGTCAGTCTTTGCTTGTGGCCCACCTGGGGACACTCGTAAGCTATAAAGTGATCTGCAGATAGTTGTCACTTGTACTGGACTTGGAGGCACCTGGAGAGGCCAAGGTGTGAACTGAGTCCAGATACCTCTAGTGCCAGGTTTGGGATTACTTAGCAAGGGGGCACAGTGAGGCCAGATGCTGCTTTGTTTGGTATCTGTGAACCTTTGAGAGATTTTGGCAAAGTCTGCACCATGAGCCAAGACAGATTATATGTATGGAAAAGTCACTGGAAGTGACTTGGGTGGGCCTGCAAGTTTGGTGGGACAGGTCTTAGAATCACCAAGGCAGGGTGAATGGTGTTAGTTAGGTTGATGGAGACTCACATATGACACCTAACTGCACATGCAGCTGGGTAGGGGGAGGGTTCAACAAAGGAGTAATGGCTTCTGCAAGCACTTCTGTCTGCGAAAAAACTGCCCCTCCAGCCCTTGCCCTGAAGTTAGACAATTCACTTCCTCCCTGTATGACTGGTGTCTTTTGGCTGTTGCCCCAGTGCTGGAGCCCAGAGCGAGTGAGTAAGTCCATCTGTGGGCCCTTTAAGAGGACTTCCTCTGACTCCAGCAGCCCTCCAGCTCACTCAGCCACTATTTTTGCTTGTTTTTATAGTCAGAAATTACAAGGACTTCTCTCTCCTGCACTGGAACCCTGGGGCGTGGAGCCTGGTGTGGAGCTGGGACCCTTTGATCCTCAGGGGGGATCTCCACAGCCACGATATCCCTCTAAATTTTTAACCACCACACATGGACATAGAACCAGCCCATTGTACCTATACCCCCTCCCCTGCCCCCAGTCTCAATGTGATTTCTTTTGTATGTCCTTTGTTATAGAACTTTGGTTCAGCTAGACTTCAGATGATTCTCAATGATGATTGATCTGTAGTTCAGTTGTAATTTTGATGCGGTTGTGGGAGGAGATAAGCACAGCATTTACCTACATTGTCATCTTGACCAGAAATCTACAAAAAACCTCTTCAGTACTGACCTGTAGTTAGGTAGGTTTAGAAGACACACATTAACCTGGAGAAAAGATGACAACAAGGTCTTTACTTTGAGTTGCTGAACAAAAGCTTCATCATCCCTTGGTGCTAAGAGGTGGTAATTGGGTAGAAAGTAGATTTTCTGTACAAGGCTTTCTTGAGAGAGATCAATACCCAGCTACTACTACCCAAATTTTCTGAAAGGGAAATCACTTAGTGTGACTTGAGGTGTTTTCATTTAAGACCTAGTAAGAAGGAAGGCAAATAAGCCTGGTTTAATAAATTATAATGAATTCAGAGGGAGTCTGAACAGTGAACTGGGCTTAATATAATGCATGAGTCTAAGTTTCTTTGGCTAGGCCTACTTTTTGCACCCCCTGCTGCTGATGTTTGTAGTGGTTCCCATTCCACCCACTGTTGCAATTAGAAAGTGCCTAGTGGCTGTGCTTAGGGATCAAGAGCTAAAAATCAGAATATGATGGGGGAGTATAATTTGGGAGCCCATTGTGGGCAGGAAGTTGGATTACTACAAGTTTGTCAGTTGTAGAGGATTGGCATGAGTCCTAGAGTGCTGCAAAGCTTGACACAAGAGACAGTAAATATGTGGGACCACCACAGTGTACTTTTTCCACTTGACTTTTGGAATTAGGTCTGCTTTCCTGACTCCATGAGATGTTTTGAGGAACATGACTTCAGGGGTGAATTATTGGACTTCCTGACACTAGATTAGTGAGAAATTAGTAATTACTTTGGAAAAATAAAAATAATAGGACTACGTTAATTAATTAATTAATTAAACAATTATTTATTAAATTCCCACTACATTGAAGGCATTATTATTGACAGTTTGTATACATCAATAATCTAAATAGTCCAAGACCCTTGCCCTCCTGGACTATACTTGCCATGTTTATATCATGAGTACATGGAGCAAATCATACCATGTATTTCTCCTCCCCTGCATTGCTCCTTTTAGAATTATTCTTCAGAAATTTACTTACTACATTTGGTATGTTCTTTAAATTCTGATCTTTCCCAATTGAACATTCTCACATTATATTTAAAGGCCATTTCATTATGACTAAGCACTTGTATTTCTAACATGGCCATTTCTACCTTTTATTACTAATAACTATACTTTAATTTTTCTGTTTGACCATTTTCTTTTGCTTATTGTTCTACTTCCTGGAGGTGCTTAAAAATTACTTGCTGGATATTTGACCAATAATTGTTGATGATTTCCGTGTTCTAGGAGCAATGTGGGGTAGGAATGCTGTGATTGAGTTCTTGGCCATGGATAATCCATAAATAAATCAGATTTATTAAAAAAATTTATATTGATCCTATTAACTTGGAGTTAAGCAGAAAATTAGGTCTAGATTTAACTCATCCAAAAATATAATTACATGCATTGAGTTAGAGTGCAAATATGATTGAGAGACCTGAATTTACATCCTGTATTCCCTCTTACCAACTAGGTAACATAGTGCAAATAACATAGTGCAATAAACTTCCTGAGAATCTATTTCCACTTAATTAAACAGGGGTAAAAATACTCACTTCACTGGTTAAGACTAAGAGATCATATATGTGAAATATTAATTGTGCTGTTGAGTGGTAATTACGTGCAGCATTTTGTATCATTTCTTACTTCAGTTTTTTAGATAGGTGTTATCATTAGTCCCATTTTGCAGATAATTGAGCCACAGAAACAACTTGTCCAAAGATGCGCAGCTAGTAAGTAGAGAAAACTTGAGTTATAGCTTAGGCAGTTGGCTGTAGAATTTACTTACAATCCAAACTTTCCTACAGAGTTTCTTAAAAGCAGCACTATTGGCATTTTGGGCTGAATAATTGTTGTGAAGGGCTGTCCTATGCATTGTGTAATGTTTGGCAGTATCTTTAGCCTCTACCCATTAGATGACTGTAGCATCCCTACTCCAAAATATACAATAAAAAATGTCTCAGACATTGTCACATGTTCCCAGGGGGCAAATCATACCTATTGAGAACCACTGTTATGCTGTGTATTGTCTCATAAGAATGTATAATATAGATTCCCCTCACAGGCAGAAATTAGCATTAATAAGAAAGCACTTCTCAGAATATTAATATATTTTCCTGCTGTGAACATTAGAACCTTAACCAAAATTCATGTTCATATATCTATGTACTAAAATATCTCACACTTTTATTAAGAGGAATGTTAATGAAGAATTTTTTAGAATTATTAAAACTGTGATAAGATTAGTTTTAGTTTACTATACATATCTATACATATTAAAAATATTTAAGGAAAAAGACATATTTTTGGTGATAATAAAAAATAATAATAATGGAGGTGGTGATGGTAATGATAATGTATTGATAATGGTAGAATTTGGCAGACTTTGTAAAAGTATTTTTCATGTATTATTACATTTAATTCAAGATAGATATAGTTACTATCATTCTTAATTGACTTTTAAAGATGACAAAACTAAGAAAGCTAAATTAAATCCCCCAAGGATAATCAGCTAGTAAGTATGGTGGAGCCGATGATTGAAATCAGATCTAGCTGACCCTACTTTTTTACTTTCTTTACATTTGATTCTTTTTAGCTATGAATATCTCAATTATAACCCTGCTTCTGGGTTTTAGAGCATTCAGTAGAGGGTATTTTACACTTCTGGTGATAATATTCACTTCCTTCTTATATTCTGAATATACTCCATAGGCCCATTCTCTGCTTTTCACCACTGAATATTGTTTGGCAGCTGCACCTTGGTGCATTATTTAATCTCTTTATGCTCCATATCATTGACAGTGCACTGAATTTAGGAAAAAATGGAAAGTGGAATTGTGTGTAATTCAGATTGGTTTCCTTTGAACATCCATAGCACACATGTAATTCCCTAACAGTTTTAAATCAAAACAAGAAGCAACAAAAGAAAACACCATTTTTGTATCTATCAGTACTGTTACCTGTGGATGACAGGGAACACTAGATCTAATATTAAAGGATTTTAGCATACAGAATTTTAAAATGGGCCAGAGAAATAAGTAACTAGGACCAATGAAGTCAAGCACAACAGCATGTGATGACACAATGGGACTTTTCTTCAAAAAACATCCCTGCATCTACTTCCAGCTCCTGCACTCCTTTGATATGAGAAACAGATTCTAGGATTTGGAGAATTCTAGTCACTCAAGGTATACCACATGTTTTTTGCTATTTGCTTCTTTTTAAGAGCCTTATCGTGACTACCAGCAAATACCAATACTCTAGTCTTGATCATTTGCATCCACATCACGGGAGGGTGTGCCTGATTTGTTAGAGATAGTTACCTGCTGCATTGTAGCTGCAGTGGAGTCAAGAGAATTGTAGTTTTTTCTTTCTCATTTCCATAATACAAGAGTGCAAGCTAGAAGGCGGTTGAAATGACTGCAGAATGAGCCAATTTACAGAAGTAGTTACAACTTTTTATATGGAATTATTAAAATAGAAATATGACATCTTTGTCTCAGTGTAAAAATCTTGACGGCATAGCAGTTTAATCTTTGTAACCTGAAAATCACTGAATACATTGCCTTGTGCAGTATTATAGTCAAATAAATATTTGTTGAATTAAGTTTAATTCACAATGGAACTTCAAGGCACTTTAGAGGAAAGAACATTATTTATTGAGCAATTACCGAGTGCTTGAAGCTGTATGAACCAGTTATATTTATTTTCTCTTAAAAGTGCATGAAAAAGTTATCCCCATGTTGTAGATTAGAGAACTGAAGATCAGTAGTTAAATAATTTATATAAGAACCTGTAACTAGTAAGTGGAAAAACTAGCTTAATTCTTTTCTCTGAAAATGAATGCTTTTTCATTGAATTAATCTACTTCCCAAATGGTTGGGTTATTAGATATGTTTTTTTCCCCACACATGTTTACATATCTGTGGTATGTTCTTATTGACTTAATAAGTTTGTTTTGTCTCATGTTTATTCACTTAGTCCAATTTGAATATTCTGATTATTAGGTTATGAGTCCATAGATAATAGTAATAAGCTTTTAGGAGCCTTATTTCACCTTTTTAATCCTGAACTTCTGAAAGAAGATCTGTTCCTGAAAACAACATTCTCAAGGGAAAAACAAAACAAAAATGTGCTTTGCTATCTGAAGTCTCCTGGAAGAGTTGATAAAGCTATTTAAATGATATCCTTCCTAAGAAGTTGATTTTGGAAATGTAAAGGGAAATGTCATGAATTACTTGGCAGTACCTCACAAATAACCATTATTTACTTAAGTATTTACACAGAGATTCTTCTTCTTGTTATGATCACTCCATTCACAGAGCATTTCTTTAATAAATTTTGAAAAAGTATGCTCTCTGAGTCTATGTAATATTTACATCTTTTAAAATGAGGTTCATTTACACAAAAATACCTTACCAATAAGTGTTAGAGGTTGACTATATCATTGGTAGCGAAATTCAAGAATGTAACATCACAGAACTAAATCCTTGCACTCATACAGGAAAATAAGATTATTTTGATGAATAATGTAAACAAATAAATGAGAAGACAGAAACAAGAATTCCATATAAGATTTTAAAAGATATGACCAAAGATGAAGCTTTAAATATAGAAGAAATACAGGCACAAGAAATAAAATTTTGTTGCCTTAAATAAAAGTTTCCATGCTGGTTAATTTACCTACCTATACAAATTCTCTTCAACAAGATTGACTTCCCACATAGGCTGATATAATTCTTCTTAACAAGGGACAGAACAAATTCCACTTCTCTCTGAAGGCTTCCCTAACTCTACCCCTCTTCTTTTCTTGGGACTCCTGCACCACACCACAGAGGGGGAACAAATCAAAGGGTTCAAGGTTGCTAAAGGGAAAATGACAGGTGATTACGGAAGAAGGAGGAGTGGGAGCAATGGAAAGGGAGAGGTCTTAGAGGAGCCAATTTGGGTAGATAATAAGTTTCCCACAGAGGCCACTGAAGTTCGAAATTGTCCTCAGCAAAATCATGTCAACACGGACAAGGACAGAGTTGGCAGAGCACATAGTCAGCAGAAGTTTGAAAAGGGAGGTTTTAGTTCACAGACACTCATAGGGAAGAAGCAGGTTCAAATAGAGAATGGAGACCTCACCAGGAGCCAAGAAGCCTTTTGGATTGCTCAACAGTGGATTTTCTTGAAACATTTTTTTCATAGATATTGACATTATAATTTCTAAGACTCATGTAACTTTTAAAAATCCAATCTTATATTTTGATAAAATTCTCGATTTACATCCAGTTGTAAGAAGTAATATAGACAAATCTCCTGTGCCTTTTACTCAGTTTCCATGGTAACATGTTGCAAAGCCACAATACAGTATCACAACCAGGTTATAGCAATTGGAACTTGATGATGGCCTAGTGGTCAAGCTTGTTTTCCCTGGGGGTACTCTTCTGAGGATATTTGGGCTGCCTTTGGAGTAGCAGTGTCTTGGGTCTTTGGAAGGTGGGTGTCATGTGGATTTTTTTTTAATTTTAATTTTAATTTTTTTGTGACTGTGGATACTTTTCAGCACTGTTTTCTTTGCCTTCAAAGCCTTTGCTTTGGCTTCAGCTTTGGGTGGGTCAGGGGCTTCCTTCTTCACTTTTGGTGCCATCTTAGTGAAAAGCTTAATCAATTTCTTGAAAGAATGTGGAATTTTGATGGGAATTGCATTAAATCTGTATATTGCTTTGGGTAATATGGCCATTTTGGCATATGGCAATCTTCCAATCCTTGAACACAGAATATCATTCCATTTCTTTGTGTCCTCTTCAATTTCTTTTGATAGTGTCTTATAATTTTCACTGTATAAGTCTGTTACATGCTTTGTTAATTCCCAGGTATTTCATTCTTTTTATTGTGATTGCAAAAGGTATTGATTCTCTCATTTCTTTTTCTGAACTTTTGTTGTTGGTATATAGAAATATAATTGATTTTTGTGCATTAATTTTGTACCCTGAAACTTTATTGTATTTATTTATTGTTTCTAATAGTTTCCTGATGGAGTCTTTGGAATTTTCTATATAAAAGATCATGTCATCTGCAAAGAGTGACAGTTTGACCTCTTCTTTCCCAATTTGGATACCTTTTATTCCTTTCTCTTGCCTGATTGCTGTGGCTAGAACTTCCAGTACTATATTGAATAGCAGTGGTGACAGGGCATCCCTGTCTCATTCCTGATTTTAGGGAAATAGGCTTCAGCTTTTCCCCATTCAGTATGATGTTAGCTGAAGGTTTGTCATATATGGCCTTTATTGTGTTGAGAAACTTTCCTTCTATACTCATTTGTTTTCAGTGTTTTGATCATAAATGGATGATGTAACTTGCTGAATGCTTTTTCTGCATTAATTGGTATGACCATATTGCATTTATCTTTTGTTTATGTGGTGTATCACATTGATTGATTTTGATATGCTGAACCAACCTTGTTCTCCTGGGATGAATCCCACTTGATCATGGTGTATAATCTTTTTGATGCATGGTTGTATTCTATTTGCTAATATTTTGTTTAGAATTTTTGCATCTGTGTTCATCAGAGATATTGGTCTATAGTTTCCTTTTTGTGTTGTATTTATCAGGCTTTGGTATTAGGGTAATGTTGGTCTCATAGAATGAGTTAGGAAGTATTGCCTCATCATCAATTTTTGGGAAGAGTCTGAGGAGGATAGGTGTTAATTCTTCTTTGATTGCTTGGTAAAATTCATTGGTGAGACCACCTGGCCTGGGGCTTTTGCCTTTAGGGAGGTTGTGGATAGGTATTTCTTTACTATTGATTGGTCTAATTAGATTATCCAGTTCTTCTTGATTCAGTGTAGGTAGGCTATAAGTTTCTAGGAAGTTTTCCATTTCTTCTGGGTTGTTATATTTAGTGGCATAAAGCCCTTTATAATATTTTCTTATAATCCTTTGTATTTGTGTAATATCAGTGGTAATTTCTCCCCTTTCATTTCTAATTTTGAATATTTGTGTCCTTTCATTTTGCTCTTTGGTTGGTCAACCCGGGGTTTGTAAACTTTGTTGACTTTCTCAAATAACCAACTCTTTGTAGCATTAATTTTTCCTATTGTCTTTCTGTTCTCAAATTTGTTTAGCTCTGCTTTAAGTTTTATTATTTCTTTCCTTCTGCTGACTTTTGGTTTTGTCTGTTCTTCTTTTTCTAGTTCTTTAAGATGGGATGTTAGGGTGTTTACTTGTGATTTTTCTTGTTTCTTAGGACAGGCCTGGAGTGATATAAATTTCCCTTTTATTACTGCTTTCACTGTGTCCCAATAATTTTGATATGTTGTATTTTCATTTTCATTAGTTTCTATATATTTTTAATCTCTTCTTTTATTTGTTCTTTTATTCAGTCATTTTAAATAAGATGCTGTTTAATCTCTATGTATATGTGGTTTTCTTCTGCTTTCCTTTTACAGTTGCTCTCCAATATCAGAGCTTTGTGGTCTGAGAACACACTTGGTATGATTTTGATCTTTTTGAATTTGCTGAGGCTACTTTTGTGTCCCAGCATGTGGTCTGTCCTTGAGAATGTTCCGTGTGCACTAGAAAAGAAGGTATAGTCTTTTTTTGCTGGATGAAATGTCCTGTAAATGTTAATTATGTCCAATTGCTATAATGTGTCATTTAGAGCTGATGTTTCCTTATTTGTTTTCTGTTTGGATGATCTGTCCATGGCTGTTAAGGGAGTGCTTAGGTCTCCCACAATGATTTTGCTTTTGTCAGTTTCTCCTTTCAGATTTGTTAGTACTTGCTCTGTATATTTTGGTGCTTTCTCATTGGGAACATATATATTAATTAGTCCCAATTGTACCTTTTATGACTATGTGATGTCTATTTTTGTCTCTTGTTATCTTTTTTAACCTGAAGTTTGTTCTGTCAGATATTAGTATGGCAACTCCTGCTTTTCTCTGGTTACCATATGCTTGGAGTATTGTTTTCCATTTTTTCACTCTGAGTCTGTGTTTGTCCTTATGGCTGAGGTGTATCTCTTGGAGACATCATATGAATGGGTTTTGTCTTTTAATCCAGTTTGCTACTCTGTGTCTTTTTATTGGTGAGTTTGGTCTATTAACCTTTAGAGTGATGACTGATATATGAGGATTTTCTGTGACCATTACTTCCTTTTTTTAATGTATTTTTAAATTTTCATTTCTTTTTTGTTGTCCCAACTCTATTCCATTTATTCTGATGTTTTGTTTCGGGTTAAAGAGTCTCATTCAGTATTCCTTGATGTGCTGATTTTGTGCTGACAGATTCCCTCAGCTTCTGTGTGTCTGAGAAGGTCTTTATTCCTCCTTCATATCTGAAGGATACTTTTTCTGGATAATTTATTTTGGCTGAAAGTTTCTCTCTTTCAATATTTTGAATATTTGATTCCACTCCCTCTTGGTTTATAGAGTTTCTGCTGAGAAGCCTGATGCCAGCCACATGGATTTTCCTTTCCCTGGCTGCCTTGAGAATTGTCTCTCTGTCTTTAGTTTTTGACATCTTCAGTACAGTATGTCTTGGGTAAGATCTGCTAGGGTCCAGGTATCTAGGGGACCTATTTTTTTCCTTAAATTTGGGGTTCTAAATCTTTCTATAAGTTTGGGAAGTTCTTGTCTACTGTTTGAGTATGTTCTCTGTAGAGTGCTCTGCTGCTGCTTCTAATCCTATTATCCTGATAACTGCTCTTTCTCATAGAGTCAGATAGTTCTTGCACAGTTCTTTTAAACCTTTTGTTTCTGTATTCCCTATCTTCCTCTTTCTGAGATGTTTCCATGTTCTGATCTTCAATATCACTAATTCTTTCCTCCATCTGGTTGGCCCTGTTTCCTATGACAGTTATTTCATTTCTCACTTCTTTTATATTATTATTTATCTCTCACGTTTCCATCTTGTTCTTCCTTATAGTTTGAATTTCTTTGTTAAACTGTTCCTTTTGTTCGCAGATTTCCTTTCTGAGATTATTCATCTCAGCTATGGTGTTTTGCCAGTACATTTTCATTTCTCTGAGATCCTTTAGAATGGCTACTTTATATTCTGTCAGTTCATAAATTTCTAGATCTATAAGATCATTTTCTGGAGATTTTTCATGTTCTTTCTGATCATGTTTAAATCCGAAGGTACGTATTACCTGTTATGCTCTTCTTCAGCATGAGGGCTTCATTTTCAGCAGAGCCCAGGAGATCTCTTTTTTTCTCTGATTAGTATTTTTATGATGACTTGCTGTAGAGCAGACACTAGGTGACACTGGGGGGCAAGTTTTGGGTGAGAGGGGAGGTGTTTAAGTCATATAACCGGTGTCCAGCAGCGTTTGGGGGGTGGAGTGCTTTGGCCCACTGTCTCTTTGCTTTCTGCAGTTCATTGAGGAGGCTGTAGGAGATGGGGGAGATGAACAAAATGGGCGCTGGGGCCACTTCACCTCCTGCACTTTGCTGGGGAAGCTGGGGGGAGATGGAGGAGGCTGATGAAATGTAGGCTGAGGCCTTATGCTGGTTGGGGTGAATACTGTCAAATCTACCTCTCTCCCCTCTCCAGCACTTTACCTCTGGCAGTGTTCCAGAGATTCATTTCCATGGCAGCTGCTGAGGGCTGAGTCTACAAGCACGAGCCATGCCAGATGGCACTATACTTGCATGCACATGGAGGATCAGGAGCCATAGGCTGGGAGCCCCCAGGCAGGGAACCGCACAGGGTGCTGGGTGCACGCACAACATGGACCAGGAGCTGCAGGCCACGGGAGAGCACCAAGTCAGTGTGCCGGGCATGCATGCTGCGGGCCTGAATCCTGTGGGCTGTGTGAGGCCCCCGGGCACCTGTGTACCATGGGCTGGGAGCCATGGGCTGCACAAGGGTGCCATGTGTGCATACACTGTTTTCCTGAAGCCACAGCTAGGCGACGGTGCTGTGTGCATGCACTTGCTTGTGCCTTGTGGGCTGCAAGAGTGCTGGGAGTCAAGGTGCTATATCTGGGACTTTATTTCTGCCACATGCTCTTTAGAGTCCTTGTTCAGCTTCCTTGCTACTCAGAGTTTCAGAGCTCAGCTCCCAGGCTTTGTCTTTAACATGCTGCTTTTAGGTCTAGTTCCCTCATGGTCTCCCTGTGTTCCCACTGCTTTGGCTTCCACTGTTGTTGCCACTTGGCCTCCTCCTACCCCTGTGTTATGCTGGTCCCTGATTTCTTCCTAGCTCATTCAGTTAGCAGCAATGATATCTGGTCATGATCCCTCTCTGTTCATTCCATTCTCTCCCACCTGCCCCTCTTTCTCTAACCTTCAGGTGTTCTCTTCTGACATATGGATTTCTCATTTGTCACTACCATTCAGGGTTTCCTTTGTTGGCTCTTGATGGGGCAATTAATTGTATTTTCCGAGAGAGGTTTTAGGGACCTCCTCTATGGTTGCCATCTTGCTGTTCTCTCTTTCTGTGAATTTTTTAATCTCTTATTTGTCCTTTGATCCAATCATTTTAAAATTAAGATGTTGTTTAATCTCCATGTATATGTGATATTTTTTTCTGCTTTCTTATTGCAGTTGGTCTCCAATTTCAAAGCTTTGTGGTCTGAGAATACACTGATTTAAATCTTCTTGAATTTGCTGAGGTTAGTTTTGTGTCCCAGCATATATTCTATCCTTGAGAATGTTCCATGTGCACTAGAAAAGAATTTATAGGCTTATGTTGTAGGATGAATTGTCCTGTTAATATCAATTATGTCCTATTGCTGTAACATAATATTTAAAGCTGATATTTCCTTACTTATTTTCATGGCTATTAAGAAGGTGTTTTGGTCTCCTACTATAATTGTTTTTGTCAGTTTCTCCTTTTAGTTCTGTTAGTAGTTGCTTTGTAAATTTTGATGCTTTGTGATTTTGGGCACATCTCTTAATTAGTGTCAAGTCTTCTTGTTGTTGTATTGTCTTTTTTATCATTATGAAATATCCATCTTTGTCTCATTACCTTCTTTGTCCTGAACACTGTTTCATCAGATATCAGTACGACAACTCCTTTTTTTCTCTGGGTGCCATTGCTTGGAGTATTGTTTTCCATCCTTTCACTCTGAGTCTTGTTTGTCCTTATGGCTGAGATCTATCTCTTGGAGACAGCATATGAATGGATTTTGTTTATTAATCCAGTCTGCTACTCTGTGTCTTTTTATTGGTGAGTTCAGTTCATTTACTTTTAGGGTGATGATTGATATATGAGGATTTCCTATGGCTATTACTTCCTCTCTACTTTATTTTTATTTTTTGTTGTGCAGTTCTTCCCCATTTATTTTGATTTTTTTGTTTCAGTTGAATAGTCTCTTTTAGTATTTCATGAAATGCTAGCCTTGTGCTGGAGAATTGCCTCAGCTTCTGTACTTCTCAAAAGGTTTTTATTCCTCCTTCATGTATAAAGGATAACTTTGCTGAATAAATTATTCATGACTAGTAGTTTCTCTCTTTTATTATTTTGAATATTTGATTCCACTTTCTTGTGGTCTGCAGAGTTTCTGCTGAGAAGTCTGATGATAGCTTGATGGGTTTTTCTTTAAAGGTTATCATTTTTCCCCCCTGACTGCTTTAAGAATTTTCTCTGTCTTTAATTTTTGACTTCCTTAGTATGATGTGCCTTGGAGGAGATTTGCTGGGGTCCAGATAGCTAGAGTTGCTATTTTCTTTTTGAATTTGAGATTCCAGATGTTTCCATAAGTTTGGACACTCTGTAGAGTTCTGTTCTACACCTTCTGCTATTGCTATTATTCTAATGTTGTTCTTTCTAATGGAGTCATACAGTTCTTTTAGTTCCTTTGACTCTGAACTGCCTATCTTCTTCTTTCTGTTTTGTTTCCGTGTTGTAATCTTTGATATCACTAATTCTTTCCTCCATCTGGTTGGTCCTGTTTCCTATGGTAGCTAGTTCTTCTGTCAGTTCTTTTATTGCATTGTTTATCTCTAGAATTTGTATTTGATTGTATTTTATACTTTTAATTTCTTTGTTACAATGTTCATTTTGTTCACAGATTTCCTTTCTGAGAAAATTTATTTGTGACTGGATACTCTGCCAACATTCTTTCAGCTCTCTGAGTGTCTTAAGAACTGTAATCTTGAATTCTGTGTCACTTAGATCATATATTTCCAGATCTGTAAGATCCTCTTCTGAAGATTTTTTATTTTCTTTCTGAGTGACTTTGAATCCTAAGGTACTCATTGTATTTGATGTGTTTCTTTTTCTGGGCATGAGGGCTTTTCCCCCTGGCAGATATAGAGAGGTCTTTCTTTCTCTTTCCAGTTGGTGTCACTGTAGCATCTTCCAATATTTTCTCTTGGTTATTTGAACTCCTCTGTCTGGGAGCTTTTCTGCAAGGCGGGCTTCCCCTCTTGGAAAATGTGGTGGATAATGGTATTGCTATGCTTCTGAGGTCAGTTCAGGGAAAAGCTACTGTGTCTGTTTTTTGG
The DNA here is from genome assembly GCA_004026885.1 of Lyroderma lyra. Taxonomy (NCBI): domain Eukaryota; kingdom Metazoa; phylum Chordata; class Mammalia; order Chiroptera; family Megadermatidae; genus Lyroderma; species Lyroderma lyra. The sequence continues at coordinate 126,569 of PVJL010002313.1, forward strand.
AGTTTTCCTGAGCCCTCCTGCTAGTTTCTGTGGGTGGGGAGTTTGTTTGAAAGGGCACAGTTTTTTTGTTTGTTTGTTTGTTGTTTTGCCTTTTTTTTTAAGCCGACTGCAGAACAGATACTAAGTGGAGGTGGGGTGCGAGCTTTGGGAGAGAGTTAGGGGAAGCAGCCAGGATCAGTGTCTTTGGTTTCTTCCTGGTTTTGTGGGTGGTGGGGTCTATGGTTGCTTTGTTTCTCCCCTTGTGGCTGACTGCTGCAACACTAGTCTGTTTATCAGGGATGCCTGGACAGGCTGGGTGTGGGCTGAACCAGGAGTGGGCAGAGCATGTGCTGCTGGCTCAGCCTTTCTCATTTCTCCTGAGCCTGCCTTTCACCCAGGACTGTGTTTTTTTCTGGTTAGCATTCACACAGCAGCCAGTTCTCAGTGTCAAACTTGCCCAGAGCCTATTTGTGGTCACTGTGTCATCTGTAGCTGGGGGGCCTATTCTTGCCCAGGGCAGCTTAGATGCTTTGTTCAGCCTCTAACTTGACCTGGGGCTTGGCACTCCAGTTGGGGCCCTAGCACGCTGCTATTAGATTGGGATTTCAGCTTGCCAATAGTCTCACAGGATTTCAGGTGCCCTCACCTCCACTCCTGTCACCCACCACTCAGCCTCCAACCTGCCCAGGATCATGTTGCTCTTTGGTCAGTGTCCCCTAGCTCTTCCTTGTTTTTTCTGCAGCCCTGTCTCTGCTCTGCTTCCTCCCTCCTCTCCCATTTGCTCCCCTTTCTCTGGCCTTCAGATGTTTTCTTGTAATGCCTGAATCCCTCAGCTGAAGGTTTGCCAGTCAGGGTCTTCCCCATTGGATCCCAGTTGTTCAATTGTATTTTTCCAGGGAAAGTTTTAAAGATCTCCTTTCTCACCTCCATCTTAGGTCATATATGTTTAAACAATTTTTCTAAGTGGTTGTGCCATTTTACATTCCCACCAGCAATGTATGAATGATCCAGTTTCTCCACATTTTTGTCAACTTTTGGTGTTGCCTATTTAACATTTTAGCTCCTCTGATAGTTGTGTAATGGCGTTTCATTGTGGTTTTAATTTGCATTTTCTGAATGGCTAATAATGTTGAATATTTTGTGCTTATTTATCTTCTCTGTATCTTCTTTCATGAAATATCTGTTCATTTCTGCTGCTTAGGTTTTAATTGGACCACTTGCTTTGTTTTTGTTTTTGTTTGACTGTTGGGTTTTAAGAGTTCTTTGTGTATTCCACATACTAGTTTTTTGTTAGATATGTGGTTTGCCAATATTTTTTTCCCAGTATTAGTTTCATTTTTTCTCCTCTTAATCTTTCACAGTGCAAATTATTTTAATTTTGATGAATGCCATTGAACATTTTTTCCTTTAATGGTTTGTACTTTTGTTATCAAGTCTAAGAATTCTTTGTCCACCCTTAGATCCCAAAGAGTTTCTTCTATGATTTTTTAAAAGTTATATAGTTATATATTTTACATTTACACCCATAATCCATTTTCTATTAATCATTGCATAACATGTGAGACTTAGGTCACTGTCCCTCCCCCCGCCCACCTCCTGCCAATGAATGTCTAATTGTTCAGGCATTATTTGTTGAAAATGTTACATTTTCTCTATTAAATTATCTTTGCACCTTGGCAAAAAATCAGTTGGGCATAGTTCTATGGTGTAGATTATTTATATTTAATGTAATTGTTGATATTGTTACAGCTTTTATCCATCATTTTATTTTATATTTTTGTTGCTTGTCTTCACTTTTTTAATTTTCCTGTCTTTCTGTGAGTTTTCTTGAACAATGTTATACCAAAAATTAATATCTTAAAATAAAAATTGCTTATTTAGCTCAAGATGATATGATTTGGCAGTTTGAGCTGGGCTTTGCTGATCTGGGCTCTTCTGATCTCAGCTAGGCTCAATCAATACATCTGTAGTCAATTGCCAGACCACTGGTGGGCTTGTTGGTTGAAGACGTATGACTGAGCCTAGCTGAGACCAGAAGGGCCATGCCTCATGGCTATGTGGTTGTAACCTGGGGTCATGGGAGTGACTGAATTACTATATATTATCATACAGCAGGGTAACCTGGACAGCAGGTTTTTAAGAGAAAATGTGGAAGTATACATCATTTCATGAGTCCTAGACTCAGAATTGGCACTATATCATTTCTGCAGAATTCTAAAGACCAGAACAAGTCACAAGTCTATTCATGTTCAAGGCATGGTGAAATAAATACCATCTTGATGGAAGGAGCATCAAAGTGAAATTGCAAAAGGTTGTGGCAAATGATGGCAATTTATGCAATCCACCTCAGTTTCCACAATAATAAAAAAGAAGTTCAAAATTTACAGAGATTCCAAGTGTGCTATTCTACAGTGCATTGTCAATTTGTTGTATAATAAGTTTACCACCTAGTATGAGTTCTCTTTCCATCACTATATATTTTATAAACTGAGTTTATTAGTTTAAATAACAACCAGCATAGACTTACTCATTAGAAAGACGGATGAAACAAAGTGGGTATATTGAAAATAAATCCTTAGATAGTGTTAGAGGAGGAGACTTTTTAAAGTAATATTGAAATGGAAATTGTTTTATTACTAAAATCCAAAGTGAAATATACCTTCCACAGACTGAATGTTCATGTTCCCCCAAATTCATATGTTGAAATCTTAACCCCTACTGTGGTGATATTTGGAAGTGGGGCCTTTGATAAGTGATTAGGTCATTAGGGTGTAGTCCTCATGAATGGAATTACTAACCGGATAAAAGAGACCCTGGAGAGCTCTCTTGCTTCCACAATGTGAGGACAAAATGAGATGGCCATTTGTGAATCAGGAAGCAGGCTCTCACCAGACATGAATATGCCAGTGACTTCATCTTGGAAATCTTACCCTCCAGGTTTGTGAGAAATAATTTTTTTAAATTTATAATCCACTCAGTCTGTGATATTTTTGTTGTAGCATATTGAATGGAATAAAACAATGCCTCAATGTCAGACAGTTTAAAAATATCTAGTGCTAAAAATACCTGTAGCAAGTACAAAAAAAAAAGAATCATTCAAGAAAGAACACGCAACTCTCAGATCAGGGTAAAGTAGAGAGATTTCCCTTATACCTCCATCCCCACATGTGTGCATAGCATCTCACCCATTATTAACATCCCCCACCAGGGCGATACACTTATTACACTTGATGAACCTATATCTCACCCAAAATTCCTAGTTTGCATTATGGTTCTCTCTTAGTGTTGTACATTCAGTTGGTTTCAATAAATATATAACATGTAACTATCATTATGATATCATACAGAGCATTTTCCCTGCCCTATAAATTCTCCTAGTTCCGCCCAGTTACTACCCAATCTAATCCCTGCTAACTAATGATCTTTTTGGTTTGGTTTGGAAAAGCTATAGTTTTACTTTTTCCAGAAAGTCACATACTTCGAATCACAGCGTTATGTAGGTTCTTAAGATTGATTTCTTTCTGTTACTAATATATGAGGAAAAAGCCCAGCCATAAATGCCTCTGTTTTTCATATTGCATAGCTGGGTCCTTTCCAGACAGCGCTCATCATTTTAAGGTTTCCCCATGTCTTTTCATGGCTTGAGATCTCATTTCTTTTTAGCACTGAATAATATTCCACTATTTGAATATACCACAGTTTTTTTTAATTCATTTACCTAGTAAAGAACAGCATGATTGCTTTCAAATTTTAATAATTATGAATAAAGCTATTATAAACATGTATGTGTGGTATGTTTTTTGTGAACATAACCTTTACCTTTTCTTTTACTTTTTGTTTTTTGAACTTTTTTTTTATTGTTGTTAGATTTATTGGGGTGACATCTGTTAGCAAGGATTACATAGGTTTCAGGCATACAATTCTACAGTGCATTGTCAACTTGTTGTATAATAAGTTCACCACCTAATGTGACTTCTCTTTCCATCACCTTATATTTAGCTCCCCCTCCTGTCCCACTCCCTCCCCTTCTCCCATTCCCTCCCCACTTGTCCCTAACTAAACATTAAACTGTTGATTATACCCATGTTTTTTTTGTTTGTTTGTTTGTTTTTTGAGGTGCTTCTCCCTGTAAACTTTAGAACCAGTTTGTCAATTTTCACAAAATTATTTTCTGGAATTTTGATGGGATTACATTAATGCTAGAGATTAAGTTGTGAAGCCACACTGTTGTTGTTGTTATTTTCATGAGTATGATCCATTTTGCATTTTATATATATCTGTATCCCTCAAACCTCTTCATTCAGGCAATGCAGAGAGTGGGCTCTTAATAAAAAAAAGTTGTTTATTTGGTAAAAAAATAAAATTAGGTCTTTATTTCAGGTAGTATGTGCTTTTTTTGGTGTTTTAGTGTATAGTGCTTAGAGGAGGCAAGAACTCTGAACATAGGGCAATACATGTAACAAACATCTAATTATGACCCCGTTGTCATAAATGCAAGTAGTCCCTTGTTTTCCTCTTATATTCTATTAAAGGCAATACCTTGACAGATAATGTTCTCTGCCTTAGATTAATTTGGTATGCTGTATTTAAGAAGTCGATTAATTTTTATGATTAAACTCTATTTTCTTTTTGTTATAGAATTGAATTTTATTAAATTCAGATTCAACAATCACTTTGAATTTAATATTGTAATAACTGCTGAACTTGGCACTTTCATCACCAAGCACTATACTTTTATTTTATTTTGGTAAGTCCGAGAGGCTATGTGACTTAAAAATATCCCAGTTGGAAAGCATTAGAACAGTGTAGAGAGTATATAAATGTTTATGGCATGGCTATCAAGCTACCAGGGAATATGCCCAAACAGCAGATAGCAGACTGGCGGGAGCAGTTTTTATTGGGAAACACTCACACAGGCAGAGCGGCAGAAAGTGTGCCAGTCCCATGTTTCCCATTACACTGTAGTCAGTGCAGAGCCATCTGGCAGAAACAGACATTAGATTACAGGAGGGGGCCCTGACCCCTCCTTGGCTGTGGTGCTCCGAAGCTGCGTTATTAAAGACCTTGTCCTTTTCCTGGTGTGGACAAAAGTTGAGATACAATAAAAACATGATGCTGTCGAATCTTGATTTCACTCTTATCCTGTCATCTAAGGGTTTGGGAAAGTATTGGCACCTCACCTCACGTGATGAAAGGTGAAATCGCAATCGAGGCTTGTTATTGACCAGAACTGGTTATTTTAAGCATCTCGTCATGTCAGTTTTCATGGAACTTTCCAGGAGAAAATCTGCTGGGAAGTGGGCTTTCAAGTGCTCAATCTTTGACAAGTTAACCCTTACCTCAGAATTGTTTCTCTTCTAAGCTTAGATGTATCTTACAGATATTCTATTCTACCTATCCAATGTTAATTTAAAAAGTGTTACTTAAAAGAAGTTTTATGCTAGCACTGGACTTGAAACTGGGTCTTCTGACCCCACTTCTATAATCATTTTCTTTTTGCCTCTCATTAACATTTTTAATTGCTTGTACACTTCTTAGGTGTATATTTTGTCATATATCATATTGGTCCCAAAATATATTAGTGTCTGCTGATACAGAGAAAGAAGGTATTTCATCTTGAAATTTCCTTTTTATTAAATTTATTGGGGTGACATTGGTTAGTAAAATTACATAGGTTCCAGGTGCATCGTCTATGTGTTAAATTACGTGCTCCCCACCCAGAGTCAGTTCTCTTTCCGTCACCACGTATTTGACTCCCCCTACCTCCTCCCCCACTCTTACCCTCTGGTGATATAATCATTAGAGAGCAGCTAAGGAACATCCATGGCAAAATAAATACTAATACTTGGAGTTGGAATTGTTTTGTCTATAGTCAGTGAAGAGCCAAAAAACATTTTTAAAGAGAAGAGACATATGATGTTGGTTGCCCTCAAAGATGTACATGGGCGATACTGTAGAGGAGAACTGAAGCTAAATTTGGAGAAGTGTGGTAGATGTCAGTGTTTACTTGCTGCACAAGGACTTTACAGTAGATTATTGGAAGTGAGAAAGGAGAACAAGGAGCGGTTGCCAGAGGCAGAAGGGAGATTGCTCAGTGACTGGTTAGTGGTGCGAAGGAAAGAAGACAAAGGACTCTTGCCATTTGACTCTGAGTATTCCATCTGTGTTCTTGCAAAATTGTTTAAGTACAATTGGCAGGAATATTTGAGTTGAAAGGGAAGTATTAGATTGGATTGGATATTAAGGATAAGAATTTGAGATGTGCTGGATAAAGCTGATTGGGGTCATGATGAAAATGAAGGTCAAACCTGAAGCGTGGAATATGTATGACAAATGATAATTGACATTCCAAAAAGCAATTTCATGACTGTGGTGGAGCTGGAGTTGAATCATAAGAGGTTATGTCTAAAGAGTTGATTAAAACATAGAAAAGGAGAAAAATACATACTGCATTTAACAGAAATTTAACAAGAAAAAGAGAGAATAGGAGTATGAAGGGATAGCTGTTTTGAGAGATCTTTTTTTTTTTTTCCAGCATAGATAAATATAAAATTTTGTGTGGTTCAGTCCAGAAAGAATTAAGTAGAGAACGTGATGCTTCAATGTTAAGGGGGTAATTTGTAGGAAGTAGTTCTAAAGGTCCTGGGAAGAAATGAGAATTTATATAACATATACAGAACTCAAGCTTAAAAAGCAAAATGGATGCTTGCCTTTTCTTTGATAAATAGAGAAAGCAATGGAGAGAAAGGGATAGACATTTTAAAGCAAGGTTGTCCAATATGCAGCCCGCTGGCCCCATGTGGCCCAGGACAGCTTTGAATGTGCCCCAACACAAATTCATAAAATTTTTTAAAACATTATGAAAATCATGCATGGACCTTTTTATTAATAGCTCATTAGCTATCGTTACTGCTAGAGTCTTCTATGTGTGGCCCAAGACAATTCTTTTTCTTGCATTGTGGCCCAAGGAAGCCAAAAGTTTGGACACCCCTGTTTTAAAGTGAAAGAGAAGTGAGTTGACATAATTTATATTATGCATTGACTCCTTTAATACATACTTATTGGAAGTCAGCTGCCTGAGAAGGGAGCCAGCACAGAGAAAAGAAAAAGTGCCTGAATTTATTGACATTTGTGGGGTATAATTTCTGGATATTAGTTATATTTATGGGTTTCTCAGGTGTGAAGCAATGCTGCCTGTGTTTTGCTTAAGATAGTTTGGGTTTGTTTAAGGTAGTTATGTCTGTCAGTTATAGCCTGACCTCAGTAACTGCAACCAACATTTCCTGCTTCCCAACTAACTCAAGTTTACCCATGGTCATGGCCATGTTAGGCACCACTACCTCAACACCTCTTCTCAAACAAAAATGTTAGGATCCTGTTCTCTACAATAACCTGTATTTCAAACCCAATTCTTACAAAGCCCTACTAGTATGTGTGCTTTTACTGCTTAGAGACTTCTACCTTGTTGAGTATATCGTATTTCCTTTAAGTGTCACCCTCACTTCCTAACCTTCATTTTGAAAAATTTAGTTTTCATGGTCCACACAGTAAGTGCTTCCTTACATATATTTTGAACTCCCTTATTTTTCTTTCCTACCCACTTTGTAAAATAACCAACTGTAGCTAAACTTAATTATCTATCTGCTTGTTGCTGTTCACTGGAACAACTGGAACACCAAAATGAAGGATTAAACAGCTCTGTGTGAGAGGGTGAGACTTGGCTACTCTGGACTTCATAGTAAAGTGGTCTGTGCACCTTTATTTGTTGGGGAAGTGCAGACATTAATACCTCCAGGTGATGCACCACAGAGTAGTCAGACTCATTCTTACCTACAGAACATAAACTTGGCTGCCAGAATTTTTGAAGCTGAATGAAGGAAGAAGGCATTGGTATCAAAATCGAGCGTGGGAATTTTTACTTAGTACCTCTGTTTACTGAAATCAAGCCTTACTTGTGCTTGATTTTCCCAGTTTGGAAACCTTCTATATTACATTTTCCTTACAAAACAAAACAAAAACTTGTAGTTCTCTTTGGATGGGGATAGTTGTCCAGCTGTGGAGAGCAAAAGATGGGATCTGGAGTTAAATTTATTAAATATATTTTTAGACAATCCACTGATTTTAGGCCTGTTTTATTTCCATTTCTAGAAATAATAAGGCCACCAATTTTTGAGCCTTCTGGGAGTCCTGAAAGGAAAATTAGATTGCTTCTAAGTTTAGCCCACTTTCAACTCAGGATCTACCTTTCTCAGGTTTGGTACAATACTATCTGGCTCATTTGCCTTTCAGGCTCCTAAATTCCATTGCTCTTGTGTCCCCTCACATCTTCTTCATCCTAATGAATTGATGACTTCAGAAACATCCTTTATCCTTATTTTAAAAGAGTGTCAGGAGTGAGCAGAGGTTAATGCAGGTTTCATTTGGTAATTGTTATTTAGAAACGACTCCATTCCTGAGGTACAAGAAATCTTTATTCTTCCCTCTACTTTTGCTCTTTAATTGGTTAATAAATTATCCTGCCCAAGGCAGGAGAAGACTTCCTTCATGGCCAATGAAAATTTTCCCAAGTCCTATGAAATGACAGTTTCTACCCAACCATACAGAGGAAACATTTCAGAGTATCTCTATCCAACTGATTCAATTAAAATGTATTACATATCAACTTTATGATAGGTAATATGCTTGGTGATTTTACATACTTTGTTTCATTTGTTCCTCAAAAGTAACCCTGTGCTCATTTCATAATGTAAACTCTGAAGCTGTCAGAGGTTAAGTTACTTTCCCCAAACCACAGAGCTAGTAAGTAGCTGAGCTAAAATGCAGACCTTTTTACCCTGATTCTGTATTTCCACTCAGCTTCATTTATATTTTATCTAGAAGCTATTGGCAAGAGGTACTTATGCTTTGTCCTAAAGGAACACATTTCCCATCTCTTTTCATAAGAATGGGATTTTGTTTGTTTGTTTTTAGCCAAGGGAAGAGAAATGAAAGACAAGAAAACCTATTTGTCCTGATTTGGGTTGTTGTTTTGCAGGTAGGTATCTGGCACTTGGTCAACATAGACAATGCCACCTCTCTCTCTTATCAGTATAGACTCATGGGTTTTTACCTTATTCAGTGTCTAGGGAAGTTTTCAGTAATTATTTTTTCAAATACTTTTTCAGTACCTCACTTTGTCTTCTCTTTCCAGGACTTCAGTGACAAAACTGTTACAGTAGATCATTTGTTAGTGCCTTTCCGGTTCCTGAGGCTCTGTTCCAAGCTCTCAAAATTATTTTTTCTTGATTAGATTAGATAATTTATATTAATTTATCTTCAAGCTCACCGACTTTACTATCATTTTAATTCATCTATTGATTCCATCTAGTGAGATTTTTTCTTTAATTTTAATTATTGTATTTTTCAGTTCTCAGATTTCCATTTTGGTTTTCTTTGTATTTTTTTCTTCGATGTAATTTTCTACTTTAGAATGTTTAAAGAATATTTGCAGTTGCTCATTTGATTATTCTTTATAAGAGATGTTTTAAACTCTTTTAAAGATAATTGCAATGTTTGTGTCATCTTGAGGTTGGCATCAGTTGGTTGTCTTTTCTTAAGGGAGCTCAATCTTTCAAGGTTCTTCCACTGCTGAATAACTTGGAATTGAATTCTGGACTTTTAAAATATTATGTGATGAGACTTTGAGTCTAGTTTAAATTCATGGAAAATGCTGACGTGTTTATTTTAGCAGGTAATTTGCCCAGTTAGGTTCGTGCTGCAAGTTCCCAACCTTACGGGGGCTGGGACGCCAGTTTAGTTTTGCGTCTCTTTCCGATGTGCGCCACCCAGTGGACAACCTGGGACCTGCGCAGGACGTTCTCCATTAGTTCAGTTCTCAGAAGTGGGAGATCCGCGCATCTGCGGCGTTGCTTTGGGCCCAGAGTTTAATGAATAACTTGATCAGGACACTTCTTCAAGCTCCTTTGTTTCTGTAACCTCCCCAGTACTTTTTGGTTTTCTGGAACCCTTGTTTACAGGTGGGCCCCATGTTGTTGGAAATGCAGCACTACTGAAAGGAGATGAAAATTATCCTCATTTAGAATTTTGGCACCTGTGAGTTTCCGTTATAGGCTGCTTGTTCTTGACCTCCACCCCCACATTGCCTAGGAGTTGCAGTACAAGAAAATGGAGCGGGGAAAAGAGAGAAATGAGGGATTTTTGCACTCTTGCTCTGTGTTTAGATTTCCCCTCTCCACCCCTCCTCCTGGGGCTAGAGGGATTTTCCTGGAGCTCTCAGCACTGCATGGCTCACTTCAGGATTTGGAGGTGTGCTGAGTTCAGGCCATGCAAATTCAGAAGGGAAAATGTGGTAAATGTGCTGACTCCATCCTGCAAAGATCATGTGTCCTTTTGACATTTGCTGTTGGAAGGAGTTTGAGATAGCTGGGTTTTACAGTATAAAGTTTAGGGAGGGTAAGACTACAGGGTCTAGAGGTGAGGCTGAGGGGCAACAAGCAGTCTGAGCAGAGGAGACTCACCAAGTCATGAGAAAGAGCAGGACATCGTATCTGTGGCTTTTGGTTTTTGAGGCTCCTAGTGTAATTTTATAAAAATTCAAGAAATGTTTACAAAATTTCCCTTCTACTTAAAAATTGTTATACTGACAAAGTTACAAATACAACTAGGCATAATCTCATTTGGTGTTTAAAAATAACATGAGAATTTGTATAAACGTGCATGGTGGGCCAAATGGCTGTTACCTGGGCTCCCTCTTGCTGCGTTTGTCTCACCTAGCAGAACTGCTTGCTTTATCTGGAGGTTATGTAAGGTATTTCACTTTACCTTTTTGTGGAAGAGTATTTTGGTGGCACATGGTGTGTGTATTGGAAGGAAAAAGATATGTAGATGTGGAAACATCAGTTAGGAGGCTTTTTGAGTAATCTCAAGTCCTGACACCCAGAAGCAGTGAGTATGTTTTACCTTAGAGGGCAAAAGAGATTGTGCAGATGTGATTAACGACTTCACGGTATGGAAGCTGACCTGGGTTATCCAGGTGACCCAGTCGAATCACATGGCTCCTTGAAAGTAGAGAACCTTGCTTGGCTTGTTGTCAGAGCAAGATGAGGGAGGGGAGCAGAGGGAGGCTGCCTCTCTCCAAAGATAGAAAAAGGGGAATACAACTGTAGGAATGTGGGTGGCCTCTAGAAAGTGAAAGAGAAAATGAAATGGATGTTTTTCTAGAGACTACAGAAGAAAACAGCATTGCTGACCATTTATTTTAGCTTAATGAGACTCATGTCAGACTTCTGACCTACAAAACTGTAAGAAAATAAATCTGTTATTTTAAGCCACTAAGTTTGTGGTAATTTGTCATGATAGCAATAGGCAAGTAATTCACAGGCATAAATTGATGGCCATCTAAACAAGGCTCCTAGCACTGAAGTGGGGAATAGTGGAGTGATTTGAAACATAGTTAGGAGGTAGAATTGATCCGAATTGGTAGTAGATGGAAAGTGTGTGAGTGGTGGAGAAAAGTCAGTGAAGAGAAGGAGGATTTGAGGATTTAAAATTCTTTTTCTCATAATTTTGGCTTGAGCAACACTTTGTACTGAGAAGTGGCGTGTTACAGTAACAAATAAAATGTGGAAGTGGTTTTGGAACTGGGTAATGGTAAAAGGCTGGAGGAGTTGTGAGCTGCCTGTGCAAGAAAGCCTAGATTGCCTTAAAGGTTGTGTCATTCACTGTGATTGGCTACAGAAGACGGAAGAAGTTTAGTTTTACATTTACATTAGTACCTAGTGGAATAGCCCGTTGAATTGATTAGATCTACAGATTTAGAGTTCAGGCAAAAGATTCTAGGATGAGTTATAAAATTTGGGGCATGATCGATACATAAACATAGCTAAAGCGTTTCAGTGGATTACAGCATCAATGGACAATTGATAAGGAGAAAAAGACTGCATAGAGAGAAGTGCTTTAAGTAATTGGCTGTGAAGGCGACAAAAGAAATACAATATTTGAAAAAGTGGGAAAGGATGTGGGTTGAAGGAGGGTTTGAGGAATATACTGAATACGTTCGAATGTTGACTTAAAGTACCAGTGTGAACAAGGATACAGAGGAAGAAGGGGAGAGAGGATGATAGAATGACACCCTTGTGGAGGTAACATTGGTTGGAATTTGGCACGGGAGAGGATGCTAGTCTTGTTCATGAAGAGGCTCTCTGCAACTGTAGGAGGAGGAAAGAAAAAAACGATAGCCTGGGCAGGTTACCAATAGACAGTAGACCGTATTAGTGTTAAGAATGACCCTGGAGTCAGAAGGCTGGGGTTAAAGTTACTGTAATTTATATGGTAAATGTAGGCTCTCTAGCTGGACACTAGCTGTTCAATTTTAGACAAGTTATTTAATCTTTGTGTAATTTAGTTTTTTCATCTACAATATGCCGATATTAATATGAGGATTGACTGAGTCTTTTTTTTTTTTTTTTTTTTGGTATGGGGGTAGTTCCCTGGCTGGGAATCGAACCCAGGCTGCAGCACTGACAGCGCCAGCGCTGAAGCCTTAAGCCACTACACCACCAGGGAACTCCATTAACTGAGTCTTTACCTTAAAAAAGACGTAGACCAGTATTTGAACAGAGGAAGCCCAGTACATATTTCCCATTGTTATTATAATTTTTAAGTGCATATTCCTTTTTGCCTGTGTATGATGAGTTTCTCAATCTAGGCCTTATAGTTTTAGAGACCACAGAAAAAGCACTCTTGACTTGGACAAAACTGTGAAGATAGAAACACAGCCACATCCCATTAGTATCCTTCAGCACTGTGTTTGGAGCCAGTCTGACTTGTGTTGACTTTTGGATAACTGATTTGGTATCTGTTTGAAGATAGGTAATATGCTTAACTTCTCTAAAAGTCATCTTAAAATCTGACAGAATTGGTTTATATAGTTTCTCGTCTTACTTTTAAATCTAGCATGCCATGATTTTATTTGATGTGAAAATACATAATTAGTAAAATAGAGTGTAGGCATATGTCATCTTTTTGTACTTTGCTTTATTGCACTTTATAGATATTGCATTTTCTACAAGTTGCAGGTTTGTGGCAACCCTTTGTTGAGCAAGTCATTGCTGTTTTTCCAACAGCATTTGCTCACTTCATGCCTTTCTGTCACATTATAATAATTCTCTCAATATTTCAAACTTTATTATTATTATTATATTTGCCTTGGTGATCTGTGATTAGTGATATTTGATATTACTATCATAATGTTTGGGGCACCATGAACCACACCTGCATAAGATGGCAAACTTAATTGATAAATGAATTTCTGGCTAGCTGTTCCCCATTTCTCTTCCTCTTCTTGGGCCTCCCTGTTCCCTGAGACACAACAATATTGAAATTAGGCCAGTTAATAAGCCTACAATGGCCTCTAAGTTCAAGTTAAAGGAAGAGTCATACATCTCTCACTTTAAATCAAAAGCTAGAAATCATTAAGCCTAGTGAGGAAGGCATATAGAAAGTCAAAATAGGCTGAAAGCAAGGTCTCTGTGCCAAACAGTTGGTCAAGGTGTGAATGCAAAGGGAAAGTTCTGGAAGAAAATTAAAAGTACTACTCCAGTGAACATACAAATGACAAGAGAAAACAGCCTATTTCTGATATGGAGAAAGTTTTAAAGGTCTAGATAGAAGATTAAAGCAGCCACAAGCTTCCCTTAAACTAAAGCCTAATCCAGGGCAGGGCCCTAACTCTTTTAGGTTCTGTGAAGGCTGACAGAGGTGAGAAAGCTGCAGAAGAAACATTTGAATCTAGCAGAGATTGGTTCATGAGGTTTAAGGAAAGAAGTTGCCTCCATAACATAACAGTGCAGGTGAAGCAGCAAGTGCTAATGTAGGATCTGCAATTTATCTAGAAGATCTAACTCAGATAATTAATGAAGGTGGCTGTACTAAGAGGCACATTTTTTCAATGTAGACAAAACAGCCTTATATTGGAACAACTTGCCATCTAGCACTTTGATAGCTGGAAAGGAAAAGTCGATGCTTGGCTTTAAAGCTCCAAAGGACAGGCTGACCCTTTTGTTAGGAGCTAATGCAGCTGGTGACTTTAAGTTGTAGCCAATGCTAATTTACCAATCTAAAAATTCTAGGGCTCTTACGAATTACAATTAAATTCACTCTTCCTGGGCTCTATAAATGGAACAACAAGGCCTGGATGATAGCACATCTGTTTACAACATGGTTTACTGAATATTTTAAGTCAACCGTTGAGATCTTCTCAGAAAAAAAGAGCCTTTTCAAAATATTACCACCAATAAAATTGAAAATGCACCTCATAACCCAAGAATTCTGATGGACATGTACAACAAGATGAATGTTGTTTTCGTACATGCTAACACAGCCCATGGATCAAGTAGTAATTTTGACTTTCAAGCATTATTTAAGAAATTCATTTCATAAGGCTATAACTAGCATACATAATGATTCTTCTGATGGATCTGGACAAAGTAAATTGAAAGCTTTTGGAAAGAATTTACCATGCTAGATGCCATTAAGTATATTCTTGATTCATGGGAAGAGGTAGAAAATCAACATTAACAGGAGTTTAGAAGTTGATTTCAAACCTCATGGATGACTTTGAGGAGTTCCGAACTTTAGTGAAGGAGGTAACTGCAAATGTGTTGGAAACAGCATGAGAACTAGCATAGAAGTGGGGCCTGAACATGTGACTGAATTGCTGCAATCACACGATAAAACTTCAGTGAAGGAGGGGTTGTTTCTTAGGAGGAAAAAGTAATGGTCTCTTGGGATGGCTACTACTCCTGGTGAGGATGCCGTGAAGATTTTTGAAATGACAAAGGATTTAGAACATTACATAAACTTAGTTGATAAAGCAGCAGCAGGGTTTAAATGGAATTACTTTAATTTTGAGAACAATTCTGTATGGGTACAATACTAATCAAACAGCATGCTACAAAGAAATTGTTCATGAGATGAAGTTAATCAGCATGACAAGCTTCATTAGAAATTGCCATGGCCACCCAAACCTATCACCCTCATCTGTCATCAGCTATCAACCTCGAGGCAAGACTCTCCACAGCAGAAAGATTATAACTTGCTGAAGGGTCAGATGATGGTTCGCATTTTTTTTAGCAATAAAGTGTGTTTTAATTAAAGCATGTACATTGTTTTTTTAGACATAGTGCTGTTGCACACTTAATAAAGTATAATGTATGCATAACTTTTACATGCAATTGGAAATCAAATAGTTATCCAGTATTCTTTATCTCTGATGCATATGCTTATGCAAAATTTTGAACAGCTCTTTCTTTAGGCTTTGATGCACACTCTATTTTGGTATGATTATATTACTATATATTATTTATTATGCTCCAGTGTGCTACTTCATACTAAGTGAAAACTAGAGGTAAATAAAATGCCTGCTCAATTACACTGAAATAAGATGGAAAACAAAATAAGGCAATATGAATAGACAGCTTACAAAATTATTTAATTGGTAAAGTTTTCTATTCTTTTTATTGTTTAACTAGTTCATTCATTTGTAAATATTTTCTGGAAGCTGTGGTATTCTACCTTGATGGAAATTGGGTAGGGTGTAATGATGTAACTATTCTAATTCTAATTATATTATTATAATGATTTAAATTGTTAATTGCCAAGCAGTTTATACTACTCTTTACATCCATTATTACATTTAATATATATCACAATGCAAAGAGATAGGAAGAGGCAGCCTTAGGAAAATATCTTGAACTAGTAAACATTAATGTTTACTAATGGCTAGTCTTATAAAATTTTTATTGTCCTTTAAGACTTGAGATTCAAGGATATAATGATTCTAGTTTGGGCTTCATTGTTAATGATGCAACATTAAGCAGGTTGGTTAAGTTCTTTGCTCTTAGCTCTCTTTTCAAAGTTAGATGGGGGGAGCAGTAAACTATGGTTTGCTCTGTCTATAACATTCTATAAATGTAGACTATGCTTCTTAAGGAGTACATTCATTATTTTTTTATTAAAAATTTGCATTGTCCAAAATTTGCATGCTGACCTTTTTATATGGACAGATTTTGAAATTAAACTTTCCTCATGGCCCTTATTCTCCAATATATTTCAAATAATAGTATTTTGGGAAATTGAGTGAATGGTAGGGGCAGTTTCCTGGATCAACTTTTGACAATCTATTTAGGACAACTTGGGTTGAAATTGGATAAATAGATACACTACCATAGCAACCAACATTTGGAAATGAAGAATGTTGATGGAGTCCAGGTCGCGTGGTGATTTTGGTTCTTTAAGTAAGTCTGAACTGCTAAAGGGTTTCATATTTTCCTTTTATGACTTCGATTGAGAAAGTGGCCAGAAAAGTGGTTTGGGATTTTGAATACAAAAATCCAATGTAGAAAGTGGCCTGAAATGTAAAGATGATCTCAATATCCCTGAGATCTGAGGGAAGAGATCCTCAGACACTTGTTGAGTGACTGTCTCTCCCTGTCCCCAGACTATCAGTGGCTTTCCTGAACTTTAACATAGACGTAATTTGGATCAATCAATATCTTTCTCTATTCTCCAATTATTTGTTTTTGGTAGGCAGTTGTTATATATCAGTACATAGTTGTGGACAAGCCTCTGTGTAACTGCAACTTTTATTACAATTATCCATATACTTATTTTTCCCCACCACTAAAATTTAAGACTCATGCTGGCCGTGATCTTATCTCTCCACTTTGTTGCTTTATTTCTGGCACCATCCCCAGTACCTAGTGATAGAAGTCACCCAATGGGCAACTGTTGGTTGAATGTAAAAGAATATATTATAACCATAGTCAGGGGTATAAGAGATTTCGGCATTGCAAAAGGCCTTTATTTATGGATGGAAGGTGAACACTTAGCATTGTGATCATACTCATCACAGAGAGGGACTGTCCCTGTCTGTTTGCAAAACAAAACATTTATTTTCTTTACAAATACCCAGAATATACAAACTTGGATTATTGAATTTGAATTTTCACGTTTTTAAGGATTCATAAAAGGAAATCCTACAAGACACAGGGCTGAGCCAGCAAAATATCAGACGATTTAAATGGTAGTTAAGAAAGTGTGTGAGGATCATTACGGAAGTGGGGTGGTGCTGGTAGAGGATTTGCTGAGGGGGCCAAGGCATTTACAGAATGGTTTTGGCTGACACAGCAGACATAGCATGAACCAAAGTCAAGGTCAGAGGAGGGAAGCAGGGGCTTAGAGATACTGCTGTACAAACCTCCAGGCGGCTACTGACAATGAGATCAAAACACGTTTTTACTGATAAGTAGGGCCAATGCAAAGGTCAGAACTTTGATCATGAGAAATTTTAATTACTCAGATATTGATCAGAATACCGAGGAACCAACTACAGAGGGGAAGTTTGAGAACAGGGTTGGGTCTTTTAGATTCACGCTGTGGGACCTGACTGCTTGCTCTTCCTAGGCTGTGGTCAGTTGGTATTCTAAGCACATCCCAGGAAAAAAGCCAACTGTAATAATGGTTACACTTTGGGGAATGGCAGTGACCACAGTATTATTAGACTTTAAATGCTAAGTGGAAGAAACATGAAAGGAAGTTGATTTTGAAGGAACATGTGGAAAGCCCTAAGGACCTTTGATGGAAATTTTATAACGTAAAAGGGAAGAGGGGAAGAATATTTAAAGGTGAATTGAAATGCTTCTTATAAATCATTAAAGAAAATTAAGCTTCCTTAATGATCTCAGGCCAGTAATACAGTCTCAGAGCCAGGATCTGTCCCTGTATAGCAGGTGTCTCTCTGGCCTTTGAAAAACTGCTTTATGTGACTTTACACATGTCTAGTTGAGTGAATAGGCTTTAATTTGGATCTTGCTGTCAGTGAGTAGTACCATATTAACCGGCATCCTAATTTAGTTCTTGAAATCTTTCACCTGGATTTTGTAATGCTTCTGCAGCGTCTTCTCCAAGCCCTGCCTCCCCTTCAGTATATCTTCTGCAAAGACAGCAGAATGCTGTTTCTAAAAGAGGTTTGATAGTTTCACTACTTTGTTGAGCTCTCCTTGTCTTGTATGGGAAAGACAATTCTCCAAAATTTGGTCTTTACTTCTTTGCTCTCAATGTTTGCTGCCTGCCCTTATAGTAATCCTTCACTGTAGTCATACCTAAATCCTTTATATAATACTTTGGAATAATTTATATTCTTTTACTTGTTATTTTTGAATAATCTTAGATTTATAGAAAATTTACAAAGATAATATAGAGTTTACATAACCCCCCAGTATCAGTATGGTCTTGTGAATATTCATTTTATACTTTGGATTATAATCTAATACTACCTTATTTATTTTGATGCTTAACATGTTCCAGTTTTGGCCATTTGGAGTTTGAAATAGTTTAAATGTACATTACTGGTCCAAGAAGTTATGGCTAAGAGTGTGGTGTGGGTCATGAAGTACAAACTTGGCTCTAGAGGTCCCCACCTCTGTCAATATCATGGAGTAGAGGGTCATTTCCCAGAGAAGGGTCAGTGAATTGTTTTCAGCCTGCTAGACACACCTATAGGGTCCACTGCAAACATATGTGGCCTTAAGAATGCTGCTTTCTCTACCTTAAGTGCACTTTTTTACCTTTGGTCTGCACAGAAAGCACCACATCAAGCATTATTTTATCATCTCTGCTGAACTACTTCTCTTAGTTGTACTCTCATGTGATCTATATAATTTTATTATTAATAAGCATACTTATTATTTATCATACAGTATCAATTCGCCTGTTTTTTCCTTAACCTTCTAAGCCTCCTGAGGAAGTTTTCATGGTTAGTTCATCTTAGCATCTCTGAAATCTAATATAGTTTCTGGCATATTATAGGTCCAATAAATGGTTTTTGAGTGAATAAATCAACAGGTATTAGCATGACATATATTTAAGTGTGGTAGGCCTGAAGGTACTGCTATTAAAGTGCAAAATTAATGAGTTTTAGTTAAAAACACAAATACTTGCTGATAAAACAGTTAAAGAGATAATTTGTTCTCTGCCACTCTCCACGAAAAAGCCTTAGGAAATAGAATGCCTTAAAAGAAAATGACGGCTTTTCCGTGATGAGAAGAATTGGGAGGATTCAAAGGCAAATACTTTGGGAAAATTTTTACGAGTTTTGTGGAAGTAAAGGAAGAAAAACCATGGAGTATTAATTTGCAGGGCCTAATTCAATCAGCAAGAAAGGATTTCTCAAATGTATTTGTAGGAGACAGACAGTGAAGAGAAAATTGGTTTGCTGAAAAATGAGAAGAGGGAATTAGAGACATAGACTAAGCAAAGGGAAATTTGTTCAACAGTGCATTTTGCTTTGGTTTTTACAGATCTACAGGGAGATAAGGAATACCTTAGAATAGAAACTATAGCTCTGTTTTAAAGTAGACAAGCCGCAGCTGAAGAAGGGTAGATGACTGGGAAGAGGAGGGCAGTTGAAGGAAACACAAATTTAAACTCTACCGACTTTGTCTAAGCTCATTGACTTCATGATGGAGGCCGTTTCTTTCTGTGCACTTTTTAGTCACCTACCGATAATCAAGGCGGTTTTAGGAACCCCACTCAGAATTCTCAACATGTTATTTTGCCTAGAACCAAAAATGGAGTACGGCATGGTGAATCAGAGAGAGGAACTGGAATTCTAATTTTGCATTGGAGATATTAATTTGGGTCACAATAACATGTTATTTTAAGATAAGTCTTTGACAGTAGAATAAGTTAATGGACATAAACATAATACGGTAAATAAGCAATACACCAAGAGAAAGTTAAGGAGAATACCTGCACTTAAGGAATAGGAAGAAGCAGAGGGGATCCAAATAAGATGAAAAAAAGAATGGTCCGAGAGGTAAGAGGAGAACTAGGAATGTGGTGTTATGGAAAAGCAAGACATGGTTTGAAGTAGAGAAAGTGGTCAATGGAATCACATGCTGCAGAGATTCGGTTTTAAAGTAAGATTGGGGTTTAAAAATGTCCTTTGTATTGAATATTGTCATATCCCCTTATAAGATATTATTTTGGATTATCTTTCCAAGAGATCCATGACTTTCCTTTGATTTTTTTCTTTTAATGTTTATTGAAATAGCCTATTTTTTCTAAGGGTCAAAGAATACTATTTTTGGTATGGAGTTGCTCTGATAACATCTTATATTTTTGAATTTTGTAACATATTTTTTGCCTCTTTAATTTATCTTAATATTACTACCAACCACTCCTTGAGAAGATAAACTGGTGATAGGATTCTACTCCGAATCCCTATTCCCAAAAAACATTATTGGTGGTAGATTTGTTCTTTAGAAGGATTGCTTTTGCATTGGGGAAGCAATTTGGGTTTTGGTTAGAGAAAACTTTTGATTTAAATCCCTATTCTGTCATTTTATATCTGTATATTCTTGGACAAGTCATTTAATCTATCAGAGGCTTATTCTTTCATTTGTACATTTGCAAAATGAATCTAATAATATGTCATAGAGTGGCTCTGAAGATATGTGTAAAAATGAGTGCACAACTGAAAATATTAGTTACTTTTTTACAGTGTAAATTTATATTTAATTATGTTTAGTTCAAATGAGATGACTTTTGAACAGATTAATTTTCTCTAGGTTAAAAGTGAGGTTCAGCCTGAGGCTCTGGAACAATTTAATGTCTGTCCATATTCTTACATTAGCCCAGCTCAGTCCCTGTACTGAAACATTTGTTTTAGATAAATACCCACTTAAAGTCACCTTCTCATTTTATGCATGGCCTCTCAAGGAATACCACACATAAAATTTTGTATTTCTAATTACACTTAAATGAACACCTACGACTCCTCCAAATTAGGCAGTGTGTTGTTTCATGTTTAGCTGACTGAAAACACTGAACATCAGAAATTGAAATGCCTTTGAATTATCATTTCTCCAGAATTCAGGAGAAACAGTGTATAGAGGGGATTGTTCAGACAGCTAAGTATGATTTGACTTCCATCACCTCTGGCTTTGCTTTCTCTGTTTGTCGTATCTGGCACTAATTATCAGAGTAAACTTGTGGAACATCTTTCTCAAGAGAAGGACCATCAAAGATACTTGCTTCAGGTAGAGCCTTGACTGTATTAATATCTACCTGTGCCTTGATCACTGGCTTTCTGACTCTATATTTACACCAGATACAAAAATATTGAGTGCGGTAAATGATGGTTGTCTTCATTTATTTTACAACCTCATATTTGGTGACCTGCTACCTGCAGCACTGCAAGTTCTTTTACGCTTGTATCTCCTGCAGAAAACTTTCTCTGATGTCATTGTCTAATTTTGCTCATCTCCCCTTCAAAAAGCTTGATTAAGTGCCTCTGAGTGTCCTGTGCATACCCCATCACAGCACTTACTCATCCCATGAATCTTCATGTGTTTCCATGACTCTCCCCTCTATTATTAGCTGTGTTAACCTTGAGGGAAGCTGTTATCTTTTTAACCTGTGTGTCTGTTCCTTATGTCCAAAATCCCTATGATGGAGCAGGCATGTACTAAATATCAGTTGGATGACTTGAATGGACTGAGTCATTATTTGACTTCTGATCCTGTGATATTTTATATTTCTGTGATTTTACAAATTCACATAGTTGACCCAGACATCAACAGGAATACTTCACCATTCATTGTGCTGGTTCAACAGTGGCCTTTGCTTTTTTCTGTTTTCAACATACTTTGGAAACACATGGTCATTTTCAAATTATTCTGAAAACATTTTATGGTATTTGTTTATTAGAAGCGTTAGGGACTTTGTTTAGCTTTCTAAAAGAATCCAGTTGGGAGCAGGATGTCCAAAGGTTGAAGATCCAGATCAAATATTATATTCTTTTATAAAAGCTTTCTTGACTTTTTATGGAGTGTTAGACCCCTAAGAACTTAATTCATTCTCTCTTACAGAACCCAACTTGTCAATAAGCTTTATGAAAGCAGGGGGGGTTATATCTATTTTATTCACAGTTGTATTTCTTGTGTCCACCATATGCCCAATAAAAATGATTATTTGACTAAAAAAAACTCAACTTCTCATGGCTTAATTAATCCATTTACAGGGAAAATGCCAACTGGGAGTTCCCCAAGGATAATATCTTTGTTTCTTATTCTTTTTTTTTTCTTTGTTTCTGGCTGAGTATCACCTTCTAAAACTTTGCACGTGTAATAGTATTCCCTCTGAATAGAACACTCAATTCAAAAAGGTCCTACCACTACCACCTCCTGTCCTATTCTAATAATAATACACACACATGGGTAACCCTTAAATATCCTTTCAATTCTAACTTTTGTCTACTTTCTGAAATGTCCTATGACTACCTCCACCCTCACCCCACATAGTTATATTTATCATATTGTATTTAATTGTTCACTTTACTTTCCATACTAGCTTGTATGCTCTTTAAGGTCAAGAATTGTACCTTATCTCCCATGCCTATTCAAAGCCTAAACATAGAATGTGATAAATAAAAATATTTCTAAAATAACTATACCACTTCCGCCACTTTTCAGAGCATGTATCTAGTGAATTGTTGACATGGGAGTGAATCCTTCCAGCCTGTTTGGCATACTGGTATTCTTTTCATACCTATGCCTACATTTTAATAAGTGAGCTCGTTTCTATGGAGATTTCTGGAGAAAACTTATTATGTTCTTTGGGGTTAGAGTTCAGTGAATAATAATGGGAACATAATATTTACATGTTACATTAATGCTATTGATTGAATTTTAAGAGAAAATCCATTAATCCTAGCACTTCCTGTTGGGCAAGAAGAGCCTTGTAGATTGGTCTTTCTGTGGGTGGAAGAATTGACTCACAGAGATTTAGTTTTCAGGGTATAAGTGAAAAAGGTACAATCGTAAAATGTCATGCAGATGTGTCTGCTGTGTTAATGATTTTTTCTGGTGACAGCCTGACTGAAGCCTCATGGGAAACATTAAATGTTACCTGTGTTATGAGCAGAAGCTTTTAAAGAACAGTGATTAATGTTTATTTTCTATTGATCATTTGTTTCCTTATAATACAGCTCCCCACCAAACAACCCAAGCCAAGGTGCCATTATATTTAGTTGTCTATTGATAATTATTGTTTAGATGAGACCTTTAGGGAAAATACTAAGTAGCAGTTGTTCAAAATTGGGAACCTAATTGGCAGTATTGGTTCAGTATAGTTGTGAGTGAATGCACTTTTCAGAGTCACCACCTTAATGACACATGAAGGTCTCCCCTTTTACTTCTTCCTCCCTCCCTCCCTCTGTTCCTCCATTTTATCTATTTTTGGTGAGTTTCTATTATATGTAGGCCTTTCTCTTAACACTGGTGATAGAAAAAGTTAAAATCCAAACCCGATCTTCAAAACATTTTAATGAGAATTTATATAAGTAAATAATTTCAACACAGATCAAAAAATTTTGATGGAGACCTGTGCAAAGTAATATCTAAGGATGAAAAAAATAATTCAACCCATCTGTGGAGAGAAATGGGCAACCCTCACTAAAAAACAAAACAAAACAAAGACACCCCCACATTCGATCAACAACAACAACAACAATGAAAACATTCAAGTCTTCTTAGTAGAAGTGATCAAGTAGTAGTTCACTAAGTAGGAGGACATAGGGCATCTCAAGAGAAAAATCAGGTTCGTCTACAGGGAATCATGTAGATTTTTCAAGAAAAGTATATGAGGGCTTTCCAGAAAAATTCCAGCCATAAATACCTCTATTTTTCATCTTACATGGCTGGATGCTTTCTGGACAGTCTTTGTAGATCTGTGCTGTCTAATACGGTAACCAATAAAGACATGCTTATTTGTATTTAAATAAATTAACATTAAATTAAATTAAAATTTTACTTTCTCATTTACATAGCCACAATCCAAATGCTAAATAGCCACATGCTGCTAGTGGCTATCTTGTGGGACAATATAGAAATACAGCATTACTGACATCACAGAAAATTCTGTCAGAAAACACTGGTCTAAATTTTAAGAATTGTGGTAGGGATAGAAGGCATATTTTGGAGGAATGGCTCATAATTCAGATTCCTCTGTGAAAAAATTAGACAAATTGTAATAATTAAATCAATAGCTGTCATTGATTGCTTACCATGTTTCATATTGCTTATATTTGATACTCACAGATACTAGTATTTCCGCTTAGGAAAGTGGAGACTGATGTTCAGAGATGGCAAGTACTTTTTCCAAGGTCACTAGCAAAGTGGGTTGAAGCTAAAGACTGGGCCCAAAGGGAATGGATATTTAAGGAGTTTGAATTGTGTATGTTAGACAGTGGGGAACAAATGAATATTCCAAGCAAGAATAATATTCCCAGTAACATGATGGAAAGAAAAGTAATCTTGTGGTGGTGGCATGTCTTTTGTCGGTGGAATGTGAGTAGTTTTAATCAGATATCAGAGATTAGATCTCAGAATATCTTAGAGATTAGTGAATTCTCTATAAAACTTACCATGAGTGCATCTTCCTTTATCTAGGTTATACAGAGAAATGGTACAGGGAATAGGGTAGGAATTCCAAGAAAATATAGATCATCACATAGCCAGAAGTGGTTTCAGGGTATAAGCAACTCATGTCTCAGAAAATGTAGTCAAGACATTTATGGCTTGTGAAATTATTTATAAGCTTGTATTATATTATCATATCTATACCCTGCATACCCACCACCTCCCCATAGATATGTATATGGTCTCATAACGATCACTAACATTGAAAAGCAGAGGTTTTATTTTAACATGTAAATTCAGTAGAGCTTTACTTTCTTAGTTTTGTCCTTTTCCTGAATTAATTCAACAAATATTAATGAAGGCCTACTGTGCTAGGTACTAGAGCTGCAATGACAGTTTAGTTTATGATCTAGAAGTAACAGAGAAGAAATAGTGTAATTACAATACTCAGTAAATACTGCAATGATAATTTGCTTCCTTACTGAAGCACAAACCTGAAAGCTGAGCTGTGAATTACTAAGTAGTGAGTGATAGTCTTTCACATCTCAGTACAGCTGGATTGTTGTCTCCAGCTGGATTGTTGTCTCCATCTCCTTACATACTTATAAATTCCTCTAAGATTGTAAAAATGTTTTATTTATGAAATATTGCTGACAAGGGAGAGATAAAACTTTAGTAAATGTTAAAAATGGTGGTTAAACCTTGAAGCTATGCCAGGGAACTCATTACTCTGAACATAAATATAATTTGAGGTGAAGGAGAGAGCCCGAAAAATAATCTGTTTATAAATTTAGGAGTTCACAAAGGTCCTGGGGTATTAGTATGCATGACTCTCGAGAAATGTCAGGATCTACTGTAAGAAATGCAAATAAAAAGCCATACTTTTTGATCTTCTAAAAACAACTTGCACATGAGATCGCAGTAGAAATACCATAATGACAATGATGAATGTTATTCTTGAGAGTGCCTGGGCACTATTGGCCTAAAATACCTCACAAGAAGTTCTTCTCTGGGCCATGACAGTCATATGTGGGTACAGATCCTTTCTGATATGAGTCATAGAATTTTGGAGGATTTTCTTACAAAGCAATAATAAATTGAAATACATGTTTTAGCACAAAATATAGCTCCTGCTCTGATTCTGCTTGTTCAGATATCAAGCAGGATTCTGGTACAGCCAGGGCATACTATTAGATCAACCCTTCTACTGATAACAAGCATTAACTCAGAAAAACATACAAAAAAATAGAAACACATGTGAAGGAACTTGAGAACAACTAAATTCAGAGACATACCAGAGATGTGTCTGTCCTTTGGAGAAAAGGACAGCATTGGGTAAATTTTATGTTTCTGTGACTTTTAGTCTGAGAGCAAGCCTCATGCCATGCCATGTGGGGCCACAAAAACCTGCAGTCCTACTGGTTCCAAGAACCAGAGGGCAGAATTCAGGGCAATCGCAGCTACTAGAACGTGAGAGGGGATCCCAAAAAAGAGAGAACCAGAGAGTGGGGAAACCACAATTTGATGTATAAATTTTACCCAGGTCTCTGACTGATCCCTGAAGCAGGTGGAGCAGATTCCCAGAATGCTAGTTAAGGCTAGAGAACAATTGCCTACAAAAAAGGAGACAGAGTTTGCAGTTTGAGTCCAGCCAAGTTAATTGACTGCTAACACCCACCCCCATCCCCACCCACAATAACACTCTTCAGAGAAGGTAGCAGAACCAAAAGTCTTACAACATATTATTCATAATTCCAGATACACTCTGAAATCACCTGACATACTAAAAAGTAATAAATCATGATCTATTTTATAGAGGAAAAAACCAATCAACACTCTGAGATTACCCAGATATTGTGATTAGCAGATGAAGATTTTAAACCAGCTATTACGGGTTTATGAATTATATTCTCCCCAAAATACATATTGAAGTCCTAAACCCTAGAACCTCAAAATGTGACCTCATGTGGAAATAGGGTTTTTATAGAGGTAATCAATTTAAAATGAGGTCATTGGAGTAGGCCCTAATCTAATGTGACTGGTGTCCTTATAAAAAGGGGAAATTTCAAGACAGACATGCAGACATGGAGGACACCATGTGAACAGAAAGCAGAGATTGAGGTGATGCATCAAAAAGCCAAAGATACCAGCAAACCACCAGAAGAGGCAAGGCCTGGGACACTCTCTCTCACAGCCTGCAAAAGCAGCCAGCCCTGCAGGCACCTGGGTCTGTAAGACAATACATTTTTTGCTATTTCGTTACAGCAGCCCTAGGAAGCTAATATACCAGCTATTATAATGTATTCAAAGATGTAAAGGAGAATGTTTGTTGAATAAAACAGAAAATCTCAGGAGAAAAACAAAAACTACCAAAAAAGCATCAAAGGGAAGAACTGAAAAATACAGTACCCAAAATAAAAAAGTCACAGGATAGGATTAACCAGAGTAGAGGTGCCAAAAATTCAGTGAATTTGAATCTATAATAATAAAAAATATATCCTGTATGATGAACAGAGCAAACTGAATTGACAAATTAATGAACAGAACATTAGGGACATGTCTAAGCTCTAACTTACATGAACTAGGAGTTCCTGAAAGAGAGGAGAGAGAGATTGGGACAGAAGCAACATCTGAAAAAAAAGTAGCTGATAGTTTCTTAGACACGCATTTGATGTAAGGCATAAAAGAAAAGCTCAGTGAATCATGATAAATACAAAAGCGAAAAAAAAAAACACCTAGTCACATCATGTATAAACTGATGAAAATAAAATATAAAGAAAATGTGTGAAAACAGCCAGAGAAAGAAATTCCCATTGCATACTCGTAGAGGGGAACCATGGAATGAAGGACTGACTTTACATCAGAATCATTGGTTGCCGTGAGAGAGTGGGAAACCATCTTTAAATGACTAAAAGAAATGTCAAAGGAATGTCTTCAACTTAAGGAGAATTATGCTAGATAGAGACATACATCTTTAGGAAGGGATCCAGAATATCAAAAATGGTAGAAATGTGGGTAAATATGAAAGACTACTTTTTCTTTTTAATTTCTTTAAATTATATATAATTGTATAACAAAATGGATAACATAGTATTGTTGACTTGTAAAATGTGTCAATGTATTACATACAAGTTTGTATGTAATGAGGTCATTGGTGTGACTGGTGTTCTTATAAAAAGGGGAAATTTCAAGACAGACATGCAGACATGGAGGACACCATGTGAGCATGAAAGCAGAAAAGTTTGTGTGTATTAGAAGTTTTCTTCTAATACATAGCTTTTGTATGTAATACATTTTAACTGTGTAGTAGAAGTTTTCTACATTTGATTTAAAATGATACAACATTAACTGGGCCATAGAAAGTTAAGGATATATATAATATAATCTCTAGAGCAACTGTTATAAAGTAATGCAAAGAAATATAGCTCACATCAAAAAATAAATTAAAATTCTGAAAAATATTTCAATATTCCAAAATATGGTGGCAAAGTAGTAACAGTAGCAAAACAACCACAAAGAAAACAGATAAAATAAATAGATAGCCAAGAGTATTTCAAACCATATCAAAATACATTGAATGGTAATAAACTAAGCACTGCAGTAAAGTGGCAGAGCTTGTCAGAGTTGCTGAAAGAGCAAAACCTAACCATATGCTACCTATAAGAAATACATTTTAAACACGATGATAATGGTAGGTTAGAGTGTGAATGGAAGGAAAAAGATACACCTTGAAAAACAGTAAGCTTAAGAAGGTTGAAGTGGCTATATTACTATTACATGCAATAGACTTTTGAAACAAAGTGTATTACTGAGATCAAAGGAGATACATCATAATGATAAGAGAAAATTTGTGTGAGGAAGACATAAAAATTTTAAGTGTCTGCACCTTACAACAAAACTTTGAAATGCATAGAGCAATAGTTGTCAGAATTAAAGTGAAAAATAGACAATTTCACAATCATTACTAGAGATGTTAGAACTCCATCTTTAGCAGTTGATAGAATAATTATACCAAAATAATCAATGGCCCATTCATTGAACCTTATGGCGGGCCATAAAAAGTCTCAGTGCATTTAAAAATATAAAAACAGATGCCACAAAATAAATTACCATCAATAACAATAAGATATTTAACCCCCCTGCCCCAAATATTGGCAAATTAACCAATGCTCTTGTGAATAACTCAGGATTAAAGAAAAAAATATCACAAGGGAAATTAGAAAATAGTTTTAAAATACAGTACGTTGTGTTCTGTAATATATAGCTAATCAGGCTTTAGAGGGGATTTTAAATCTTAAATGCTTATGTTAAACATTTGGAGAGAAATCTACACTTTTAAATGCTTTTATGACACAATAAAGATCTATAGTACATGACTTAAAGTTCCACCTTGAGAAGCTAGAAACAAACAAACAAAAGGTAAAATAAACCCAAAATAGGTAGGAAGAAGAAAATAAAGATAAGAGCAGAAATCAAGGAAATACAAAGTAAACAGTAGATAAAATTAGCATAATTGAACCTTCTGCATTTGCTTTCCATTGTTAGAATTTACCCATAAATCCTGCTGGCACTAGACTCTGGGAAGAGAAGCTTTCCAGGCTTTCAGAATCTGTGAACAGAAGAGAGCTTAGAAGGGCAGAAATGATGCTGAGTACAAACAGACACAGGTCTCCAGATCTCAGCCACGAACTTTAGTTTGGTACAAAATCCAGCCCCACATGGAACTCTGTTTTGAAATTTGTAATTTCTTCAGCCTCTCGTACATTGTTAACCGCATAGAAATTACTTATTATACATCAAGTTGACAATGCACTGTAGAATTGTATGCCTAAAACCTATGTAATCCTTGCTAACAGATGTCACCCCAATAAGTCTAACAATAAAAATGAATTAAAAAAAAAAAGAAATTACTGACTACTTAATGAACGGCAAGGTGATAGTAATAAATAGGGTGACTTCAAATTCTCCTGTTGGGCATGTCTTCCTGAGTGAAAGGAACAAGACAAAATCACCCGCCTGGGAAACTCGTGTGTGAGTGTGTGTGTGAGTGTGTGTGTGTGTCTGTGTAACTTTAACTGATTGTACATTTCAGACTTTATCATCCTGTTCTCTCCTAATGTTCCTTGACTTAACAGTGCTTGATATAATTTAACAGGAGATGTGACATTTCTATTATTACCAAGTAATGTTAAGTGGAAAGGTATTCTGGGAAATAGACTGTCCATAGTAATCAAAATTACATGAACCCAAGGCATCCAGGCCACTAATAATTAAAAATGAATATAATTTTGTTCAAATATATTACTTTGTAATTGGAAAATACAGACTAGTAAGTTTCAGACAGTAACATTTTTCTACTTTTTAAGATGATGTATCATAGAAAAGTCATTTGTAATGACTTTTATTATGACTTTTCCATTTTCCAAAAAGCCACTTACCACAAATTATTAGGTTTTCATTTTCATCAGGACAAGATTTTAATTGTGATAGGACATGTGTTTTAGAAATTGGGCACATTCATAGGAAGCAAAGTGACGTGTGATTTCAGAATTGAAAAATTACTGGTAAGAATACTTAGCATGAAATCTACCCTCTTAACACATTGCATACTGCATAGAAATCTCTAAGACGTACGCCAGGGACCGCACGTTTGTGGGCAAACTGCACGTTATTTAAATCATCATAACTACAGATCATAATGCACGTTAGGTGTTGCTTTTCATTAATTATAACATTTTTATTTACAAAAACAATTAAACAATTAAACAACTAATTAAACAATTAAACAATTAAAGTTCCTAGTACTTTTTTAACATATGGTACTGCGTAAAACATTTTCCTCTCTGAAGAGGGACCAAACAAAATTTACATAAGTATCTAGATTCGCTCCTTTGTCCATGGGCGGCACAAACTCTGCAGGCTCTCGTAGGAAATGTTTTCTTTCCACTCGCTGGAATACACGTAGGTTCATGCTGCTTCATATTACCCGACAATCTTTTGGGTGGGTCTTTACGAGGTGCTCTCCTTGCACCCCCAGGGGAAGGGCTGGACAGATTTGTCCCTGGTTCCAGAGAGCCTTCATTATTGTTATCTTCTCTTGTTTGACCCATCAGAATAATTAGGCCAAGGAATTTCTTGATGTCCTTCTGTGTAACTGGAGACCACTTTAGTGTTCTAGATGGTGTTTTGCGTTTCATTGCGGTTTGATCGTGATAGTTGGACAGCTCTTTGCACAACTTCTCAAACAATTCATCACCAAAAAAGAGATTGGTCACAGAGGGTACAGAGTCACACTGAGACGGAAATGTAATGACCCCAGCATGACCTTCAAACATTTGTAAGCATGGTGGTGTGTCAACTTCAGACCAACACTTATCAGTAGCTTCATCAGTGTCGGAATCACTTGAAAGCACCGCCGCCTTGCACGTCCTTACAGGTCTAATCATTTCACTGTCAGTAAAATCAGTAGAATCGTCTCCGGAATCATCAAAACAGTCATCCGCATCTTCGATCTCACTAGGAATATCTGATAAATTATTGTTAAATACTTCTGGAAGTGTATCCGTTTTGCTGGTTTCCTTCCTTTTTCTGAGAGAGGGCATTTCTAAAAGCGCCAGGAACTTGAAGACAAAGACTATTCAAATGACCAAAATACAATGTAACTGCAATGCGTCATGGGTTCATGCAATTATATAGTTTTTCGTAGATTGACCTGCATGGTTTCCACCAATGAGATTGCTTCATTCGATGTGGACAAGACAGTGTGTTGACATCTAAGGTCCATAACAGATGGCGTGCAAAACACGAGAAAACTCGTGAGCGGTACGCAATGTTAACAACTCTTAAAGTGTACAACAGTATTGTTAATCATAGATACAACATTGTACAGCAGATCTCTAGAACTTACTCATCTTGCATGCATAATTGAGACTGTATGCCTGTTGATTAGCAAGTTCTCATTTTCCTCCTCCCCCATTACATTGGTCTTGACAATTTCATTGCATATGACACCTAAAGCACCGGTAACAAAAGCAAAAAATAGGCAAGTGGGACTACAAACTAAAAAGCATCTGCACCACAAAGGAAGTAATTAACAGAGTGAAAAGGCAGCCTATGGAATGGCAGAAAATATTTACGAACTATCTAGATAAGTGGTTAATTTCTGAAACATATAAGGAACTATGATAACTCAATAACGATGACAAAACAATAAAACCCCTAATAACCTAATTAAATAATGGGCTAGAGACTTGAATATACGTTTATCCAAAGAAGTTGTACAAATGGCCAACAGATGCTGATCATCAGGCAAATGCAAATCAAAACCACAGGGATGTATATTACTGCATACCTGTTAGAATGGCTATTATCAGAAAAACAAAAAAATGAAAAACAAATGTTGGTAAGGATTTAGAACCCTGTGTACTGTGGGTGGAATAGCAAAATGGCCCAGCCATGACTGAAAATTGTAAGAACAGTGATCTCAAAATCCCTTAGTGTTGTCATAAATGGCTCTATTTCATCTTTTCTCATAGCTGAGTAGTATTTGTCCAGAGAGAGTTGTGCCAAGCTTCTAAGTAGAAGTGATATATGAGATAAATCTGAGTAGGCTGACCAGATGTACTGTGTTAAATGGGAAAGAAAACAACGGTACTGCCCCACTTTAAACAGTATGTATGGTCAGCCTGGTCTCGCGGGCTTAAATTCTAGGTTATCAGTAGGCTGACCATATGTATCGTTTGAAATGGGACCGTACCATTGTTTTCTGTCCTCTTTCAAATGGTCCCTCTGGTCAGTCTAATTCTGAAGGATAGTTACATGGCTTTCATGCAGTAGCAGGGGATTCCAAGTAGAAGGAATAGCATTTGCAAAGGTATAAAGATGTGAGACTGCCAGGCATCTTCAGGAAGGGGCTGGTTGTTAAAGGTGTAGGTACGTGTGTGAGGGGGAAATACACTCGAAAGGAGGTTTATAAATAAGGTTGAGTGCCATTCTGCATATTCAAATAGAGTAATTAAAACATGAAAAGTGATGTGGCCAGATCATTATTTTAGAAATAGAACACTGACCACCATATAGAGGATACATTGGATGGAAAGCTAAAGGCAGTTAGGTGCCCATCACCATAGTCAAGACAACGTGATGAGGGCTGAACTAGAGCAGCTGCAACATTGAGATAGTTTTGAAAGTTTTTTTAGCAGTACATTTGAAAGCTGAATTAATGGCTGATTGCTTTGGATGAAGGGTGGTAAGAAAAATGGAGCTATCAAGTATATTCTGAGTTGGGATGGCTGGCAGATAGTAATATAGTCTGTGATAAACCTAGGAGAAAAGAACAGGATCAGTGATAATGTTGAAGACATGGAATTTGACTGCAAGACATGCAGGTAAAATGTGAAATAGCTGGATTTTAAGAAAGGTTAAATCTAGGAATATTGATGTGAAAATCGCAGATGTCATTGTATTATTGTCTTCTGATTCCACAATAGTATGTGGAAGGTGAATACCCTTTGCAATGAGATAGATTTGAACTTAGATCCCAGACCTACCAATTGTCATTGGGATGAACATAGGCAAATAACACCTACTTTCTTATCTGTGGAATAAGTATAGCCATGCCTAGCATAAAGAATTTTGAAAATTAAAGAATATGTTTATGAAATGCCTAAAGTATATTATATACTCAGAAATATTTGTTTTCTTCTTTTTCTAATTCCTCAATTCTTCCCATTTCTCTTTTATTTAATGTTGAAGTTCTTGAGAATGAGGCTCATATTTTATTAGCCTTTATGTAAAATATATTGTAGGTGCTGAATAAATAATGGGTAAATATGATTATTTAACACCTCACGTGCCATATCAAGGCCCTGAAGATCTCCATTAATAGTGGCATGTATGGTGGGTGGTTGTCACTGCACAGAAAACAACCTTGTTGAGTAAATAATATGCACCTGAATTCTGTACCTTCCTCCTTGCAAAATATTAAGATAAAGATAAGTAGATATTACTGAGCAATTACTACGTGCCATACTTATTACACACTTTGTCTCATTGAGTTTTTCCAGTAATCTCATTCACAGCATTTTACAGAGGTAGTGGTATAAGGAGCTTAAGTTTCCAAAAGTCACACTTTTTTTTTGTTTGTTTTTTTGTTTGTTTTTGTTTTTTTTCTTAATTCATTTTTATTGTTAGACTTATTGGGGTGACCTCTGTTAGCAAGGATTACATAGGTTTCAGGCATACAGTTCTACAGTGCATTGTCAACTTGTATAATAAGTTCACCACCTAATGTGACTTCTCTTTCCATCACCTTATATTTAGCTTCTCCCCCTCCTCTCTCACCCCCTCCCCTTTCTCCCCTCCCTAACCCACTCGTCCCCAAATAAACATTAAACTATTGATTGTGTCCGTAGGTTATTTGGACACACGTTTTTTAATGGTAGCTTTGATCTTCAAATTTTAGGCAGTACTGAAATATATATATATTTTACCATGACATGGTGCTTACTGCTTTTTAAATAAACACATTCTAAAAATTTAAGACATAATTTCTTGATACACACATAGTATTGTGGAACCTGATCATAGGACAGTTTGACAAAAATAAAGCCAGATATTGTCCAAGGAAATAAATGGCTGTCCAGTGAGGACTGCATATAAATATTATTGTTGTAGCTCAAAAAGGACAATAAGGATTTCAACAATGGGAGATTTCTACCTGGGCCTTGGAGAAAGAACAGGATTTTGAATATGTGAAAAGGTGAGGCAGGGCCCTCTGCATGGGAGTATTAACTTAGGCCAATATGAAGTGGGTCTTATATTATTGTGGTTCCAGGTATGGACAACCATGCTTTGCAGCTAAGGAAGTCATGGATGGAAAGATCATTGTTTTCTGTGTTTTCCTCAGGCATATGAGATAATGTCTTGCACTCAAACATGCAGTACTAGCCTTTACCTACTTCTCAGAAAAAGTTTTCAGATGGTAATATTAAATGTTACAAGTAAAAGAGGCATTGTAAATATAACAAATAACATTTTATACAGTATCCAAAAGGATGAAGAGATGCAAAAATTTGCTCTAATGTTTCTTAAAATTATATATCTATTATACATGGCAGACAAAACTGAGTTTTGTGCAGTAAAGCTAACAGGAGGGGGGAAAAAAAGAAATTACTCAAAAGCAAATTGAGGACAATCCAATCAAAGTGGCTTCCTGTGGTCATTAGAGGTGTGTATAGGGAAAAGACTATTTCACAGAGATAAGGAATCACATTAGTGTTTTCTGATACAGAGTCATCAAAATCTATTTAGTTTTTATGGCCAGATAAAGTTTCTGACCTTACAGGAGACTTCAAAGACAGATAAGTGGGTAGATAAAACACCCCAATAGAATTTAATTAAAGCAATAATGAACACTGGTTTTGTGTTATCTAGATGAATTTTCAGTCTTTTGCAATACGTGTAATATTGGTAGATTTCACTGTAGCCAAGTTCATGTACTTGGCTGTGAGATAATTGCTGATGGTGTGTTGAAGGAACAAATAACATTTGGGGCTGTTTATAAATGAAAGCCTTTACATTCTTTGAGAACAGAGTGGTAGGCAATGAACTGGAGACAAGGTTGACAGAGTTATAAAGACTAAAAATCTTAGCAGAGCAGTATTTTCATAGAAGCTATAATTTACTGAGTGCTTAGTATGTGCCAGTGATATGATGTTCATTCATTAACTTATTTATGCTTATAATAATCCTATGATGTAGGTAGAGTCTGTTAATAACTGGGTTTTATAAATGGAAAAACTGAGCTGTAGAATAGTAATAAGCTTATCTAAGTCCACTCAACTTGTGAGTGGCAAAGCTGAGATTCTAATCAAAGATTGGGGACTTGGTAATATTAGCTCTTAACAACTCTGCATACTCGTCTTAAACTTGGTGTTTGACAGGCAGCAGTGATGCAGAGACTAGAGCATGGGACATAGTGTTACAAGACCCGCATTTAAGTTCCAGTTTTGCTGCTTACTAGTTGCAGAACCATTAACGGGACTGTACTGTATGTCCACGACAGCTCAAACATACGCACAGTGGTTTATGCTGACTCTGCTGGGAGCTCAACTTGGGCTTATTCATGTGCTTTTGCTTTCAGAAACTGTAATTTGTTCCTGAAATGTGAATTTCCTTTGCTTTGCTTATCACAATTTTATTTATCCTTTAAAACCTATGTCCTAACACTTCATTCCATCAAGTTGACTTGATCTCACCATCCTTGTTCTTCTTGAATGAGTTGTTCTCCCCTGTTAGAGCTCTTATTCTCTGATGTTGTCGGTATTGAATTAGAGATCAATCTACCCCAATAGACTGTAATCTCAAGTGGTGCGGCCAAAACTTAGTATTCTTTTCTTTACAGATTAGACATTGTCTCTGTAGTATGTGTCTAATAAATGCTGATGAATAAATGCTACTGGGTTAGCCTTCCACTATGGTATTTCAAATGACCAGGAACTTATTTGTACAGTAGAGACCCTATTTATCCCAGCAAAATCACTGAGTTAAGTTAGAGGGTGAGTCATAACATTATTAAATTTGCCTCAGTAAGGCAGGATTAAACTTTGTCTCTTTGTATTTTACTTTTTTTTTTATTAAGGGACATATGGACTATGCCATTTATTTATTTTCATAAAGCTATGAAGGATTAAGAATTATTCCAAATGCACATTATTTTCTCTATCAGGAGATGCAGCTGTATGAATAAGATAAGTCAGTAAGAATTTACTATATCCCATATCAACTAGGAGTTGTGAGATTTATTGTCTGTTCAACTAAATATTGTGTAGGCAATGGTGTTTTCCTTTATCTCCCAAATTTTTACTTAACTCTATACCTACAAATTGATTCACTCTTCATTAATTACAAAACATGTATTGGGCACCTATTTATGTACTAAGTCCTGAATACAGAGAAAATTAAGTAGCACCAATTATTTTCAAAATGACACTCTGATAGTGATTTGTGACCAAATATGTAAATAGTGTAAAAATAGGGGATAAATGGAATAATGGAGGTAGGTAGTAAAAATAAAATTAATGACACAAATAAGTAAATGATTCTGTTTGAATGTTTACATGGATATATCAAGGAGGATGAAATGATTGAGGTATATCTTGAAAAGTGTGTAGCAAACTACTAGAAAGAATGAGGTTGGAGAAGGAAAAGATCATCTCAGGCAAAGTGAGAACATGGGGTCACAGACAACCTGCTTATGGCACTGCATCTTTCTTTAACTTGGGGAGCCATAGCAAGTTTGGGAGAAGGAGAGTGCCATGATCAGAAGATGATTTGCAAAGGCAAATGTGTCTGTGTATATATATATCTCATATATATTTACATGTAATGAAAAATTATTACAGGGAAGAAACACCAGAGGAAGGGACACCAATTAGGAGGTTATTAAAATATTTTAGGCTGATAGAAATGAGGGATGTGAATCCAGGCAGGGACTGTGGGAACGGTGAAGTAGGCTTAGAGAACAAGTATAGCAAAGTGAAATTTATGGGATTTGATACCAGACTGTGGAGTGACAAGAGAGGGAGTAGAAGAAAAAGCACACTCTTTGTTAAGCTATGAATCTTGGTGACAAGAGACATAATAGTGGTATTACCATAGACCCTAGGAAGAACAGGGAGACAGTAAAGATAAATTCCTTTTTAGAAAATACATTTGGAATACACACTGGTGGACATGCTTCTACTGCTGCCAGATGTTCCACGGCCTCCCCGAGGGACCAAGGCTTCCTTCCTCCTGTGTCTAAGCAGGCAACATCTTTAGAGACTGGTCCATGAATTTTAGGTTAACCGAGATGTTATGCCAATAGAAGCGTATTGCAATAGCAATTCACAGTTTATCTTTAATTGACACACAATGGTAGCAAATAGCGTAATTTATATTCTGGTACTGAAGCCAGGCCAGTACTGATACAGAGAACTCTATGGTTTGGGAACTCTATCTGGACACACAGACTCTGTGCCCATGTGAACAAGCACAGATCAGCAGGCAATCTTTGGTGACTAATACTGCCTTCTTTCAGATTCTTTCAGAATAAGACTTTACTTATTCATTTTTTGTTTCTTCTCTGATTTCAGGATGTTGTGTGGTATCGCAACCTTCATTCCAGATACAGGAGAATCAAAAGCACAGTTAATTAACGACAAAATATGCATACAAATTTGTAAAATAAAACCAAACAGACAAACAAACCAAAACAATGCTATGTATATACCAGGATTTGAAGAAAACATTTTTCTCCTAGGCTGGAATGAATTGACATAGTCATTTCTTACATTACTCTTAAAAACAAAATAGCAACAATAGCAAAAAAACCAAAACAACAATGAAAACAAAACCACCCCACATTAGCATTTCCCGGTATTATAATAACTTACGACTAGGCTGACCAGGCATCCTGTTTTAAACGGGACACGAAACAACAGTCCTGTCCCATTTCAAGTGGTACCTGTGGTCAGCCTGCTAACACCTTGATTTTAGCCCAGGGAGACTAGGCTGACCGTACATACCATTTGAAATGGGACAGTACAGTTGTTTTGTGTCCCATTTAAAGTGGGACATCTGGTCAGCCTACTTAAGGCATATATATATAATTTGTTGAGACTGGTACTAGGCATTATCATGCCACGTTAGGAAAAAGCTGCTGCTTTTCCCAGTGATAACCATCGGGAATCCTTGGTAGCTCTCCCTGCAGATCCCCCTTATCTTGCTCTTGATCAGGGTAGAAGGTAAACTTCTAGTTGCTCAGCAACCTCAGGCTCTTCTGGTAGAATATACAATTATTATAATATTGCCCAGATTTTTTTTTTTTTGTGGTTCCCTGACCGGGAATCGAGCCCGGGCCAGGGCAATCCGGATTTTCAATAACATGAGTTTCAAGGACTAAAATCAGAGGGACAAGGAAAGTTGGTTTTCCTAAACCAGCGATAAACCTCCCACTCCCTCAGGCCCCTTCCTGTGCAAATTACCTTCCTATTTGGTGGCTCTGCTGAGCCCCGCCAGGAGTGTCTCCTGCTTGCCCTGCTCGTGTGTGCTGATAGCTGTGGAAACCAGAGCTGACCCCTCAGACTGTCTGTGCTTCACTTACTAGAATCAGCCCTGGCTTTCACCCAGCCATCTACTTTGAACCTCTTCTCATGTGGCTTTGAGTTTTTATTGCTACTGTTTGCTGCCCTATTTGCAAGGGTGACTTAATTTCAGTCATCCTTGGAAGTGATGATTGTCTCTTAACTGTACATTGCCAATGAGGACAGTGCTCTGTCCTGCACACCATGTGACCAGGTCTGCTGAGCCTCCCTTCTGGAGTCCCTAGAAGGAGAAGCAGTCATGCAGGGTCCTTATGCCGAGCCCCAGAGTCTAGGATGCCTGCTTTCCTCATGGAGAACTTTTGGTCTCCCTCTTTCAGGACCTTAAATCTTGCTCTTAAGTAATTTTCCCTCTCTCCCCAGTTCATGTAAACAAGGCAGTATTACCCATTAGGCTTACATCATCAATACTGATTTTCTTTTAAATCATCACTTAATTAGATGTTATGCAAAGGGCATGGACTTTGGAGTCAGAAATATCAGAGTTATAATACTGGAATTCTATTATATATATCCTTGGAAACATTTTTTTTTTTGTCTTGTCTGAGTACCATCTTCCTTACCTGTTAAATGGAAAGGTAGTATTTCTAGGTGAGGCTAGCAGACAGAGCAGTTTCCATGAATGGCCATTTTCTTTGCTCAGTAAAATAATTGAGTTTATAGGTTGTTTGTTTCCATATAGGTCCAATCTTAATTCTCAATGGCTTATGTATCTCCTCTTCAAACTAAGTAACAAGATCCCAGAACCTCAGTATTGGAAAGACGATTAAACAACACTGCCACTCAAAACCACTTCAGAGTATGAATTCTAACTGCAGCATCTCTACCAGCTAGCTGTCCATCAGCCACCATGGAAACACTCCCATCGTCAGTCATTGCTTAGAATTTGGGAAGTTTGTATCATATTGAGTTGAAATCTACCTCCCTGATTATAAAGTTTTTTCTTATTTATATTTATATTATTTATAAGTTTATTTTTAAAACTCCTTTCTACCTAGTATTCCACTTGTTTTTGTTCATTATGTGCGCAATATGCAAACCTAGACTGGAAACAGTTCCCTCTAGAAATCACACTTGATTGTCTGTTGATTTTGCTATTTTTAGGTATTACTTCAATCACTGTGTGAACCATTCCCAGAGGGGTAGGGAAAAACCACCAAAAACTGTGTTTTAAGCGTTCAATATTCAAAGCCACCTTTTATACCTAAAAGAATGGATTGATGGACAGAACTTGAGGAATTACTCTTTCATAAATGAATCCCAGAAAAGTAGACTTCCAATGAAACATTCACCTTTTCTGTTGATTCCTGATGGGAGCTGGCAAGTTTATTTTGCCATGACTATAAGAGCTGAGGGATTTGTTTGGTGGTCATTGAACTTGTCAGTTAAAAATCTAACACAAGTGGATGACTTCATAGAGAAGCAAAAGAAGAGACAATGTTAATAGAACCTTAAAATTCTAAGATATTGTAGTAAGTAGCAATTATTTGGGTCCAAGTTTAATTAATTTATACCTAAGTTTTAAAAATGAAACTTGATCTCTGCCTTGAGTACTGTCCATGGCATGGAGCTTAACCCCACATATGTAGGCAGATTCACTGATGAATAACTTTGATTACACTAAAGTTTTTCTTTTGTTGAAATGTCATACGGCTCTCTTTAATGTCTATTTTTAAAATATATCTATTTATTCTAAGTTATTCATTCCTACATTGTATGTTTTCTTTTTCTTTGAAAAATATTTTATTAATGCCTGTGCAAAGCCTCATCCTAAGCCCTAAAGATACAATGATAAACAAAATAGTACTGGTTTATGCTGTGATAGGCCTTAGAATATATGAGGTGAAATCAGTAGTAATTGGAAAAAAATCACATAATAAGGATAAAGTTTCAAATTGTAGTAAATGATATGAAGTAAAACTACAGGGGTTTTATGAGATCCTCTAATAGGGCAGACTGACCCATTCTGCTGAGAGTAGTAGTCATTAGAGGTGATGGTGATGGACAAGACACTTTCTGAGGAAGTGATACTTAATTGAGATCTCAAGAATGAGTTGTGCATTGAACAGGAGTTTGGGGTAGGAATGGAGAGCCCTTCTGGGCAGGGAATGATCTGTGAGAAGAGTTTGAATTGGGCAAGATGTGGGCAAGGTTAGGATTAGGACAATCACCATTTCCCACAAGTGTCTGGTTACTCTTAAACCTTCTCAATCTACACATCTTTGTGTCCTTCAGCTGTTCCTAACATGAGCTGAGCTCCAGCCCTATTGCCCCTCTTTTGGTTCCCCTTTGGATGTATTCCAGTTGGTCTTTGTTTTCTTTACATGTGTTTCTAGAAATATGACAGCATAGAAGCCATATAGGTGTGTTTGGAGAAAAACCAATACCCTGACTCCAAAACTGGGGATGGATGAAATTACAACTGAAGTCCTACCAAAAAAAAAAATTAGGTTAGCCAAAATTCCCTAAACCCTGCTGGGCTGCTGAGGCAGGCATTATGTCCTAAACTTCTCTACTTCCCTCCCATATCAATAGTATTTTAAAAGGTGAAAAGGAAGCAAAGTTGATGGATTTAGAATCAGTCTTCAATTGACTTTGGCCAACATCAGTATCATTTTGATGTAGGACAAAAGAGAGGGAACAAAAGAGTTCCTTTATTTGTTTCTATATGCTTCACATTATAACAGTATCTTTTTTTTTTCTTTTTTTGTATTTCATCTCTTTTCTCTCAACTGAAACTTCCTTGGGGCCTGTTTCTCTTCATAAATAGTTCTTACTCCACACTAGAAAATGTCACCAGGTGGATGAAGTGCTGTGCACTTCCTAAAGAGCTCCGGAGGCCTTCAGCCTAAAAGATAAAAAGCAGTAGCTGAAGGAGAGGGAGCTGGTCCTGTAAATAAATTTGACTGGCATTAAGTATTTAATGTGGCAGTTGGCTCCACAAGGGCAGTGCATTAAATGCATAGTGGCATGGTATCCATTTGGGCTTTACTGTAAGTCTGTCAGGCCCCAACCAGGCTGCATGGCATTAAATTGTAAGTGACAAGTTCTGATCGACCTGTCAGCTTGAGAAGGTTTACTTTAAAGCAAACAGAAAGGGCTGCAGATTCTTTTATTAGTAAGGTAATGTTCAGTTGGAGAAAAGAGGGATATCGTCAAAGGCGTATAGCCTTGGAATCAACTGACCTACCTGGGTTGGCATTACTGGCCCTGTTACTTATTGCTGTATAATCCTTGAGCCAATTACTTCACCTCTCTGAGCCTCAGTTCACTAATGAGTAAAATGTCAATAACCTGTATTTCAGGGTTGCCTTAGGACAAGTTCCCTGGGAAACAAACTCTGGGATGGAGATTTACATTCACTTCATTTGTTAGGGAGTGTTCTTGGGAACAGTACCTGCAGTGGAGTGAGAGGATTTCAGTGAAAGAGAAGTTGGGTATTTTTAATTCAGTACTTATATTTATCTGAAAAGTAATTATTAAACACTGCCATGGGTTAAGTTTCCTGGAAACAGAATCTAAGATGGAACGTAAGTAGCTTGTTGGGGAGTTGGTCTCAGGTATACCACCTACCTGTAAAGGAGTAAAGAAAGCAGAATTGGTTAGAACAAGAGGTTGATCTGCAATGTAGTCACAACAAAGGCCTCAGCGGATTCTCATGGGATGCTGTGACACAGGGATGGCATTTTGAGGGTGTCTCACCTTGAAGCAAGGGAGCTAGGTCCTTGTTCAATTGTATCAACAGGTTGCTGGATGCAGGCTAACTTTGGGAAAGGCAGCTCCTTTGGGTCAGTGAGATTTCCAGGGAGGGACTCGGCTGTGAGCTGTAAACTGACAGTATTCTTGGCCCATAGAGGGGGAAAGCCTTGGTGCCGAATAGTCTACTGCTG
This sequence comes from Lyroderma lyra, assembly GCA_004026885.1. Lineage (NCBI taxonomy): Eukaryota > Metazoa > Chordata > Mammalia > Chiroptera > Megadermatidae > Lyroderma > Lyroderma lyra. The sequence continues at coordinate 169,064 of PVJL010002313.1, forward strand.
TGCCGCTTGGATCCACTTGCTTCCTTAAGTTCACACCATCTAGAAAAAGCTTTCCTGGATTCTATTTGGTCATTTGCTGGGATGCCAAAGCTTTTACTAGAGGAAGATTGGGAGGATAAAATATAGCCCCTGCTGCTGCAGATACACTCTGGGCTACAACTGATGAATGATTATTTTACTCCATTACTATTATTCTGGATTTTCCTATCCTTCAGTGAGCATCTCTCCTGGCGGCACCTCCCAGAACTTTATTGCTGAGGCATTTTGAGCCCCTGCTTATTGTGTTGTATTCAGATCAACACAATAATGTGGCTTTTTCACTTGTTGATTTGCTATGAAAATTGGGTAGAAGAGTACCAAGGAAAAACCCTACTTGATCATCTGGGTGTCAAATGGAGTATTTTCTCCCACATTGTTTAACAGCAGCCTTACCTCCTTCTGAGTATCCGTGTTAATTACCCTTGCAGGGATGCTAATTTTCATTCCTTGACCCTGGCACAGGAGTCCAAAGCAACTGAGTAGTAACTGTAGATAAATTTAATGAGATTCATTCCCCTTTGACACCAGGACCATTTGATCCACAGAAACTAGAAATGATGGGACAGTCAGTAGGTTATTGGGAATTATAGTAAGTGGGACCACTTTTGATTCTACCCTTAGGTTTCTAGACCTATGTATTCTATCTACTAGGGATATAGCACTGTATAATAAGTATTGTTTTAGGGTGCAGTCTACTGTAAGGTATGGAGTTCCATTAGTTCAAAACTGTAACCTCAAATGTATATTCAAAAGCCTATTACTGTATATAATGTGCACACCCACATTTTTGGTCCAAAGTTTTGGGGAAGAATTTTTTTGTTTCAATTTGTTAATTCAATTTTTTATTTATATTTAGGTACTTGTTTTTTTTCATATTATAAAGGAATTTTAGCATGTATTTTTTAATGTAGTATGGTAAAAAATATTTCTGTAACACTTTTAACTCATAAGCAGGAATAAAAGAATTAAAAACATTTATATAGATACAGAATTAGTACCACCTATGTGAAATGCACATCCTTATTTTTCCCTCACAAGTTTGAGCAAAAAAGTGTGCATTATACATGGCAAAATACAGTGTCTTTTTTGGGCAGGCTGGCAGTTTCTAGCATGTGATAGAACCAGTGGATCCATTGAAACTCAACAGAGCCCATTGTCCTGCCTCCTTAGATGTAAAGTAAATCTTTTAGTATGATGTAATGAGCCCTCAGACAGAAATACTTGCTGAGACACTGTAGGCCAGAAAGGCAAACTCATATTCCTAATATATTTTGATTCAGTTATAGTGAATTTCTTCGTAGTCCAGTTTTGAAGAGCTCAACATAATCAATTTGTGTTAAGTGACTATTTGGTCTCCTTGAAAAATGTAGCTGATAGAGGACCCAGAATTAGTGTTGGTTGTAGCAGTTTGGATATTTTGCAAAGTTAGTAGCCAGATCAGCCTTGTTGAGTGACAGCCATATTCTTGGGTTTATGCATTGCCTTTCTTCATCTTTAACACTATGCCTGCTCTAATCTTAACTCCATCAGACCTCAAACTAGCTGATGTCAACTGGCCATAGTATTTTGTCACATTGAATAAGGCATAAGGAAGGGTCAGTGAATTTGATGATAAACCAATAGAAAGTATTCATTCTAATGAATAAAGAAAAACAGATTGAGAAAAGTGTCAGACTCAATACAAAGTAGTCTATCACACATACAATTAAAGTTGTAGAAGAAGAGATAAAGAATGGGACTTAAAATTACTTGAAGAAATAATCAACAAAAATGATCAACTATGGTGAAAAACATATAAAATCAAGAATTTCAACAACGTGGAAGTAGAATAAACAAAACACATTTCACTGAGGCACATCATAGTCAAACTGCTAAAAATCGACAACAAAGAAAAAGGTCTTGAAATCAACCAAAGAATGGTACCATGTTATGTGTGGAGAACAGTGATTGAAATGATGCCAAATTCCCTTTAGAAGCAATGGGGCCCAGGGGAAAATGGAGAGCATTTTTTTAAATGTTGAAAGAAAACAAATTATGAATCAATAATTCTATATTCAGTGAAAATATCCTTTACAAATGAGAATGACATGAAGACATTTTCAGATAAAAAATAATTTGAGAGACTTTGATTCCAGAAGATTTCACTGCAAGAAATACTAAAGGAAATTTCAGATGTGGGGTCATAGTGCCATATGGAATCTTCTCTTTACTAGAAGTAGTCAAGAACCACGTGGGTTAAATATGAGGATGTATTTGTTCTTTTCTTAATGACATAAAAACATATCACTGTTTAATGCAAAAATTGTGAGTTTATAAGATATGTAGTTTGGTCAGACAATTAATTCCCTGAACTCATACTAGAAAAAGTGCTACATACCTCATTGTTGAATGTCACTAGAGTCACCTTCAAAGTACTCCCCTTGAGAAGCTATGCACTGATGCCAGTACCTAGTCCACCCTTCAAAGCAACTTTGGAAGCCTTTTTCTGGAATGGCCATCAGAGCTGTTGTCCCCGAAATCTGGCAATTAAGTTCATGAACTTGCCACTGTGTGTTTAGCAAGGTTATGACACCTTACTGAGTTGTTGGTACAGTGCTGCCAACATAAGTGCACAGTGGCAAGTGACCTTGTACTGTGTGTGTGTGTGTGTGTGTGTGTGTGTGTGTGTGTGTGTGTATTTAGAGCAGCATAAACATGAAATAATTGGAAACAAAGTTCTTATATGTGAAGTGGACATACATTAAGTAAATCATGCTAAGTTAATGACATGTGTAGCTAAAAAGCCAATAGAGAAATTAAAATTAAACACTAAAACTATTATATTAACATAAAAGAAAACTAGAAATTAAGAATGGATGAGCAGATAGAACAATAAAAAACTAATTACAGTAATAATTATATTACTGTAAATGAACTGATTCAGGTATATGGTCCATCAGCTAAGACTGATTTTGAATTTTTAAATGGCCAGAAAGAAAAAAATTAAAAGAGAATAATATTATTGACAAAAGAAAATTATACAAAATTTCAACTTTAAGACTTCTAATCTTGCTTTATAAAGTCATTATAACCCCGATATCAAAACCTGAAAAAGATATTGAAAGAAAAGATCTTTTTATAGAAAACTATTTCCTATAAGCATAGATGCAAAAACCAATGGTTATATATTAACAACTTGCATTCAATAACCTGTAATAGCCAAGGGGAATTTGTCTTGGGAATGCAAGTCTGATTTGTTATTTGGAAATCAGTCAGTGTAACGTACTGTATTAATCAAACAAGGGAGAAAAAATAGGATCATCTCAATAGATCCTAAAAAATATTTAACAAAATCTAATGCCCATAATAATGAAAACTCAATCTACTAATTACCAGAAAACTTTATCAATTTGGTAAGGAACATCAACAAACAAAACAAAACAGAAGCTATTCATTATACTTAATGGTGAAATGTTGAATACTTTTTCCTAGAGATCTTTTCAAGGCTTTCACCATTTCTATTCAACATTATATCGGAAGACCTAGACATTATAGTAGGGCAAGATACTATAAAAAGACACAAATAGTGAAAAGGAAAAAGGAAAATTATTTTTATGTAGAAAATTCTGAAAGAATACAAAACAACTATGAGTACTAAAAAGTAAATTTAGTATGTTTTCAAGATACAGGGTTAACATAAAAATGTATTTCTATATACTTGTAAGAATACCTTAGAAAATAAAATTTAAAAATCCATTAGATATAGACTCAAAAATAAAAAATCATAGCCTGACAATTATATGATTAATATATTTTGTTTTATTTTATTTTTAATTGTCAGACTTACTGGGGTGACCTTGGTTACCAAGAATTACATAGGTGATTAATATATTTTAAATGAAGGGTTCAAAGCAATTCAATGGGGAAAAAATAACCATTGGTGCAAGAATTATAATATAGCCATATGGGTGAAAATGTGAACCTCAAACCCTCCCTCATATGAAATGAACAATTCTTTAAAGACCAGATTTTTATAAAAGGTATAACTATAAAATTTTTAAAAGAAAACATGTGTTTATATCTGAGATCTAACATTAAAGAGATAATAACTATTAAAATATGAATTAGTTTTTATCAAATATAAATCTTTTGCTTATCCAATATACCATTAAGAAAATGAATAGTAAAGCAACAGACTGGGATAGGATAATTACAAACCTTGCAGAATACTTTGATTAAAATTATATAACTGACTTTTATAATTAAACACTAAAATCATAAACAATCCAATTACAAAAAAAAGGAGCTAAAGATTTCACATTTCACAAAGGATGACCTACAAACACCGAAAGTCTCATAAAAAGTACTTAATATTAGTCATCCAGGGAATGCAAATTGAAAATACAAAGAAATAACTCTATATAACTACTAAAATGGCTAAAATTAGAGACTTGCAACACCAAATATTGTTGAAAAACAATGGAAACTCTCCTTCCTATTGCTAAGAGTATAAATTGTATAATCACTTGTGATAAATGTGTGGCACTTCAAAGAAAACAAAGTGAAACACCTATTCTTGGTGTTAACCAAGAGAAAGAAAAGGAATGTCCAAAAGATTTTTACAATGATATTTATTGCAACTTTATCAATAATAACCCCAAAACAGAAACACATCCATTATCATGAAATCAGAAAAATACATTTTAGTGTATTTATATTGTGGAATAATACTGAGAAATTAAAAAGAAAAAAAAACACACAACAAAATCTCACAGGCATTATGCTAAGGAATCACATCTCACAGAAAAAAGAACATAGTCTATCATTTTATTTACGTACAACAGCACAACTAACTTATGGTGGAAAGAAATTAGAAAAGTTGTTGAGTCTGTTGCAGTAATGAACTCTTTCCTTGTTGTATCACTTGTATTTGTATAGAATTGAGAAGAAGAAGGCTGTAGAAGGTAAGGCACTGCCACTGTGCTTAAACCATGATAACTTGGAACAAGTGTCTTTCTTGTTGCCTATGGTATTTCTATTTACAGTAAGTAGTATTTTTAGTTAATAGTGAAAATATTAATAAATTTCCACTTGCTTCAATTACAGCTGGTTGGAATGATAAATTTTCCTTTTGGTAACCTAGAGCCACATGGGCTCTAGGAGAGATCAGATGTTAAGAATTAAATAGTGATATTCGAATGTGCAAATGTACTCTTTAAATTTGATTATTTTCCATAAATCACATTGCATCCTAGGTAGGATGGGCATCTTGGATTATATCTTCCTCATTGTTGAAGTCATGCTCATAATTAAGGGAACTAAATTGTTTTGAGCATATGAGAAGCTCACTTAGCAGATTATTACATAGTATAATAATAAGTGAGGAAGGGAAGCAACTATCATTTATTAGTCCTAGTATGTGCCAGGTCCTCAGATTTCTCAAATTACCTTGTCCCATCTAGTACACATAACTGTCTTGTGAAATGGAGATTTTTACATTTAATTTAATGTAGATATAAGAGCCTTTCAATTTTTTACTATAACCTCAAGAATGTTTTATTCAAACTTAGTACTGCCCATATCTAAAATCTTACCGCTTTTTCTTTCCACTACACTTCCTGTGTATTTTATTTTGTACAGACTGTGTTTATAAACTGTGATGTTTCTTTTTCTTTTCATTATTAGAAAACATGGAATCACAGCACAGATGCAATGCTTAGCTGGTTATATTTGCAAATAGGCCTAATCTCATAAATTGGTTGACTGGGCATGAATTACAAGCCACAGATAGATAGTGTTTTTTCCTTGGTTACTCTGCTGTAGTTTAAGAACACATTTTTACTTTGAAGGACTTTGTCACCTTCTCTTTCTCCTCCACCCTGGTCCTTATTTTGTTTCAGTCTGTTGATTTATGTAACAAAGTTTTTTCGAATGCCTTATTTGTTATAGGCATTATTCCAGGCACGGGGACTTTAGTGATGCAGAAAACAGGCAAGGTTTATGCTTTCATGTAGCATACATGCTCTTGAAGGGAGACAGAAAAAAAGTAAATAAACAAACAAGATTTTAAGTTTTGCTAAGTTTTAAGAAAAAAAAGACTATAGATAACAATATAGTGGAAGGATGAGCGTGTAGGCAACTTAGACTGGGTGAACAGGCTTTTCTGGGCAAGTAAAACTTGATTAAGACTTGAATGATAAGTGGGAGTAGCGATGCAGAGATCTGGCACAGAACATTCTAGACTCTGGAAATAGCAAGTACAAAAGTCCTGTGGTAAGAGTGAATGTGTTGAGGAAGCTGTTGAAGGCTAGTGTGACTGTAATAAATTAAAGGGGGGAACATGGGTGAGATGAGAAATGTAGCAAACATATAAATCATTGCTTGGAAGCATTGGAGTGTTTTCAGCATATGGATAACATCATCCGATTTACTTATTTAAAAACATTCCTGTAACTGTTGAAGAGCATGAGTAAGGACAACAGTTAGGAGATTCTTGACATAGTCCAAGTAGAATATAAGGAGAACTGACTCTGGGTGGTGAACACATAGTGCAACACATAGACGATGCACTGTAGAATTGTACACCTGGAACCTGTGTAGTTTTTGCTAACTAGTGTCACCCCAATAAATTTAACAATAAAAAAATGAGGAGTTTAGCTGATGTTGCAGAAATCCAAAAAGATGAGAGTCCAGCACATCTTAGAGGAAGAAATGACAGCACTTGCTGATGATTGGAACAAAGTTAAATCTATTTTCTAAATCGTGGACCAAAATTATTTGATATGGTTTAATTTGTCACATAATGACTGAAGGTCTAGTCTGTACTAGATGTTTCCAGTTTGTGTTGGTGTTTTAGGCATAAAAATGACAGAGCCCCTGGCCTAAAACCTATGGCTAGACTTCACTTTAGACTTACCAGATTTTAGGATTGAGCCTAGGAATCTGCATTTCAACTAGTTTCAGAACCACTGTGTGCTAAATATGCACCTCTTTTCCCAAAGAAGAAGTGAGGGGGAAAAATAGAAATGGGACTTTGTCCTCCCAAGTGTGAGATGAGCCTGGAGGAAATAATAGAGTGAAGACTGAGTACTTAGATTGAGACTAATAACTTGTGGAGACAGTACTTCTTCGACTGAAGGCCAAGTACCGAGTGGAATGAAAAGGACTCTATGTGCAGTAATTTGCAGAAGCATTACCCATGTGGAGAGACTGATATGGGGGGAGAGAAGCTAGATTATACTTGAAATGCATTGGTCATGTCCACAGAGCCAGAAGAATAAAGAAAAGAGAAGAGAGGGAGTATTATTAATAAGAATAATTGAGAAAATTATAGGGTGAATTTCTGAGTAGTTTGTACAGTTCAGAAATAATATAATAATTTATGATATAAATTTTCTAGCCAGATCTCTACATCGCTATTCCCACTTATCATTCAAGTCTCAATTCAGGTTTTACTTGCCCAGAACATTGTGTTAACCCAGTCTAAGAAAGTTGCCTACATTCCCATCCCTCTACTATATTGTTATCTACAAAGCTATAGAACTTATATTATCTAACTCTTTAATAAGATATGTAAAGCTATAGTAATCAAAACATTATCATAGTAGTATAAAGGTAGATATTTAGATTAATGGAATACATTTATTTATAGAACATATTCATACATAAGTTGTTCGATTTACTTTTGACAAATAATACCAACGCAAATGAATAAAGAAAAGATAACTCTTTTCAACAAATGGTGCAGGAAGAATTGTGTATTTGTCTGCACTAAAAATAAATTTCAAGCTCTCCCTCTTATCACACACAAATTAAAGCCTAAGAGAAAGACACAGAAGTTACATGTTAAATATACTTCAATAAAGCTGTTGGGGGAAAGAAAGAAAGACACAGAAGAGAAGTTTTCAGCCCTCATCACCTCTCCACCTTGGAAAAACTGTTTTGGCAACCCCTCATGGATGAGCATACCGTTGTAGGAGCCCAGGTGCCCAATGGAAAGGGTATAAGCTTTCTAGAGGAAAAAAAAATGAGAATAGACACATCGAAGCAGATAAAAAAACAGTTTTACTTTACCTGCATCACCTTTCCTCCTGCACAGTGCAAAGAGAGAACTTCTCAACCTGGAGTTCCTTCCACAGAGAAGTAAGAGCTTAGTGAGCTCCTGGATTCCCCAGCTGTGGGGGACATAGCCTAAGAGATCCACTTTTGTTTCAGTTCACCCAGATCACTGAGAGGACTGGCATGCTTGAAGTCTGTGGCAACTAGGATTGGAGAAAATATGCAGGACTTATAGAAACCAGTTGCAAAATTTGCAGTTTCTACTAACTGCTTTGTGGACTTAACAAAAAGTCTTACTCATGAACTCATAGGACATTTAATTTGCAGATCCCCGAACTAGCCCACACATCTCCTCAGCACTCCACATACTCTTTCCCCCAGGAACCAGTTTCCTGCATGTACCTCCATAGATGGTTAAACCTCTGCAGATTATGCACAAGCACAAGTAGTCAGTTGGGTGACTCTGCTGCACTGGGAAAAGGTCCATAATCCTGAACACTTCACAGCACTGCCTTAGATAAAATAAACAAGATGCTCTTAGCTTCTGGCCTGGCATTATGGAATTAAAAGAAGACAAAAACCTAAAAAAATTTTGAGTGGTCTGACTAGTAAATGTATTTCTCTCCTTGAACTATTCATTAAAGACTGGAGGAAGTAACTGCTTTTTTAAATGCAAAGAGCAACACAAAACTTTAAGACACATGAACAATCAGAGAAGCGTGCCACCACCAAAGAAACACAATAATTATCCAGTAACTGACCACAAAGAAATGGAAATCTCTGAATTGCCTGACAAAAAGTTTAAAATAATCATTTTAAGGAAGCTAAGTGAGCTACAAGAGAACATAGGTAGACAGCTCAATAAGATCGGGGAGACAACACATGAACAAAACAAGAAGTTGAACAGGAAATACAAATCATAAAAAAGAACCAAACAGAAATTTTGGAGTGAAGTAAAAAAGTGCAAAAGAGTGCTTCAATAGCAGACTCATTCAGGCAGAAGAAATAATCTAAGAACTTAAAGATAAGTCATTTCAAATTATCTCATATGAAGGTAGAAAAAGAATAAGAAGGGTGAAGAAAATCCATGTGATTTATTTATTTAAGGGAAATAAAGTATACATTATGGGAGTCAGAGAAGAAGAGAGAGAAAGGAGCAGGAAGTTTATTTAAAGAAATTGTGGCAGAAAACTTCCCAAATCTTGGGAGGAATATAGACATCCTGGTTCATAAAGCTCAAAGATCTCCTAATAGATTCGACCAAAAGATTACACTAGGAAACTTTAATACTTCACTTTCTATCTAATAGAGAGATCATCCAGATAGAAAATCAATAAGGAAACAGTGGACTTGGATAACACTATAGATGAAATAGACCTCTTAGACATGCATAGAACATCGTATTCAACAACAGCAGAGTACACATTCTTGTTGAGCACTTATGGAACATTCTTCAGTGTAGACCATATGTTAACCACAAAACAAATTTAACAAATTTAAGAAGACTGAAATCATATCAAGTGTATTTTCTGACTTCATTGGAATGAAACTAGAAATCAATAAAAGAAAGAAAATTGGAAAATTTACAAATACGTGAAAATTAAATATTACACTCCTATGAAACTAATGATTCCAAAGAAAAAAAACAGAAACAAAAAAATCTTGAGACAAATAAAAATAGAAATGCAACATAGCAAATCTTAAGTAAAAGTAGTTCTAAGAAGGAAATTTATGGTGATAAATACCTATATTAAGAAATAAGAAAGATTTCAAATAACCTAACTACACCTCAAGTAACTGGAAAAAGAACAACTAAATTCAATTAGGAAAAGGGAAGAAAGAATACACATTAGAGGAAAAGTGAATAAAATAAATAGAAAAGATACACAAAGTGGACAAACCTTTATCTAGATTAGGGAAAAAGGAAGAAAACTCAAACTCAAATAAATAAAATATTAACGAAAGAGTTGACATTACAAATGATACCAAAGAAATAAAAATGATTCTAAATCAGTACTATAAAAAGTTGTATGTCAACAAATTGAATAATCTAAAAGAGGTAGGCAAATTCCTAGAAAAATCTATCATGATTGAATCATAAAGAAATAGAAACTCTGAACAGGCCAATAGCAAGTAAGAAGAATGAAGGCATAGTCATATACCTCCCAATAAAGAAAAACTTAGGACCAGGTCACTTTACTGGTAAATCTACCAGCCATTTAAAAAAATTAATGCCAAGCCTCCTAAAACTCTTCCGAAATACTGAGGATGAGGGAACACTTCCAAATACATTTTATGAGGTCAGCATACCCTCATAACAAAGCCAGACAAGGACACTACCAGGAATATAAATTACAGGCCAATATCCTAGATGACTAAATATGTGAAAATCCCCAAGAAAATACTAGCAAACTGAATTCAACAGCATGTTAAAAGGCCCATATGCCATGATCACGTGGGATCTATCCTTGAGATGCAAGAGTGGTTCAACATAGGCAAATCAATCAATATAGTACACTGCATTAACAGAATAAAGGATAAAAATAATAGCATCACCAAAATATATATGGAAAAAGCATTTGAAAAATACAATATCCTTTCATAATAAAAATTGTATGTAAATTAGGTATAGAAAGAATGTATCTTAATATAATAAAGACCATATGACAAGTCCACAGCTGACATCATACTCACTGGTGAAAAGTTAAATCTCTACCACTAGACCAATAAGAATAATGAGCCCAGAAATAAATTCAGACATGTATGGTTAACTAATCTTTGAAAATGTTTCCAAGGACCCACAATGGGAAAGTATAGCCTCTTCAATAAATGGCACTGGGGAAACTAGATATCCGATGGAGAAAAATGAAATTGGAACCCTATTTCATACCATATACAAAGGTCAAATAAAAATGGATTCATGAGTTAAACATAAGACCTGAAACTAGGAGAGCTAAACATAGGGGAAAGGCTACTTGACATTGGTCATATATATATATATATATATATATATATATATATATAAAGTTGAACAATTAATTTTGCAAACTCTTATATGCTGTCCAGAAGAAATTCCAGTCATAAATACCTCTATTTTTCAAATTACATGTCTGGATACTTTCCAGACAGCTCTCTTATATATATCCAATGGAATATTATTCAGCCATAAAAAGAAGGAAATCCTTCCACTTAAGACAACATGGATGAATTTGGAGGACTTATACTAAGTGAAATTAGCCAGGCACAGAAAGACAAATACTTCATGATCTCATTTATATGTAGAATCTAAAAAGTTAACCTCAGAGAAGTCAAGGATAGAATGTTGGTTATAAGAAACTTTGAGGTGGGGGATATGGGGAAATATTGATCAAAGAGTATAAGATTTCAGTTGTACAGGATAAATAAGTACTGGAGACCTAATGTACTAAATAGTAACTATAGTTAACAATACCATATAGTATATTTGAAATTTGCTAAGAGAGTAGATCTTAATTTTTCTTACTAAAAAATAAAAAAGTATTTGAGGTGATGAATACCATAATTACCTTGATTGTAATAATTATTTTACAATGTGTGCATGTAGCAAAACATCATAAGGTATACCTTATATATATGCAATTTTTATTTCTCAATTACACCTCAATAAAGCTAGGGGTGGGACAGGACAGAATTGAAAGCTGAAAAGCCAAGAATATCAAGCCTTTAGGGGAAAATAAAGAAGAATAACTGTACAATGTTGGTATAGTTAAAAATTTCTTAAAAATTAGAGAAGTTCCAATAACCATAAAAAGTAAATTTATAAAGTCGACTTCATCAAAGTTAAAACTTTCTGTTTGTGAAATACACCATTAAAAATGAATATACAAGCCCCAAACTAGAAGAACATATTCATAAATAATGTATTTAACAAAGGTCTTATATCAGAATATATAAAGAATTCGTATAACTGAGTAATAAAAACAATCCAATTGAAAAATGAGTATATAACTTAAATGGACATCTTATATACTACAACAGAAGATATGTGAATGGCCAATAAGCCTTTGAAAGTTTTCATCATTAGTCATCAGGGCAGGGCAAATTAAAGCCATAGTGAAGTACCACTCCATCCACTTGAATGACTAAAATTAAAGAAAGAATCCAAAGCAAAACAAATCACCTGTCAGTACTAAAAGTCACTGAGGCTGTGGAGCAATTGAAACTGAAAAATTGCTCATAGGTTGTAAAATAGTATAACCACTGTGGAAAAAGAGTTTTGGCTTGTTATTTTATGAAGCCAAACATACAGAATGCTCCCAAGATTCCTAGAACCAGATCTACATGTCCTATGAATTTCCTTCCCCTCGAGTGTGGTTAGGATCTGTACATATGATGGAATAGTGACTACCTTGATTAGATTACATTATATGTGACTCTGACCTAGCTGACTGGAGTGAGATTCTTCTCGCTTTGAAGATATTAATTGCCATGTTGTGAGTTGTGCATCCTCTATGTCAAGAGTAATCCTTGGCCAATAGCCAGAAGAAAAAAGGAAACTTTAGTCTTATCACTACAAGGAACTGAGTTTTGCCAACACCTGAGTGAGCTTGAAAGAAGACTTCCATGCATCAGATGTGAATACAACTTCAGCTTGATTTCAGTCTCATAAGATCCTAAGCAGAGAATTCCATTGTGCTGTGCAGACTTCAGTCCTACAGAAACATTAAGATAATAAATGAGTACTGGCTAAGCTGCAATATTTGTAGTAATTTGTTACATGACAATAGAAAACGAATGCATACTTGTTATTTATCATCTCCCTTTTGCCTCACTTTATTGAATAGTTTCTCTTGCAGATCATTTGAATTCTTTTTATTTCATCTTTATCTATCCGACAATGTGATATCTATAGAGAAGGAGAAATTGAAGTTGCCCATTATGTTGTGATCAATTCCTGCTGCCACCGAGTAGAAATATAGGCTTAGAAATCAGTTTCCTTTACATTGGCACTGTATACCTTATACACATGTCTAATTTGGTTCACATTCCAAGAAAAACTTTGTAATTAATTCCTCTGGGTTCTTACCTCCACCAAATATATATCATTTTAGATTATGTTTTTCTGTCTCTATTAACTCATATTTTCTCCCAATGTTGAAGCTCATTTACTTAATTATTAGCATAGAGATCTAATCTCTCAGATCTCTCTCTTCTATTTCTCTGTCCTTAATGGTGCATTACAAAAATCTAGGGCACATTTAGAAACATTTCAAAGACTTACATTTATTATATTAAAATGACCTAGTATTTTATTCATGAAAATTGAAATAGGAATAAAGTGATTTTAAGTGATCCAAAATGCCTTCCTCAAATATACAGATTAAATTAATATGCTTTCAACCTACTCCTTTGAGTTATTCAGCTTTTACTTTTCTATCCAGGACTCAGCAGATAACTGAATATCAATTTCCAACAGGAACAAAAGGTCATCGATGAAAACCTTTTAGAAAAGAGCTATTATCACTACTTCACCACCTTTAATCAAGAGGTAGATTTCAGCCATATACATTAATGTGATTCTGTTCATATTCCATCCAGTTTGGAGTAATGTTTTTGACTATGGATTTTTGAGGGGTTACATGATTCAATGTTGGCTCAGTGGAAAGGGTGTTAGAATAGAAGCCAGGAATCTGACTCCTGCTTTGATTATCTCACCTTTCCATACATATTATATATACTCATACTTTTGTTTTGATAGCATTGATCACAATGATACTTGATTGTTTTTTGATGATTTGTTTAATATCTAACAAAACAGAGATCCATGAGGTCACACATATGACTGTCTTACTCCCAAGTATAGTTCTAACAGCTAGCATACTGCTTCTCATAGAATGAACATATTCCAATAGTTGCTGAAATGAGTTAAATACCTATTGAATTAAAGTAATTCATACACCAAATTAGATGTTTTATTATCTCATTTATTTCTCATAACATCTTATAGAATAGGTAATAAATATCCCATTTATCGATTTAAAATATTTTTTCCACTAAACTATTGTCTGTGTCTAAGAGTTTTTGTTTGCTTGTTTGTCTTGCTTGTTTGTTGCTTTCAGTTGTCTATCCCACATATGAGTGAAATCATATGGTTCCTGACTTTTTCTGTCTGGCTTATTTTGCTTAGCATGATGTTCTTGAGGTCCATCCATTGTGTTGCAAATGGCAGCATTTCATCTTATCTTATGGATGAGTAATATTCCCTTGTGTATAAATAAGTACCACAGCTTCTTTATCCAGTTCTTTATCAGACACTTAGGTTGTTTCCATGTCTTGGCTACTGTGAATTATGCTGCAAAGAACAAAGGGATACATATATCTTTATGGATAATGTTTTCAGAAATTTGGGGTAGATACCAAGAAGAAGAATTGCTGGGTCATATGGCATTTCTATTCTTAATTTTTTGAGGAACTTCCATACCGTTTTCCATAGTGGCTGCACCAATTTACATTCTCAGCAGCAGTGTGTGAGCATTTGTTTTTCTCCACAGCCTCTCCAACACTTATTACTAGCCTTGTTGATAGTAAACATTCTAACAGGTGTGAGGTGGTATCTCATTGTGGTTTTGATTTGTATTTCCCTGATAGCTAATGAGGATGAGCAATTTTTTTCCGTATATTTGTTGGCTGTTTGTATTTCTTCTTGTGAGAAGTGTCTGTTCAGGCCCTCTACCCTTTTATTTATTTATTTATTTTTGGTGGGTAGTTCCCTGGCTGGGAATTGAACCCAGGCCGCAGCGTTGAGAACGCTGAAACCTAGCCACTACACCACCAGGGAACTCCCACTAGCCATTTTTTAATTGGATTTTTTCTTTTGAATTGTATGAGTTCTTTATATATTTCAGATATTAGCCCATTAATGGAGGTGCTTTTTGCTGATATCTTCTTCCATTCAGTTGGTCACCTCTTTGTTTTGTTGATGGTTTCATTTGCTGTGTAGAAGCTTCTTAGTTTGGTATAGTCCCATTTATTTATTTTTGCTTTTACTTCCCTTGCCTTTGAAGTCAAATTCATAAAATCCTTTCTGAATGCAAGGTCCATAGGTTTAGTGCTTTAGCTGAGGGTAAAGGGGGAATGTAGGTGGTAGAAGAGGGTAAAGGAAGTCAAATATAAGGTGATGGAGGGAGAACTGAGTCTGGGTGGTGAAAACATAATGCAGCACATAGATGATGTGTTATGAAATTTTACACTTGAAATCTATATAAATTTACTAAACAATGTCATCCCAATAAATTAAGTACAAATTTAAAAAATTTGTGTTCCCTTGCCTATGTTGTTTCTAAGCAAAAGCATCAAAATTCAAAGTCAGATCTGTGGAACCATCTTGGCAAGTTAAGGCTGAGAACATAGGTATTAACTCTGTTAGAAAATAAAGCAGTTGACCTAAAGTGAAGTTTTTTTTCTATTTTCAACAAGTTCAGATTAGGGTATGAGAAGTAGGATTTTAAGATGTTTCCACAGATTTCTGGCTCTTCATGCGTACCCTCCTCCTCCCAGTTATTCAGTTAAACACTCATGTAAGGTAATCCTATAAAAGGATTTTGCAGAAGTAATTAAGTCCCCAAATCAATTGACTTTAACATAGGGAAATTATTCAGGTGGGCTCGTCCTAATCTCATGAGCCCTTTAAAAGCAGAGAGTTTATTCTGCTTGCTTGTAGAAATAGAAGTCTAACAGATGTGCACCAACCAGCCTGGAAGAAATCAAATGTTCATGTTGCAAAGAGCCTATGGGAGCCTCATGACAGGCAACTATGGGAAGGCTGTAGGAGTTGAGAGTGGTCTAACTGATTACTATGATGAAAATGGGGACCTCCTGAAGTGCAAAGAAATGAGTTCTGCCAACAGGCAGTGAGCCTAAGATGATGATCCCGTGTCTCAATGAGAACTGAAGTACTGGCCAATGTTTTGATTTCAGTCCAGTGAGACCATGAACAGAGATCCAGTTGTTCTGTGCCTAGACTTCTGATACACAGAAATGTGGAATAATAAATGGGTGTTGTAGTAAGCAACTACACTTGTGATAATTTTTCCAGTAACCCATAGAAAAGCAGTAACTAAGAAATGCCTTCAAATTACTACCAGATTTTGCTCTTGGAGTTGTGAGCACTGATTTGGTTTCATGTCGTATTAGAGAAAAGGACAACAAATGGTGCTGATAAAAAATGACAATCAGATAATGATAATATACCATATTGGAGTCCTTTTCTGTAAAGGACAAGGTATTGCAATTTGTGGGGTTCTTCAGAAAGGCTTGAACTTCCTATAACCTTACTGCAGGGTTATTTTAAAAGTACATGCTTTTTTCTTTATGTATTCCTAACCTTTGTCAATTATTCCCTTTGTCACTTGATTGGGCATAATAGGCATATTGCCCTTCTCATAGGATTGTTTTGAGGATCAATTGAATAAATGCCTTCGTAATTAACTATTACAAATGAATAAGCCAATGATTTGAAAAGTCTTTGAATTGGTCTTTGTTCTTTCTAATACCTTTTGTGTTTGTGGGCTCTCTCTACTTAAAACATGACTTTCTGTTCTTTCCATTCAATTTTGCTGTGCACCTTAAAACTGCCCCACAAAATAGTCTATGAAAAAAGTTTATGAAACTTCAATTATTAAAAGGAAAAGGGGATATAAGCCTGTAAAATAATGGAAGAGTATTGGCTCTCTGATTGTGAATTCTAATAATATTAATTGCAGAGGGAGGAGGGAAAGAGGGCTATATGAATTGAAAGGGTGAGGCATGGGAGGAAGGGGAGGAGGCAGGGACAGGGTAGAAGATTGAGATGAGGGTGGGAAGTAGAAAGAGAATGACCTTCTCTTAGCTTCAGATTCACCTCTATGAAATTAATATAAAGCCACATTCCATAGAGCTGTTGTGAATATTATGGAAATGCATCTAACTCATACTTAGTCCATGAAAATGTGTTAGCAAGTGGTATGTCTTTTTTTTTTTTATTCTTATTGCAATTTAATACATCTTACATGAGAAAAATATTACAAAGCCAACCAAAAGTGGAGGATGTACTCTCACAAAACTACTCACATAGGGTATTTATTTCTTAATTTTGGAATTGGGCTTAAACGCATATGTGATAAACTCAGACCAGTTGTTACGCTTAGAGTTTATATTGAATACATACTATTTCAGGCTTAGAATTTTTTTTAAGGACATTTAAATTGGGACAAGTAACAAAAGTGCCTGAGTGAATTTGGCTCGAAGAATAAATACATTTATCTGACAAAATGGTGAAAGAAGAGTAGTTTTAAAGAGATCATATCAGGACTCCGATTCTGCTTTTCCACTTTATTTTCATATGTTGAGGTAAATAATAAGTTGACTCCAGAAGCTTTGGTCATCAAATTCAGGACCAATTTTCAGAGAAAGAAAAAGATTATCTCCTCCTAAGTCTTAGGAGGAATGCAAATGCAAATGCACAAAATAATAAGATTAATGCCCTTCTAAGTTTGGTCTTCTACACATGCTTAAAGGCAGAGTAGACTCATAATAATACAGATTATTTTGAACAACTCTGAGATATTTTCCTTCCTGCAGTGCTGAGGGGTTTGGGGAGCATGGAGCCTGCTTGTTCTAATTACTCCTCAAAGGCAATTGATTGGGCACAGGTGGAAGTAGAAATTCCAATGGTCTCTGTGGCAGGGACAAAAAAAAGAAATCAGTGAAATTTGTACACATAAAGGTATAATTGGAGAGCTTAAGGAAAAGAGAGAGCTGAGGAGGATTTTTATCATCCTCTATGTTTGTTTTACTTTCAAAAGTGAAAACAAGGTAAAAAGTGGTCTTGGTAGTCAGCCTTGCCTAAAAAGGTCTTCAAACCCACCTTCCTGATTATTCTCTGTTCTCTAAACTTTACTTTTTTAAATAGCCTTATCAAGTTTTAAGACTTATTGCTGTGTTGTTTCCATATATTGGCTATTGTGAATAATGTTGCAATGAACAGTAGGAGTTTTATACACGGTTTAAAGAGTGGTAGTTTGGGCATATAAGGTGAATGAAGAACGGAAGGTAAAGGCTCAAAGATGTAATTAAACATGAAGTGTTCAGTAATTATATCTAGTTTTATAAGACCAAAGCATGAAATTCAAGATAACGAAATGGAGTTTAGAGTGTGAGTGTGAGTGTGTGTGTATGCATGTGCATGGGTGCGTATGCATGGGAGGAGTATAAATTTATTTAATCTCTTGCTAAACATTAGCATATTTCCATATTGGCAATCTTGCTATCAAAAATAATGCTGAAATACATAGCCTTATACATATATTTTGTTTATGAGCAGGCATATCTTTAGAATATATTTCAAGAGGTGCAGTTGTTACTGAAGGGGAACATGCAAATGTTATTTTGAAAGATACTGTCAATTTTTTATAGATAGATTTTGTTCCATTTTTATATTCCCTAAAGCAAACGAGACCTTGACTGCTTTGTCCTACAGACTTGAATTTTTATTAATTTGAGAATGAAAAATAGCATCTCTGTTCCATGTCTCTTATTTTGAGTGAAGCCAAACTTCTTTTCGTGTATTTAATGGTCACTGGTATTTATTTTTCTATGACTACCTCTTTATATCTCTTGGACTCTTTTTCATTGAGTTTTTCTTTTCATCTAGATTTTTAGAAATAATTTATGTATTAGGATAGCTTTTCTTCTGTGATATGAATTTCAAGTATTTTTCCCAGTTTATGAATTGTATTTTGGCTTTGGTTCCAGTGTTTTTGTCCAACTAAAAAGAAAACCAGGTAGTTTAATTATCAGTCTTTCTTTATAGTCTTTTCACTCAGAGATTTATTTAGAAAGGACGCCTCCATTACAAAAATATATACTTTGTCTAGTTTTTCTTTTAATACTTGTATGGTTTATTATTACTATTTTAATATTTAAACTGATACATTTCAAGTGAATTCTGCTGGGTGGCTTGATTTATATGCTGGACAGTTCCTCGTGTGACTTTGTAATCCCTGCTCTCCTTTTCCCTTGCCCCATCTGAATCTCTAGGCAACCACTCATCTGCTTTTTTCTTTTTTTGTGTGTGGTAAAAACATATAACATAAAATTTAGAATTTTAACCATTTTAAGTGTACAGTATAATAGTGTTACCTATATATTGTTGTGCAAGAAATGCCTAAAACTTTCTCATCTTGCAGAACTCAAAATCTGTATTCATTGAGCAACTCTCCTTTCCCCCCTCCACCTAGTAGTATGGCAACCACTCTACTACTTTCTGATTCTGAGAGTATTAGTGCTTTAGATACCTCATAAAAGTAGAATCACGCAGTACTTGTACTTTTCTAACTGACTTATTTCATTTAGCATAATTTCTTCAAATTTTATCCATGTTGCATATGACAAGATCTTCTATTTTTAAAGGCTAAATAATATTCCATTGTATGTATATATCACATTTTCTTTATTCATTCATCTATCAGTGAACATTTAGGTAGTTCCACTTCTTGGAATTGTAAATAATGCTACAATGACCACGGGTGTGCAAATAACCCTTCATATCCTGTTTCCAATTCTTTTGGATACACACCCAGAAGTAAGATTGGTGGATCATATGATATTTCTATTTTTAATATTTTGAGAATATTCATACTGTTTCCGTAGTGGCTGCACTATTTCATATCCTTATTCACAGTACATAAGGGCTCCAATTTTTCTACATGCTTGCTGCACTTGTTTGTTGTTTTTTTGTTTGTAGTTTGTTTGTTTGTTTTTCTTTTTTTTATATTGGCTACCATAAAGGTGTGAGTTGATATCTGATTGTGATTTTGATTTGTATTTAACTGATGATTAGTATAATAATATTGAACGGGTTTTTGTATATCTTTTGGCCACTTGTATGTCTTCTTTGAAAAATGTCTATTTAAATTACTTTTCCAGTTTTGAAATTATTTGTTGTTTTGTTATTAACATTATCAGATATATGGTTTGCAAATATTTTCTCCCATTATGCAGGTTACCTTTTTACTCTGTTGATTGTTTCCTCTGCTACCCAGAAGTTTTTAAGCTTAATGTAGTCCCATTTGTCTATTTTTATTTTTGTTGCCTGTGCTTTTGTGTTATATTCTGGAAATTACTACCAACCAATGTCATTAGACTGTTCCCCTAAGTTTTATTCCTAGGAATTTTATAGTTTCAGGTCTCATATTTAAGTCTTTAATTCATATTAAGTTAAATTTTGTAGATTGTGTAGAGTAAGGGTCCACTTCCATTATTTTGCATTTATGTATCCAGGCTTCTCAGTACCATTTATTGAAGAGACTATCTTTTCCCCATTGTGTAGTTTTTCACCATATATGTGAAAGTTTGTTTCTGTGCTCTGTTCTCTTCTGTTGGTTTCCTTATCTTTGTATATGCCAGTACCATGTTGTTCTGATTACTGTAGCTTGGTAATATGTTTTAAAGTCAGAAAATGTGAGGGCTTCAGCTTTGTTTTTCTTTCTCAATATTATTTTGGTTATTTGGGATCTTAGTTTCACATGAATTTGAGCTTTTCTTTCTATCTTTGAAAAAAATGCCATTAGCATATGTGTTTAATCTGTAGATTGCTTTAGGTAGTGTGGACATTTTAACAATGTGAATTCTTATAACCCATGAACATGGGATGTCTTTCCATTTGTTTATATCATCTTTATTTCATCAATATCTTACAGTTTTTTATTTATAAGATTTTCATTACCTTAGTTAAGTTTATATCTAAGTATTTTACTCATTTTTATAGTATTTTAAATAGGATTTTTCTCCTAATTTGTTTTTCAGATAATTTGTTGTTAGCATATAGAAACAACTGGTTTTTGTTATGTTGAGTTATAGTTTTTTAGTGGAGTCTTTAGAGTTTTCTATATGTAAGATCATGTCATCTATAAACAGATGATTTATCGCTTTTCTGATTTGGATATCACTTATTTATTTACTTAAGTTTCTTTTTTTTTAATGTAACACAGTTTTATTATAAAAACAGCTTTGTGCATGCAGTGTGTGATTTTAATTAAATGGCAGTCAATAAACTTTTCAAGTTAATGAACTTCACATAATTTTTTCAACTTCAAGTAATTTAGAAAAAAAGCACAAACATACACACTTAAAACTGTTACAGAAGGGAACAGAGTATTTACTGGGTAGATATCACAGCAGGATCATCATGGCCTGATGATGTAGCTAGGATAGGATCAGGAGAAGTGGATGTGGATGGTTTTGGATCTACATCAGTAGATGATGCTGTACCAGCAAACTTGCATACAGCTTTCTTAAAAAGTGAACAAATATCAGCTTGCTTTGGGTACCTGTGCCTCTCATGCAAACTCAGGTTTTGCATGATGTGCAGCTGCATAACATGCTGAGATTTTATTTTAATTTTTATTTAAAGTATTATTTCTTCAATTTTTTTGCTGGTTTCTTAAGAGTGCTGGTTGCTTGAGTTCTGGTTAATGGAGAGTCTACTGTATCAGGTTTTTGTTTTAAATTCTTAAAATGTTATAGCATTGATACTGAAAACCTTGGGAAATACTGGAAAGATATTTTTATGTGAAGCCACAGTTATTAAAAATAAAACAGAAATGATGCAATTACTTTATTAGGAAGCTCTTCCCAACTTTTTGTTTCTAAATCAATTGAATAACTGCCTCCATTTTTCTTTTTAAAATCCTTAATGTTATTAGCATACAGCTGGCTTTTTTCTTTTTATATTTCAATTACATTTGACATACAATATTATATTAGTTTTAGGTGTACAGCATAGTAGTGAGTCATTTATATAACTTACAGATTCCTCATTCCAATACATCTGGTTCTTCCCTGACACCATATATGGTTACTACAATGTTATTGACTATATAGCCTATGCTGTACTTTACATCCCTGTGACTATTTTGTAACAATGAATTTGTACTTCTTGATTTCTACCACTTTTCCACCCACCCCTCCAGCCTTCCTTCTATCACCCCACCAAATCTGGTACTCATGTGACACCACACATGATTATTGTAATATTATTGACTATATTTCCATGTTGTAACTATTACTTTGTAACCACCAAACTGAATTTCATAATCCCTTCCCCTTGTTTCACCTCCTCCCTAACCCTCTTCCCACCTGGCAACAAACCAAATGCTTTTTATATCTATGAATCTGCCTTGAGCCTTGGGGGCCTGTCCTTTATGCTGTTCTCTCAGAACATGCTGGTTGTGGGATGAGAGACGTTCTGTTCTTCTCCTTCCTGGGCTGAAGCAAGGTCGGTCCTTGGCTCCTCACTGCCCCCATTGTTCCCACTCCTCTTGAAAATGAGGTGAAGTTAGACCACCATGTCTCATGCACCTGATCTGCTCTTCCTGGGGGCCAAAGTGAGGTCTGATTGTGGTGTCTCACGGTCCCTGCCTCTTGGCCTCTTTATCTCTGTCCCACAGACTGAGGACCAGAATGCTCACCCACTGCCTTTTTCCTCCTCCCTCCCCAGTGGTAGAGTACCAGGTGGGGATGTGCATGGTTATTGTCTCTGCACTTCCCTTTTTTTCTCTTCTGTTTGCTCCTATGCCTACCTGCAGGTACTGTGATGCAACGAGCAGATCTCTTAGCCATGTTTGTGCTTTGCATAAGGAGTCCTTAGTTGAATTATAGGATGTTTTATTTGTTGTGATCTCCAGGGGAGTTTTTCAGGAGTCCCTCTCATGCTGCCATTTTGTTTCTTCCTTATTGCCTTATTGATTTACATTTCTTGCCTAATTGTTCTGGTTAGAACTTCCACTGCTTTGTTGAATAGTAGTAAGAGTGAGTATACTTGCCATGTTCCTGTTCTTAGAAAAAAGTTTTCACTCATTCATTATTGAATATGATGTTAGCTGTGGGCTTTTATTATGGTTTTATTATGTTGAGGTAGTTTTCTTTTTTATTTGTAGTTTGTTGAGTATTATTATCATGAAAAGAGTTCCAATTTTGACTGATGATTTTTCTGCATCGTTGAGATGTTTCTGTGTTGTTTTTTTTTTAATTCATTTAAGGCGGTGTATTATAGTGATCAATTTTTGTATGCTGAATTTTCCTTGCATTCCAGGAACCAATATCCCTTTGTCATGGTGTATAATCCTTTTAATATGCAATTGAATTTGTTTTGTTAGAATTTTGTTAAGGATTTTTGTATTAATATTTACATGCTGTAGTATATTGTTCTGTACCTTTATTGTAGTTACTTTGTCTGGACATGGTATCCAAATAATGCTGGCTTCAAAAAACAAGAAAATGTTCCCTCTTCAATTTTATTATAAAAAATTGAAATAAATTAGTGTTCTCCTTTAAATGCTTGGTAGAATTTTTTAGTGAAGTCATCAGGTTGAGAGATTTCCTTTATTTACTTTAAAGATTTTTGATTACTGATTCAATCTCCTTCCTATTTATAGATCTATTCAGGTTTTCTATTTATTTGTGATTTAGTCTTGGTAGACTTCGTGTTCCCAGGATTTGTCCATTTTATCTATGTTATCCAATTTGTTGGCATACACTTTTTCATAGTACTCTCTTAAAATCTATTTTATTTCTTTTATTTGAAGTAATAAAAGCTGTTAATTTTTTTAAACTAAAAGAGACATCAAAACACACATTTAAAAACTACTATAGACTTAAGATGAATTCAAAGATAACCATACATTAGGAGTTTTGCAAAACAAAAACAAAGAAAAAGCATTTAAAACAAATATAAATAATATTTTCAATGCAATAATGATTAAAGGGATAGCTTAATTCTGAATAAGAACAACAAATGCCAGTAAACAATGGCATATTTAATGTAATGAAAAAAATAATTGCTAACCTAAAACTCTATACTCATAAATTAGAAACTCGTAAATGAATGTAAAGGTCATGGTATTTCAGTCAAAAAATATGACAGAAATAATTCTTAGCAGAATTGCACTAAAGAAAATAAAAATGGTATCTTTTAGGTAAAGATATAATGATCCTATATGCATGTTTAAAGATGTAGTAGAAAATGAAGATTATTGGAAAGGGTGACTATGTAAATGAAGCTTACATAATCACCCTTTCTTACATAAATATGAGATTTAAAATATGAATGGACTTGAACTATACCTCAAAAAAGCATATACATTGGAAGTGAGATAACTGATGTTACAAGATTCAAAGATCATGTATTAATAATGTGTGTTTTAAACTCTACAGCAAAAACTGAAAGAATAGAAAAGCTTATATATCTAATATAATGAAAGATAAATGAAATAATCAATAAAAATGAACAAGAAAGGATAAAAAACATAAAAGCAGAAAATGAACAGAAAAATATATAGAAAATTTTAATTTCTTGCTACTGATTTCTAACTTATTTCTGTTGTGATCAATGAATATATGATTTCAATATGTAAAATTTGTTGAAACTTGTTTTACTTGTATTGTAGCTCAGGATATGATATATTTTGATAATGTTTCATGTGCACCAGAAAAATACATACATACATATATATATATATGTGTGTGTGTAGATATATGTATGTATGTATTTTTACATATCTATATGTGACAATATATGCCTGACAATTAAGTTTGCAAACCTGCCACCATACGCTTATGTTGGCAGCACTGTACAATTTATAAGATTTCATAACCTTGATATATCTGTGTCTCATAGCTGTATTCATGTCGACATGTGGCAGTATCTTGCTGAGTGGAGTTTATTATTGTTGTATGCTGTCACAAGAATGTTGGAGCTTGAATTAGAGCAATAAACAAGCATTAAATTTCTTGTTAAACTTGGCAAGAGTGGAAGTAAAATCAGGAATATGTTAGTCCAACTTTATGAGGATAATGCCATGAAGAAAATGGCAGTGCACACATGGATTAAACATTTTTCTGAGGGGAGAGAAAGTGTCACGGATGAAGAGAGTTCAGGTTGGCTAGTAACAAGCAAAACTGACAAAAAATTAGAAAAATTCATCAAAATGTGCATCAGAATCATTGACTGACTGTGAGAACCATAGCAGATCAAGTAAACATCAATAGAGAAACAGGAAAATCTTAACTGAAAATCTTGGCATGAGAAAGATTTGTGCAAAAATATCCCAAAGGAGCTCACCAAAAAACAAAAACAAAGGAGAGTTGAAGTTTGCCAAGACCTATTAGAGAGGCAAGGTAATGTTTTGGGCCATGTTATCATTGGTGATGTACCAACATGGTACATCAACATGACCCTGAAACAAAGCATCAAAGTGTACAATGAAAGTCAGCTAGTTCTTCATGACCAAAAATGTGCTATTAGTCCAAATCAAGAGTCTAAACAATGTTGCTAACCTTTTTTGATATTAAAGGGATTTTCGTTATGAATTTGTACCAACTGGACAAACAGGCAACCAAGTTTACTATTTGGAAGTGCTGAAAAGGCTGCATGAAAAAGTTAGATGAAAATTACCTGAGCTTTTCGCCCAACAACTCATGGTTTTTGCATCACAACAATATACCAGCTCTCACAGCACTATCTGTGAAGGAGTTTTAAGTCAGTATACAAAAAAGTATATTGAAAACCCTCCCTACTCTCTTGATCTGGCCCCTCATAACTTTATTCTTTACCCAAAAAATAAAGGAGATACTGAAGGGAAGACATTTTGACATTCAGGACTCCAAAGATCATATGATGACAACTCTGATGGCCATTCCAGAGAAAGAGTTCCAGAATTGCTCTGAAGGGTGGACTAGGCACTGGTATTGGTGCATAGCTTTTCAAGGGGAATACTTCAAAGGTGACCATAGTGATATTCAGCAATAAGGTATTTGCACTTTTTTTTAGGATGAGTTCTTGAATTAGTTGTCAGACCGTGTGTGTGTGTGTGTGTGTGTGTGTGTGTGTGTTATGTATTTATATATTTATACACACACACATATATACATTTGTAAATTAAGGTTATGAATAACTTCTAGGTTGAGAAGTGCATTTAAAGTAGAAATAAGAGAATAATTTGAATGGAATGATGATTAAAACACTCATATCAAAACTTAATAAAAAACATATAGGGTGAAAGTAAAATAGACATTAGAGGGAAATTTTTTATATAATGAAAAACAAGGCTGAGAATAATTTGTCTAAGTATTCATTGTAAGGAATTATCAAAATGATAAACTCAAAAAAAAAAAGAAAACATAAAATGAATCTGAAAACAACTTTTTATAGAGAAGATTAGCTACGTGTAAACCTAAAGTTGATTCTTTGAGGGGATCAAATTAAATATACAAGTGAAAACCTTTGGTAAAGAAGAATTAATGAAAAAGAGAGAAGATATAAATAATCTCAGGAATGAAAAATGGACATGACTACAGAATTTACGGGCATTAAATAATAATTGATATTATGAAAAAATATATAAAATGGATAAATTCTGAGGAAAGTACAATTTTTTAAACTGACCTAAGGTTCAAAGAAGAAGTCTGAATAGTCCTGGAAATATTAAATATTTCAATAATAACAAAAGTTTTCGCTAGGAAAATTTCATACCTATATCGATTCACAAAATGATGGTGTTGTAAGTCACGACAGCAGTCGTTTTGGAGGAAAAAATGAGGTAGCATTTGGAGGTGAGAATTAGGGGTCTTTAGGATTACTGATAACATCCTTCCTGAGTTAGAAGGTAATCACATGGCTGTGTTACTTTGCAAGGATTTACTAATAATTTTGTGGTAATGTAATCTTGTTTTGATCATTTTTAATGTAATTTATACTTAAAAAGTTTATAGAAGAAGCATAGATATGTACATATCAACAATATATGGTGTATGCAGATAGATACATTAATATCTAAAAACATGTGTCAGCATCATAGAATGTGTATCCATTGATGAGAGAGGGAGTGCATGTGTGACAACCTGAAATTACCAAAAATAAAAATAAACACTTTAAGGGTCATATTGACAGCGATGATGATAATGTGTTATCAATTATGGAGTATGATGAACTCTATCTGTATCTGAAGTCAAAATAAATAGTCAGGAGGTAATCTCCTCAGGTAAATCTAAAAATGGATGAATATCTCCCCCAGGCATGATGTTCTGACATTTTTTTAATAGCGTGCATTATTTACCTTAATATAGTCTTTAAAACCAGCTGGGATGAATCAATGACCAAAAAAATACTGGTTTGGATTGGATAATAGTAGATAGACCACCACCTCATTTTGTGTGACATGTGTCTCAAAAAATCTTGCCAGTCTTCTCATGTACATGAGTCCTGATATGTACACCTCTCACTTATGAGTTATTGAGTACCTATGTAGAATAATATCTGGTAATTAATTACAATTGCAGGTAAACATGTCAGATATATACAGCTGCAGTTTTTGAACTGACTTTTTTTGTTGTCTCAGAGAAGGTAGTTGTCATCTTTGTCTTGTTTTTGTACCTATTAAAATTAATGGTGATATGAGGGGATTAGATCTGTATCTCTACCATTTTTATTTTTATAACCACATATATTGAAAGAATATTTTCATAAAGCTGAATTTATTGATTAGTAATTATTTAAATTTGTATCAACCATAGCATAATTTTTTTTACATATTCCCATTGTTGATACAAATTTACTTTGATGTTGTTTTCTACCTTTTGGACCTTACCTAAAACAAATGTATGATTGTCATGTGTTTTGGAGAAAATTTGAAAATAGCTTCCAGAATGGTAGTACAACTAAAGAATCACTAGAAATGTGAAAATACAAGACTGGAAATCAATAGACTACTTGCTACCTAAAATATTTTTTAATTTTAAGAATTTATAAATCTTGTATTTATACCATGAGGGACAGTTTGCAGAATGCCGAAGTTTTGTTCAAAGAGAGCTATTAATTTTATATGTTATTGCTAGTCTTCATAGTAATTATATAAAAAGAAAAGATAAAGGTTTTAATAAATATTTAGATATATAGACACAGATACAGATATAGATATATACCCTTTTAGTATTGTAGATCTTAGAGATGAATTAAAAGTAAGATTTCTAACTTAGGATAACAGTTTTCCTGGTATTACATTTTCTAGAGTAAAATTTACATAACTATTCAGTGAAATTCAGTGTATGTTTTGTGATTTAGAAACATGGTTAAGTAAGTAGGCAAAAGGGAATGAGTGATTTGGCTGACTTTCAATATAGGAAGAAAATAGAAAGGCCAATACCTGAAAGGTTTAATTTTGGTTTAACTAGATTATGTTAAAAACTTTGTCATTTAATCAATTTCTTCATGTAGGTAGATGCAATTTTCAAGTGTGTTACGAGTGTCCCTGGTGCATTTTTCATCTAATCAAAAATAGATTGAACTTCAACAATTTGCTGACTAATAGAACGCCAGAGATTAAAAAAAAATACTCTTGAGTTTTCTCAGGCATGTTTTTCTATGGTGACTTAGAAAAGTATTTTGTACCTTAAAAGAGACAGAGTACAAAATAGGCTTTCAGAAAAATGTAATATACAGAAATAGCTAAGGATCATAAAAGAGGACATGAGTTCCAATGGCATGTTGGCATACACCAGTTGCATGAACTTGGGAAAATTATTACTTTTTCTAAATTTCATATTCTTCACATATAAAATGGAGAGGGTAATATGGTTTACAATCTCTCATAATAGACCTACACTTAACTAAATCATTCAGTTAACCACCTCTTTCCATATCCTCTGTAAAACATGCTAGTTGATGTTAAGATCCTCTGAACTCTTGGTGCTGGTAGACTACTCTCTAGCACGCCCCTACACATTTTTCTGCAAAAATAATGTTTGCATACCAAGGTCCAGGTGTTTTTTTCCTCCCCAAACTATGTACTGGTTATAGTTGGTATTGTACTTTTATGATTTAATTACATTTAAGTAAATTGATAAGATGTGAATATTTAAATAGCTTTGATTGCTTTGGAAAGAAACAGCAATTGTACAACTTTGTGTGGGTGAGACCAAAGTTATTGGAATTATAAATACCTAGGATTTGGCACTCAGCTTCACAAGTATTTTAAATTATCAATCCATTTCAAAATAATAAAAGCTAGACATTAAAAGGATCAATTATGGATATGATTCATGCAAGAATATTCACTAGAATCTAACCAGCAGGCCAGAAAAAAAAATAAGAGCTCTCAGTCCTTAATAAATATTTTTTAAATGATATGAGTGAAAATTAAACTGAATTCTGATAATGGTTGTGGAGTAAGTGATCATGAAACTCTGTTGCTGTATAGTATAATATTGGGACACAAAAATGATTTAAAAGTACTGGAACATTATAAAGCAGATGAAGCGAGGAAAAGAGTTTACATTTGAAAAACTTAAACTGTAACATCTAAGAACTATGAGTTTGTGGCTTTTCTTCTTTTTTTTGCCAGAAGATATTATTATTCAATCTCCTAATAATGGAAGCTGAAAGCCATAATCTGATTAGCATGAAGTGACAAAGACAGAGAGGAACCCAAAATCTGTGCACCAATTTTGCCTAAATCTCTGGCTGTGTGCTATACTATGTAAATGAAGGGGGAAGAGTAGGGCGTGGAGTAAAACAGAGATCAGGGAGAACTCTAACCTTGACAGAGTGACATAGTTTGAGACTTGGAGTTTGCTACTTTCTGAAATGATGCCAAGGGGTTGCAGATGTTGCATTAGCAAGCAGGCTTCATAGTATCTATTACATATATAATTAAAGGAATAGATATTCAAAGAACTAAAGAAAAATAGTTCTAATGAGTGAGCAGACAGAAAATCTCAACAGATAAATGGAAAGTATTTTTTAAAAAATCCTAAACCTGAAATGTACCATAACTAAAATAAAAAAATAAAGTTAGATGTTTAAAAAACTTTGAAGATGGGAGAAGAGTTAGTGAACATGAAAAAGTCTTTTGAAATTCAGAAATGTGGTGAAAAGAAAGAAAGAAAATTGAGGGAAAATGAACAGAGTTTCGGAGATCTATGACAATAAATAGTGATCCAATTTCTATGTCACATCTATCTATAATATACAAATGCGTATTCCTGATAAAGGGATGACATCTGAAGTATATGAAGAACACAACTCAATAATAGGAAGATAAATGTAAAAAACATAGGCAAAACACTTGGATAAACACATCACAAAAGAAGGTATACAGAAGGCCAATAAACATGTTAGAAACTGCTCAACATCTTTAGTCATCAAAACATGCAAAATAAACCCACAAATAAGCTACCACTACACATCCATTGAAAAAGCTAAAGTTTTTAATGAGAAAATAAAGTCTAGATTGTGCAGCAACTGAAATGTTGTTACACAGCTGATGGAAATGCAAATTGATCTGACTATTTTGGAAAAGTTTGACAGTTTCTTAGAATTTAAACATATTCCTACCACACTGTATACGAGATCAGACTATTACTTTCACATACTCATTCTAGAAAAAGTGCTCTATACCCCATTGCTGAATATCATTATGATCGCCTTTGAAGCACTCCCCTTGGGGAGTTATGCACTGATGCCAGTTCCTAGTCAACCCATCAAAGCAATTTGGGGACTATTTTTCTAGAATGGCCATCAGAGCTGTCATCGTCCCCAAAATCGGAAAATTAGGTTTGTGAACTTACCACTGTGTGTTCAGCAAGGTTATGACACCTTACTTATTTGTACAGTGCTGCCAATGTAAGTGCAAAGTGGCCAGTTCGCGAACTTAATTGTCAAATTTTGGGTCCGACAACAGCTCTGATGGCCATTCCAGAAAGAGTTCCAAAGTTGCTCTGAAGGGTGGCCTAGGTGCTGGCATCGGTGCATAGCTTCCCAAGGGGAGTTCTTGGAAGATGACTGTATTGATATTTAGCAATCAAGTATGTAGCACTTTTTTTAGGATGAGTTCATGAAATTGTATGTTTGCATATGCTCTTTGGAATAAAGATTACCCGGGGTACGTTCATCTCCTGGCAGATCACACAGTCCTAAGAAAAACAATGGAGCATGTGCTGTCTTTTGAGACCTTGACTGAAATTGCCACACTGAAACTCCCATCCTTATTTCATTGGTGTAAGCCATATCAACATTAGCAAGTTGAGGAATTACATACTACACCTTGTATGAATGATACTTCATAGTCACAGAACAAACATAGATATTAATTTTAATCCAGTGACAGTGTGAAAAATTATATATCAAAGACAATATATTATATTATGACATTAACAACTTTTAGCATCACTATTTAGTGAAGAAACAGGATAAGAGATGATACAGCTTTGATTAATGGATATGAGAGAAGAAAGATTTGTATCAGACGTGAAAGGGGCTGAGTGCTTATCCAAGGACAACATGTTTAGTTGAGCATTTTTCTAAGAGCAGGAGAAGGAGAAATGTTTCCCAACTAGATTTTAAGCAATTTCAGTGTCTAGACATAAAGGGATTTTGTGTATTGGAACTAAAGCTCAAGTCTTCTTTTTCCCAATTTGCCTTAAATAATCACTAATATTTGCAAATATCTTATAGTTTATAAAATGCTTTCTTGTACATTATCTGATTTATCCCTTTAAGAACCTTGAAAGGTAGCATTTATTACTGAAATTGTTTTATAGAGGATCAGAGAATTTAAGTGACTTGTCCAAATTCACATTGCCATAAAAAGATCAAGGCTTGGGGTCAAATCTGTATCTTCCGATGCTAGTCACACAGCTTTTGTATTATTTGGTAGTTATTAATCCAGATTTGAACACATAGAAAGTAGTCAACAAATACTTCTGTAATTGAATTATACAGATGAGCAAATACCATTTTGGTTCAGTAAGGAGAGAATAAATCTCAAGTCTGAAAGGATTATTTCCTTTCAAATTCTACCATTTCTGAATATGCATAGAAAATCTTTACTTTTCTTCCAATTTGCCCATGTGTGATTGCAAAATAAGAGCAATTTCTCAAATTTGCAGTTGCTAATATGTGACAAAGTCTTTTTTTCTTATGCTGCACCTAAAATAAATGGCATTATTATCTCCATCTTATAAAAGAGGAAACAGATGGCCTATAAGGGCTTGTCCAATATCAGAACTGCAATATTAGTGGTTAAACTAAAAGCCCTACTAGGTCTGTTCTTTTTATTAATTTATTTCCATAAATTTTATTCCATTTGTGATTATTCAGCCTCACATGAGGAATTTTTTTTCACCTCTAGAGAGATGATTACGTTAAGGGACAATTTAATTGCAGTGACCTTAATGTCTTTATTAAAACTGTGTTACATACTAGTCAAAATATGCCCATGTTTTCTACCAGTTCTTAATGCTTTAAGGCTGCTGAGTTCCAATGGGACCTGCTAAAAACATTTAATTAAGAGGTAATTGTTTCAGCATATGTTAATTTTTGCTTTCTTAAGTGTTTATTAGTGTATATCCTCTATTGAATCCCCCTACCTCTTTTCTTTTTACATGTTAAAGTATCTTGCTTTCATTGTCTTGTAAGAAGCATCATCTTTTGGTTTACAACCTAAAATTCTGTTTGGCACCCACCCTGGAAATAAACGGTGCCACATATAGCAATAGAAAAAGAGACAGGAAAGGAAATCAATCCTTCATTCCTCAAATACCCCTCTTTTCTGCTTTTTGCAGCCAGAGAATTATTTCAATTCTCCAATATTGAATTCCCCAAAATATGTTCCACATATATCAAAGAAAGAGTTTTATGGGCAACTCTGTTTGGGTATGCTGAATACGACACCTTCTTTTTATATTGTTGTGAATGTACATGTTGAATCTCTGAAAAGAGCACTACTAAGAAATTTGGTAAACTTTTAAAATCCATAATTTAAAGATGAAGATATTATTTAAATTTCCCTCAAATAAGAAAAGAGAAAAGAAACAAAACTCACTGTGTGTGAGAATGTGATGGCAGAACAGAAAACCATTTTGTGTACTTGATAGGCAATCATTTCGTTTATAGCAATTGGGTCTGCCAAAAATCATCAGAAATATAGTCAAACCCTTCAATAATAATTTTACTTGTAATAAAAGTGATAAAATGTAAGTTTCTAACAATAGAAACTACTACATAAATTAGAGTAAAACTATGTGATAAACACGCTGTAGCTATTAAAATATTAATATTTTGTTCAAGAATGCTATAGTGTTACTCAAAGTGTATAAAATGAATATTTAATATAAACTAATTTAACCATTCATGGGGGAATAGTGTATTTTAGGCTAGAGGAAAGAACATGATTCTTACATTTCACACATGCACATGCAGCAGGAATTTGTATGTCTTAGGAAGAGGTGGAACTAGAAGCTCAGATGTAAGCCACATACATAATTTTGCCCCGTATAAGAAAGAGATTAAAGATAGATTAAGTGATCATACAGCTAGAGCTATGAGTTACCAAATATTGTATATATGCAAAGCTGTTCTAAATTCTTTACCTATATTGACTTATTGAATCCTTAATTCTGATATGTTTATGATAAAAATGAATAACAATAATAGCTATGTCCTAACTGTTGAAAACTGTTGTGTTTTTTATTATTTGTGTTTTTATCTATGAAGAAAATATGTTATCATGCTCTGACTCCTAAATAAATAGGTTTATAAAAGTTAATGTATTAATAAATTAATATGTATGTACATACACACATACATATAGTTTTTACTAACAGCTTAAGATATAATTCACATACTATAAAATTCATCCTTTTAAAATGTGAAGTTCAGTGTTTTTCAGTATGCTCTCAAGTTTTGCAACCATCATCACTAATTTTGAAACATTTTTATTATCCCCAAAGTAACTCTATACTCATTAGCAATATTCCTCATTGCCTGCCCAAACCATTACCTGACCCCATCCAAGCCCTAGGCAACTATTAACCTAACGTCTGCTTAGATATGCCTGTTCTGGACATTTCTAATACGTGGAATCAATCCTCTGAGTGAAGGACACTCTTTATTTCTGTTTGATAGATAAGAAAACTAAGCAGAGAGGTTTTCAAGGTCACACATCTTCTATGTGGGAGAAACAGGATTTGAACCCAGGTAGTACATGGCTTCAAAGCCAGTGCCCTCAGCACCTGGTAAGAGTTGTCCTGGGGTGGAAAGTGTTGCTTATCCTTGAAAATATTCAAGCAGAAATGAAAACAAACTTGCTAGGCATGTTGTGGAAGGGAACTCAAGCATGTATAATGGAAAGTTAGACTCCAAGCATGAATTTCTAATTCTATAAAATTTCTAAAATATGAATTCTTCAGAACAAAATATTAATGATTTTCCATGCTATTGAATATCATGGGACATAGTTTTCACTTCTTCTGGATCCTTCACTGTGTTTCATTCAATCATTATTTTTTACACATTTTCTTAGAACTTTAATTGTTTATGATTGGGGTATATATTACCTATTTGTTACTTGAAAGATTTAAAGCACATTAGTGATTATCATTAATAAAATACACATATAGTGCTGCAGGTCTTATAGAATGGATTTGCATATATATTATTCTCATAATTCTATGAAATTGGCAATAAAATCTCCATTTGACCACTGAAGACAGATGAGAATCTGAGAGGTTTATGTTTCCCAATGTTTTATAGAGAGCAGAGGATGGAGTCTGCAGTTGATCCCAGATCCTCTCGACTGCAGGCCCAGCCACATCTTTTTTTTTTTTTTTTTAGTTTTAGGTATACAAAACAACATAGTGACTAGACATTTACACACATCACAAAGTAGTAACCCCAGCAAGTCCACTGTGTTTCACTTGGAGCTAGACACAGTGTAAGTCAAAAATACATACGTGCTGAATTCAATTCCTTTATATGCATGTCATTAAGAGAATTGAAAACCAGACAATTGATGTTTCAATAAATTCCCCCAGCTTTCAAACTTGTCTTACTTCCACAGCATTTCTCATCCACTTTCCTCCATTTGGATGAGCTGTCCCCCAACCCCTTCTACTTATTTTAGGTTAAACTCATGTGTTATGCATATATGTAATCACATCTGATATTGCCTCTTTTCCATGAATTTCTTTCCTCCCTCTCCTTCTTTTTCCCTCCCTCCCTTCCACCCTTCTGTTTTTCCTTCCTTCCTTCCTACTTTCCTTCCTTCCTTCCTTCCCTCCCTCTTCCTCTCTCTCCTCCCCTTCCCTTCTCTCTCCTCATCTCTCTCTTTATCTCACCTTCCTTTCTCCTTTATTTTCTTCCCTTCCCTCTCTTTACATTATGAAACATGCATACAATTAAATAATTGTGGCCATAAAATAGAATGAAGTATTGCTACATGTGACAACATGGATGGACTTCGAAAACATTATTGTAATAAAAAGAAGTTACAAAAGACCACATATTGTCTGATTCCATTTATTAGAAATGTTCAGACTAGGCATATCTAAACAGACATTAGTTCAGTAGTTGCCTAGGGCTTGGATGGGGTCCAAGGAGGTAATAGTTTGGTCAGGCAATGGGGAATAATGCTAATGAGTATGTAGTTACTTTAAGATAATAAAAATGTTTCAAAATTAGTGATGATGGTTGCAAAATTTGAGAGCATACTGAAAAACACTGAATTTTACACTTTAAAATGATGAATTTTATAGTATGTGTATTATGTCTTAAGCTGTTAGCAAAAACTACATTTGTATATATGCATATTTATTAATTTATTAATACACTGATTAATTTTTTATAAACCTGTTTTCTTAGGAGTCATGCAGGGCATGATAACGTATTTTCTTTGTAGATAAAAACACAAATAATAAAAACAGAATTTTCCCAATTAAAAAGTGGGCAGAAGAACTAAACAGACACTTCTCCCGTGAAGAAATACAAATGGCCAGCAGACATATGAAAAAATGCTCATCCTCATTAGCTATCAGGGAAATGCAAATCAAAACCACAATGAGCTACCACCTCACACCTGTGAGAATGGCTGTTCTCAACAAGACAAGGAATAACAAGTGCTGGAGAGGATGTGGAGAAAAAGGAACTCTGGGACACTGCTGGTGGGAGTGCAAACTGGTACAACCACTGTGGAAGGCAGTGTGGAGGGTCCTCAGAAAATTGGGAATGGAGCTACCATTTGACCCAGCAATCCCCCTTCTGGGGATCTACCCAAAGAACTTGAAAACCTTTGTCCGCAAAGACTTATGTACCCCAATGTTCATCGCAGCGCTGTTCAGAGTGGCCAAAACA